>OW203761.1:27578963-28178963 GCA_934045905.1 Leuctra nigra | reverse complement strand
TCATCAACGCGTTATTCTGGGCATTTTCCTAGTTATTGAAATTTTTACTCTTTTTAGGAGAAAGGATAACCCTGTAAACCACGATGTGTGGGAGTGTGACCGTCTTGTCGAAGATACTAATATATTGCAATGAAAAATTTGGATACATTTTGCTCTTTGGGAGCGTGGCCAGTTTTATAAAATTTGATCTAATTGTGTCGCTTCAGCAATATAAACTATCTTCAACAAAGCGCTCACAATTTCAAAAATAGTAGAGTTCTTCATAAGAGGTCCTTCACCGTAATATATGTAAATCTTGATATAGAATTGCACTAACTTACTGAGTGGTGGTGTCTCATTTTTAATGGGACAGTAAAGAAGTTTAGTCAATTCAGCTTGTTTCATTCTCTAACCTAGTTCCAGTGTAATATATGGCTATTGATCGAATTATGGTAATATAATTAAGTAATGCTCCCGGAGAGACACGGTGATCAGAGACAAATAGCAGAAACAATGGGTATCATTTTGCTGTATTATCGTCAAAATCAAACATAATGTATTGGTTGTAAATCGAGTTGCTTGTAAAACGCTGCATGGGGTTTTCCCGTCAACCGCAGCAAAGCAACTCGACTTCTTGGTTTGACGTCTCCTGAGAAAACTTGGATGGACTCCATAACCAAGTCAGCTTTGCCCGACGATCCTGGGACATTTTCAAAGTGCACTTATCTAAAAAAACAATCAATAGTTAGTTGTGAGTGACTGCGCGAAAACCTGGGCAAATCTATCAGTCACGCGTAAGTCAATTTGGAAGTTTGAGTTTGGGGGGGAGGGGGATCAAGCTTGAGTGGGTGAGGGTGAAGTCGAAGAGATGCGACCATCTCCATCTCACTTTTACACTCATACACTGTCACTTTGTTCCATGCAAGTTGCAACAATATTCAATCACGTCTGTCAATCTGCACAGCCCCTCTCGATAGATCAAGATCCTTGGAGGGTGTCTAATATGACTTCTTTTTAGTTTTCGATCTTTATCTTCTGCTTTGTGACACCAATACCGTACCAATCATTCACTATTGGGGCTTTTAGTCCGGTAACTTTACGAGCCACGCGATCAACGTGTAACAAAAATGAAATGTAACGTGTTTACTTCGCTATGACTTATTAAAAATAATGTTGTTTTCATATTCCGGTTTCAACAACATGAATGACTGTATAGAGCTCTCATAGCTCAACGTTGATGCAGGTGCATTTCCTAATAATACAATCCGATTTGATATGTGACCAATTCCACCGAGAAGTTGAGTTGAACAATAAAATCTGTCTTCATTTCACATCTAGCTACTTGTAACATAAAATTGTCATAGATCTTGTTCTCCACTTGGCAAGCTACGTTTACAATGCATTTTAATTCAAACTAAAATATTCATCGTCTACTGTTAAAAATAAATTCTTAGAAAGAATTGCTGACTTCTTATGAATTAATTAAATTTAAATTAATCTTGCTCAACTCGTAATCTTCAGCTAAGGCTACATTTCTTTCCGAGTCTCTTGAACTTGTATCAAAACGCGCTTGCTAGAGGCAACCTCCCCCCACCCCCTCTCATAACAACACCCTAATATCTCGCATGTTTCACGTCAGAGGCAATCCATGCAAATTTCAACGTTATGAAGCATGACTGTAATTACTAACATCTTAACAGATTCTACATTACTTTCACCCCCCTCTTCGTTCATGCATCTAAATGAGAAGGGTTTAAAGTTATTTACTAGGAAATTTACTCCTCATTCCTCAACCTCAATGTTTATAGGCTTGGTTCTTATAACGTTTCAGTGCCTAACTCGGTGTGTGTGTTGAGGGGATAACTAATTCACAGAGAGAATTTCGGTACAGTAGGTATCGCTGTTTAGTTACTGGATTATAATTTCTTGGATTTCACTCGCGTGCTGTAAACTCACGTGTACATGCGTCGATCCACGCCAATAGAATGCACGTGCGAAGTAGACTTAAGTGTTGGTTGTTCGCCACCTGAAACGAGTTCGGATGTTGCGGAGAGGTTATTTAATTATTGATAACATCAGTTCTTACACAGGTATATTACCGATTCGTGTTAAACTTTGCACTTTCTTAATTTCCCTAAATAACTGACACGTGGAACGGAACTAGATAAAAGTGTTATGAGGAGTTACTGAAAATTTAATAGTTATTAAACAAGTTTTAAAACAAAGTTAATTAATTTAAATTAGCAATTTAGTTCCACCTATTTCAGCTGCTCAGAATCACCAGCTTTACTAATGTGAGTCACATCTTTAACTCGTTATTTTTTAATTATTAAAGGTGTTTGATAATATTCAGGTAGTGAATTGTCTGTTAATTTTATTTCTTTTCATTAAGCTAAAGATGCTGAAGGGGGTTACTGAGAATTGCTATCACAATTATTACAAATGGAACTTCGTCTCAACCACCAGGGAAGTATTTCCTGACTCCGGCTTCGCCGAGACTGTATGAAATGTTACCGCCGAATGTAATTACTAGATGAGAGTAAAACAAACGTACAAAGCTAATAAAATTTAATTCCAAATTAAAAATATGATTGTTTTATAAATAAAGGATGCCCACTAGCGGTATAATCCAAAAGTTTATTTGCAATTTCGGGCCCAGCAACGCTGTACAATGGCAACTCTAAACATTAAAGAGATTATGTTACCTTTCATAGAAAAAGCAGTACTACGAGTGCGACGACTATGTTAAGAGTGTTTCATATTTGTGTCCAAATTAGCATAGATCGAAAATCGCGTATGAATATTCTATACCTCGACTTTGTCGATCCTATAATAGATGCAGCATCCGCTCAAAGACACGCTTCAAACAGAGTATTTAATATTAATAATTCTATTTCAAAACGCCATGGATGAATGATGTAGATGCTGTTTAATAATCTACCCTGATCCCAGATTGCGAGTTCTTTTTGGTCGAATTTGGAAGACAAAAGCCGCTGGTTTCTTTTCGACTATGCATTTCAAACATCAGCTGAAGTAATTTCGCATCTCATCTTCTTTACCAAGGCCTTCTCTTTGAATATTCATAATACGATCTCAGTTTCCGAGCTGTGTTAACCTTCAGGATCGTTTGTAAATGTATGCGCTCGGTAACTGTTGTTTATGCCGTCACTTCATTTACAACTTTTCAGAAGGGAAAAGAGCCAGGATTTTCGGATTAAAACCTTTTTGCAGAAAATTAGGTAATTTTGAAGTTTAATTAAAAAGTGTCAAGAGAGATGATGGAAGCTACTCTGTGAATCGGAGCGCGTTATTTTCCGCTCACCGCGTTTTTCTCGCCATATAAAATAAGCTATCTTCGAAGAATATTGTATTTCCTTTAAATGCAAACATTGCTAATTACTTCTAAGTAGAAAAGCAGCTTTGCAGATTTCCTATAGAAAACCGTGTCTCAAACGTGCGAGGGAGACCATCAAAACAATTTTCCGACGTCCATGAAAGTTGCGATGAGAAAATAGAAGGGTTTCTTGCAGACATTTTGATGAAGGGTGGAAAATACGCGAGTATAGTCCGCGATAACCAAGTCGAGAATTGCTCAGGCAAATGAAAACACGTGCGAAGTGAACTAGCAAAAAATCTCATTAACACCAATAATATTTTAATTAGTAAAAGAGCTAAAAGAACGTCTTCTCAGAAGTAATTTCGTCTTTGTGTTAATGGTAGAAAAGCGAGTCTAGTTGGATTTGCATCAGACACTTCAAACTACAAAGTAGACAAATATTGTCTCTTCTCTTCCCACTTCAATCATGGCTGACCTATATATCCTATCGTGATCAAAACACTTTATTCCTTAACGAATAACAAGAGAAGAGATGAATAGAGAAGATCTTGTCTATTATAATATATAATCTGAGCATAACATATGCTAAGCTGTTATTGATTATGATAATGCATACATAGATCCTCATTCCCGGGCCTGTTGTATGGTAAACAGGGTGTAGAATCCAAGATGGATTATGATGTCAAATCTGTTTTCGCCGTCGCTATCTCTGGTAAAGTAGAACAATAGGGAGAGGAAGGACGCCCAAACCGACGCTCGCCTGCCATTCAACCCCCCCCCCCCCCCCCCCCCCCCCCCTCCCCGGAGCATTAGGACGACGGGCGTCTACTCAGGATGGGAATATGTATTACAAAGTTAAGTGAAGATAACATTTTCCTATTTTATTCCTTTAAGTGAACTGCAGAAAGTTTTATAACGACGCTTGCTTTGCTCGGTGTAATACTAACTCATTATAATGTACAAAAACATGTCTTTCTTGCTGTCGACAAAATAAGTCGAGATGAAAGAGACGAGCGAACTTGTTTAAACAAGAACTTCATTACTTGCTCATCCTTATTTTCCAATTAGATCTTCTAATCATGGCTGTGTTTGAAAATGCGACGAGTACATTTCTCTCTGTGAAACAAGTAGAAGGAGGCCACTTGAACACAACTTCAGTCTGTACATTCTACTGCGAGATGTCTGTGCTTTCAATGAGGTTACTCAACTATTACCTCTTGGCCGCTGTGCGGTTTTCCGGGAAGTTTTCCTTGTTGCTCGGAGTTACCCAGCGGTTTCCCGGCTGTCTGTCGCCGTCTTGCCCAACATATACGGCGCAATACTGATTGCTGTGGTAAGTGTAAGAAATGACGCGGTCGCCTGATTCATGAATGCCTCGGCGAAACTATACTCGTTCCTCTCAACCATACGTCATAGAATATTGTACGAATATCTCATTAAATTTATTGGAGAATCTACAACAAGAGATATTCTGGAAGCTTCAATCCAATTTTCACACTGGCTTCCAGCAAACTCTTAAAACCATGCAATTTTATTTGTGATCTATAATATCAAACAATAATGATTAGAAATATCATTATTTTATGTCGAATTCAAATACAAAATTATCTTGGCGTAGGGACTGTAATAATAATGGGATTATAGCGATTGTCTCTGAGATTGTTCTTCGATTGAAGATTCTAATCTGTTGCTACCCGACTCGTACCTTCGGGCTTAAATACAAATGACAGAATGCACAATGCACCAGTCACGACGCATAGAAAATTGTTCCTTTCTTTTCAATCTAATTTATCTTCTCGTTAGATGCGAACATTCCTCGCTGTTATCAAACAAGGACATTTCGTTTCGTCCTGCAGGAGCACCGCGTTACCGCAGCGACCTCAATGACTGCTAATGCGACGACCTCTAGTCGCTAATCGACGATTAAGCCACTTCATTACGAGCCGAAAACACATTACATTTTGTAGGCAATTAATCGGATTCAGTCCTTCGAAACGAATGCGATCTCCGTGGCGTGCTCTTTCATTTATAAAGGGATATTTATAAATGCCAAAACCTGAAATGTCAAATCCACACTGTTTTAGTTTATTTATTTTTAAATATTACCGAAACGAATTTATATTATGTCTGGATTATTTATAGTTGTGATAATTTAATGATCTCGTGCTACATAGTTCCAACTTAATATATTATTTTACTTTAATTTAATTTATCATGTAGTCATGTTTCGTGCATGAGGATTCGTTTCCTACGGTCATTACTTCTAGAAATGAGATATTTTTTATGTATGTAGGTGAGCGAGCGACTCCTTTCAACTCTTTTGGCACGGTCCTCCTTATTTGTTGTTGTTGTTGTTGTTGTTGTTTGTTGGTCATTCTGTCCTTGCTTCCATACAGGTCGCACATATCATACACAGTTTCTCCGATCGAGCTTAAGTTTGTACACGTAAAGACCATCCTTGCTGTGCAGACCGAAATTTTAACAAAAACCCATTTATAGTTTAAAAATTGAAAATGGAACTGTTGACCGATCAACTTAAAATTTTGCATGGTCATTGAGGCCTTTTGACAGTTTTCAGACAAATTGTTGTTCAAGAGTTAACTGCCAATTTACTTATATTTTATTCTTATTTTGAAATATTTCGTAAAATGTATTCAAAGACATTTCAAAGAAGTAATTTGGGCTATAATGTCTTCCTAATATTTCCAACTTTCATACAAATATTAATTCGCATGCAATACGAAGGCTCGCTTATCAACGCGTTACAAACAGAGTTTTGGTGAACGAATTCTATATCGGTTATAAAAAGCACTATTTTTCTGAACACTGCTCTGCGCTCTTTCTTGAATTCAGTCGTACGAGAACGAGAACATAATTTTCGTGCATGGCTTCTTTATTGTTCGCTTATCACAAAGATTAGAACTCCATTTTCTCTTACATGAGAGCATTCTTCGACTGTGCATTGGGACCGTCTTGACTGGCTGGTGGCACAATAATATGCTAATGTACACCGCGCAATACTTCCGCTGGCTCCATAGAAAAGAGTTTGCAAATCTCTCGCTATATTACAGATTATGTGTTTGAAGAGAGTTTTGTGGAGGAGGAGGAGGAGGAGGAGGAGGAGGAGGAGGGGGGGGGGACATGTATGAATGTTGCAGTAGGTCGAACTCGAAGACGTACTATATAGGTTATATTATGACATTTGCTCAAAAGGTAGAATTCTTTTATAGTTTTTGTGGAAACGAAAATCAATTAACTTTACCATTACGTTGATTGAGTAGTTTTCCATGCGATTGACTTTATTCATATTATTTATAGAATTCCTTTCGTATGAAAATAAAACACATGCTGGCATTTCAATTTGTAAATGTATTTAGCCGATTGGTAAGCCGATTTGTCGATTTAAACCGTTTCTGACGGCATCGTCTGGGGATGTAGAACTTTTCAATATGAGCGGATTTGATGCTTATTCTACTTCTTGTTCAGGCGCGTAGGAAGGGGGGGGGGAGTGGGGGTCAATGACCCCC
Source organism: Leuctra nigra (assembly GCA_934045905.1). NCBI lineage: Eukaryota > Metazoa > Arthropoda > Insecta > Plecoptera > Leuctridae > Leuctra > Leuctra nigra. The sequence goes on along the minus strand of OW203761.1, from coordinate 28,172,120 downwards.
CCACTTTTCATCCTGACACCCCCAGATATCACCCCCAGATATACAAAAATGTTGATAAAAAGATTTAAAAATGCACAGATTTGCTCCATTATGAGGTTGAATTCTCAAAATTTTCCCAAGTTTGACAACTAATTAAACAGATGTATTCCAATGAGACAATGACTCATTTGTCCAACTTGATCATCCTCATGAATAAAATGTAATATTACTCATGTTAAACTAGGATACCAAAACACATACAGATGTATCTTATTGCTTATTGGTGTTGCTTATTGCAACCTTTTTCAAAGGAATTTCAAAATCGATTCATTTATTCTCCTTTACTAGAAATTCAAAAAATTCCCTGCGGGGCCAATGGGGATGTTATCAAATAATCAAATTTACATGTTATAAAGCATTTTATCTCAATTTTTTCCAAGAATATCACACATTTTAATTTTCGTTGAAAAGGATGGCAAAACAGCTTCAAATTCGATTCTGTTGTGTCACAAATTCAAAAAAGACCCTGCGGGGCCATTGATAATTTTATCAAATAACGAAATTTACAGATTATAATGCATTTTGTCTAATGTTTCCCGAAGAATATTACAAATCCACACATTTTAAATTTCTTTTAAATGGATGCCAAAATAGCTTAAAATTCGATTCTTTTGTAACAAACACTCAAAAAATTCCCTGCGAGGCCAATGGGGATTCCATAAAAACAAACAGTTACAGATTATGTTACATTTGTCTAAAAATTCCACAGAAAATTGCACATCATACATTGTAAATTTCTTTGAAAAGAATGCCAAAATAGCTTCAAATTCGATTATTTTGTATCAAAACTTAAAAAAAGGCCCTGCGGGGCAAACTGGGTGGTGAGCCCCCCAGATCCCCTTGTAACGGCGTACTATACCTTTTCCTCACATTCATCGATCCCCGATAATTTTGACCCCCCCACTCAAAATGAAGTTCCTACGCGCCTGTTCTTGTTGTGAAGTTCTGGGTATTAGCTGGGGTTTTTAGCTCGTAAAAAGTATTAAGGTAAGTACGGACTGGTTAGTACCCAAGGTATCTAAACAAGTAGAGAAACCTTGGTTGGTACCTACCATGAAGGGCTTGTGTACCTACTGATTACTCTGATATGTATTGAATTTCTACCATTTAAAATGCAATAAAACTTTCCCTCGTGTTGTTTGTTTTAACTATTTTAACGCCTCTCATAGCAAGCTTTACCACGTGCTCTTCCAACTCGTCTAAAATTTAAATTAATAAATGTATGGAGTGTATAAATTCGAATTTAGCATCCCGTGCCGTTAAACGGCGATAAAATTCTTCCGCGTAACATTTTCAAGGTAGATTCTGTGTATTTAACAACACATTATGTCTAAACCGCCAGCATACATCCTTGTTTACTTAAGTTTATCGCTAAAACAATGTTAATTATATTTAAGTGCAATCTAAACACACTAAACCTTCTATATTGTGTCAGACAACAGGGAAGCAACATAAATTTCAATGTTAAAGACTTCCCACAAAGTTAAAATTTTCCAGACAGATGTTGTTGATTGCAGGATCCATTTAAAGTTTTCGGAGTAAGAGTAATTAGTAGTTTCCCCTCCTATTACTAATGAGAGTTATTAATTACTATCTGAGATCATCAGTCGCAGAAACACTAACGGGTATCATTTCTCTCGGATTGGACGTGTGGATCCCGAATTGCATCCGAGATGAAATCTCCTCATTTATGTTCTTCGAAGCGATTTTATTCTGTGACTCGGTGTATTTGTCTCGAGAATTATCTTGATTCAGAAAATTCTCGCTCTGAAGAAGAGCATTTTATGATATGTCTAGAAATTGTATACGAGAGTATAGTTGGAGAAAAAATAAAATTCGCTAAATCGTAATTGATCCAACGACGTATCACACCATCGTCCCTCATTTTTTTTGTAAACAATAAAATCATTTGGTACGTATCTATCACTCTGGAGTTTTCCAACTTCTAAACGCTTGGGTATTGTTCGTCTACCTTCCGACAAGCCGCAACTTCTGATACCCGGGGGACTCGGGTTCGATTCCGAGCTCGACTTCGCGATGCAACTTCCGGGATTGCGGCGGACTGCTCGGTGACACGGTATTCGTCAAGAATTGAATATGCACGGGTTACTGGGGCGTGTGGAATCGAATGGCATGATATTGCAGCTCCTCTCGCGCGTATTATTCATCATTTCATTTCATATCCGACGGCATATTCGATCAGTCGACATTCTAGAACACACATTATTAAGTTATTCATAATTAATTGTGTTTCTGCATGGCATGTTAACTTATGTATGACGCAAAATGAGATATGATACCACGTACCATTACATTTGCCGTTTCCTATCTTAAGCTGTAAACTAGATCCGTACGTATTAACTCAATTCCAGCAAAATCTTGTAAATAAAACGTAGAGTTTGCTCTCTATGAAATAATCTCTATGAAATAATCGCGTACCACATAATCGCTTACTCGACAAGATCATGGGAATGAACCTGGATAACAAAGTGATACAGTGGATTCGTGAGTTCCTAACTAATAGAACCCAGCGAGTTCAAATAGGAGAAGCAACATCAGATCTAGCAAACGTCACATCCGGAGTCCCACAAGGATCAGTTTTAGGTCCGACTCTCTTCACTGGATACATAAATGATATAGCTGACAATATGCAAACCAACATACGCCTCTTTGCTGATGATTGTATAGTATACTACACCATAAAGGGAACAGAAGATCAGCTGCAACTCCAGCAAGACATCGACAAAATCAACACTTGGGGTACTGTCAATGGTATGAAATTAAACACCAGCAAAACAACAGTAATCAGTTTCACCAGGAGAAGATCACCAATACCTACTACATATCATATCCAGGGAGACAGCCTCGTTAAATCATCAACATGTAAATATCTCGGAGTCACACTTTCATCAGATCTAAGCTGGAATAACCACATAGGTAGAGTTATCAGTAAGGCGAAGAGAAATTTGAGCTTCGTAATGAGGAACCTCCGTGGTAGCCATCGTCGCACCAAAGCCCACGCCTACAAGTGTCTCATCCGACCATTGCTTGAATACTGTTGTGGGGTATGGGATCCGTATACCTCGTGTAGGACCTATGACCTCGAAATTGTCCAGCGGCGAGCAGCGAGGCACGTCACAAACAACCTGCGGTGGTGGTCGACGGAGAATGGACGGCCACATGTCAGCGTGACCAAACTCCTGACAGAGCTGGGGTGGGAAACACTGGCAACGAGAAGAAGTAGGGTTGGTCTCCGCTGTCTTCTTAAAGCTTTAAGCAGGAAGCCAGCCTGGCAAGGCCTAGATGGGCTATGGTCATTCTCAACCAACATCACCCGGCATGACCATAGCCTCAAACTAAATCTAAGGCGATACAAGACGAACATCGGTCTGCACTCATTCCTGGGTAGAACTTGTCGGCTCTGGAACCGCTTGCCAGCGAAGAAGATGGAGTCCCTAGCTGACGCTGCCCAATTGGAGAATATACTCTCCGATGAATTCCAGATCTGATTTCTTGAATATTGTCAATTGCATTGTAACAACACTTAAATGTATTTTATATATGTAATTCCATCTCCAGCCACCGGAAATTTATTTCCAAAGCTGTGTAAAATTAAATAAAAAAAAAAAATAAAAAAATAAAAAAAAAAAATCGGGTCTTTTGTCCATATAAAATCTGCAATCTCTTTATTCGAACTGAGACGATTCTTCTTGACGTGTGCTGAAGACGTCTGGAAGATATAATTTCATGGCTCAGACGGAATTGACAGTGCTCATTAATTTTTCAGAACTCTGTGAAAAAACATTTACTTTTCCAGCGCGCGAGTTCTGCTAATCTGAGTAAACGTCAGATAAAAATGGATGAAAGTAGCAGCAAAAATCCTATACGGTGGACATTTTTCTGTCTCTTGAGACCTGAAAATAATAGAAGTGCTCGGGAAATAATTTAACTAATTTCGGAGGAAGGGGTTTAATTCCTCGTTTCATATCAGCTTCGTTTGTGCTGGGAAAGGCGCAGCCACATTGTGGGGGAGGAAGGAAAAGGCGAAAAAACTGGGAAACTATATGAAGAAGGCGCTGGAAATAGCATAGATGGTTTAGTAGAAACAGTGGAAATACTCGACCGTTCCGGGTTCGACTCTCATGGTGACTATCGCAACTGAAGATGTAGAAGGACATTTGAAAAGGTTGGTGTCTGTGAATCTATACAAATTATTTGAGAAATATTGTTCCAAAGAGCTTAACTCGCGTTTTTTTTTTTTTTTTTTTTAGAAATGTGACTTTTTGACAGTTAGGTTAGGTGTATAATAAATCGTTCGTTCACATGAGATTTACATTGCATGTTGCCTCAATTTCAACTGGAAATCTGATCAATATGCATTACGGCGATGGTTGTAAGCTTTTACATACAAAATAAACGAAACCCGTTACTTCTCTCCATCATGAAAGTTTCAAATGTTGTCTGCTAATATTGGCACATGAAAACAATATCTCCCAGCGAAGCACATCGGTCATGGACTCCTGGCTAGAATTGTATTGTTGAAGAGAGATTATAGAAAACTTGTCTTGTTTTTAATCAGCATTCGGCGTTGTGTGGCGAATCGCAAGAAGTGTGATTAAAAACTAGCGACGAACTCGGCTCCTCTACATGACATCAGACTTCCATCAGACGAAATGTACCTGTTGAAAGCCGGGTGCATAAAAAGCTGTCGGTATTGTTGGATGCATCTGACAGATGCTCTGCTGCATTCTACAGATTGCTTCCCGCAGCATCCCCACCGCTCTCGTCGACTTCGAGCATCTTCGAGTACGCGCTTCGAACACTAAACTCTTCTCGAGCGATCTTTCAGCAACCCACGTCCCCGCAAACAGACGAAAACTGAGACCATTCCGTAGACATGCTCAGTATTTATATTTTGTTGTCGTGAAAGTTTATTCGAAATACCTTTCAGAAAATGTTATATCATGCGCCTCACTCAAACTTTTGCCCTGATCCTCTTTACTCTTGACGTATTATTGCACTTTATAAGAATTTAGAATATGAAGTCGTTACAGGATTTTCATGACGAAGTTGGATTTTGAAAACCATGTGTCAGGATTAAGTTTGCTTTTTTGTTGGTTTCTCTAACCATGTCACATCCATCTTATATGAACTCCAGTGTCATTCCCCATAAACTGGGAAAGGGTAAAATACGACTCGCTGTTATTCCATGCCGTCTAACGGAATGAAACCAAATGGTATGTTTTAGAGTAAAATATGAGAGCTGAGAGCCAATATAATTTAAACCCCCTTTAAATCTTTTGCCGTGTGTGCAGTTATATGAGGTAAATTTCGGGTTAAAGGTAACGTTGTGTATCTATGTGATATAATTTATATTATCTCGATTATTAATAGCTTCGCTGGCCAGGTTTGCGCGACAGTTGTGAGCTACAGTCGAATATAATGTTGATATTCACTTGGGAATCGTTCACTTCCAGACGACTAAGTATTTGTAATGTGTTCGAGCTTTATACTGAGTTTATTTCAGCAAACGTCAGCTGTGTTTCGCTTATTCAATTCTCATTCCTACATTGAAATCTCTCTCGTTCGCCGAAAGTCTGCAAAAGACAAGTCTCAGAAAAGCGCGGGTCGAATTGTGTCCCACTTAACGTTCCAAAGAGCTTTTTTGACTTTTGAAATTTGAATTTTTGTTTTGTTGACAGCGTTTCTTGTTTCTGTGAAGTGTAATCTCGGGAGAATTCGAAACTACTATTTCTCCGAGAACTTCATAGCATCAGCATCAGCTAGGAGACCGCGGAAAATTGAAATATGACGCCGTGTTCAGCTTTGAAATGTTCATGCAGAAATATCAAAAGCGACCAAAACGGACAAGTCATTTTGCGTGAGAGCTTAGTGTTTGTGAAATATATACATGCCGAGGTAAATTCAGGATATAAATGCTCCCAAATTACGTTCGAAAAAATTCTCCATTTTACAGTATTTTATTGACTTTATACTTTTGGATTTATTTGTATTTCTCTTTGTTGATAGATAATCAAATATTATTTTTCACTTTAGCACAATCTCTCTAATATCTTCAGCCGCCAGCTTGCAATTTATTTGTTTTCCCTCCAAGTTCAACAAATCCGAGTTCGTGTTAATGGTGACGTAGCTCAACGCTTTGTTTGCTCATATTATAGCCCTTTCATAAATTCAGTTTATTCCGATCATATCTGAAATCCGGCCAAGTCGAAAGCTCTTGAAAATCGCGAGCGGCCATCCATTGAAACGGCGGAGTCAGTATTGACTGTGTGGCAGCAGTCATATAACACACGAATTCTATACGTCTGCCGTCACTCAATGGGAATTGTGATTGACACTCAGTCATCCCCCAACTTTGCCGATTTACACGTTTTAAACATCAAGTTACAAAACGCTCTAAACCACTCAGTCCAGATTTTTTGAATTGGTCGTTTGCCAATCACGGTGACCAAAGCTGCTTCTGGGGCTCACCCAATTAGCTCTTTTTTAAAATAAATCACAATACACCGTAAATAAACGACACTTTAATTGGAACAACTATTAATTGGAACCAATGAATCGGATAATCTCTAAAAACAGAGTAACATTAAACAGAATGCATTAATTTGAATTGCATGCAATTATAGTCTACTCTATTCCACTATACGGCACACATTTGCACGGTAGACTAAATTTTATTACGTAATTTATGTCATTGGACACTATTGATACGGTCTAAAAACCACATGGTACTAAAGAGCGGACGTCGCACAATTCCACCCCCAGCGCCACCGACGCTACCGACGCCAGACCGACGCCCCGTGGACGGAATTAGACGGACACAACCGAGGATAATCCAGCGATGAAAACTTCTCCAGTAAACGCCTCGACTTCAACTTGTTCGAGGCTCTCTTTCATGCTTGGTCGAGCAGAGCAAGACAACAATTACAAGTTATCTCATTAAGAGTTTAATCACCTGGACTTGAAGAGGTTCGACATTTGGTCACGTGATGGCGTTTGTCTGATTACCTGGCTGGCCATTGTCTGCTGAGGTGTAGAATTAAAATAGTTTTATTGGATGTCTCGAATTCTTCCTGTCCACTATACACCTTTCGTTGAAGCAACTATATTCTGGCTCAGTTGTGAGAAGATAAAAGTCTCTTTAGTCTTTGTGTACTTCATTCCTCATTATGGACATAAACAAATTGTCAAAAGTAATTACCTCAATTATTTAAAAACCAACTAGAAAATCTTTAAAATCTTTAGATTTTAAAGAAAATCTATTGTTTTTGGTGTGATGATTTAGCATATAACGTGTTACCAACTTACGCTTAACGTTTAATCAATTTTCCTTACCGTAAAGTCCAATAAAACACGTCCAACACAACTCAGTGGTGTTTTCGATTTGCTAAGCGTTTCCCGATAGCTCGCAAAATCTCTCCTCCAAGTCGAGAACGATTCTCCGAGAGCTTTGAACACTCTTCTTACAAGCGCTGTCAAAGTGATAGGAAATAAACTTTCAAGTCAAATAGCTAGATATAGCGAATGCTTCAACTTTACACCGCCGTGACAGACGGGGTCGACGATATCCCCGATATCTGTTGAATCCACAACTAGGAAGTTCACGTTTATATTGATTTGTGTCTATATATAAAGTAAAGAGCGCGACATACTGTTTACAGCTCGCCATCGTACTTCTTGTTGTTGGTCAAGTCGGTATCGTTTCTGATATGAGGTTGTATTTCGGCTCAGCACTTCGCTATATGAGAGTTTATAAGTGTAATAAAATCAAATAACACCCTTTTTCTGCCGTAACACGTAGTCGGGAAATCGGGTTTGTCGGACGAGGTGGGCGCTCCCGCGCGGTGAGTTTGTCAGTTGTGTGCGTCCCGACGGCGACGCCCGAGAGAGGGAGAGAGAGGTCAGCTTAGGGGCTACCTTATTTCACATGGGAGGCACGTCGAAGCGCGATGGCAGAGAATGGAAGGACTGAGCAATCATTTCTCCGCGGCCTTCGTCATGGACAGGTCAATCAAATCCAGGGAAAATCTCATATCGCAGGGCGAATATCTATTTCTCGGCGACACGGGGATGAAAGAAGAGATCGAGATTGAATGGGACGGATGACGTTCAACTAGATGTCAGCAGGGGGTCGTCGCATGAGGAGAAAATACTGTAAAACAGCTTTATTACAACACGGGTTCTTTCTTAGATTAGATAAAACAACACGTTCAACATGTATGAACTTTTTCATTATGTATATATTGTTACTTTGCACTTATTTCGTTTTCTTTGGGAGCTACATTTACTGCCTGATATTATGCACTTCTGTCAGAGACGTATTCGTAGAATAAGCAAAAACTGAATACTAGAGAACCGAGTTATTTGACAAATAATATTTAATCAAAGTTGAAAAATGTCATATTGAGTTGAATTCTCGTCTAGCAGATAATAAGGTTACCAATGTGAATTTTCAGCTGGAGCATGTACGAGGTGCAAACAGGAATTGCAAACTGTGAATCGAATGTCGATAACAATAGATGTTTTTTTTTCCGAATGCAATTCACGTAGGAGCTATTTCAGCTTCCGCGGGTCGCAATTCAAAGTTAATTGGTTCCGGATCTATTGCCCGAGTTGTGGCAGGAGGACGGAGGGGGAGGCACTTCGCTTTGACTGTTGCAAAATATGGCCGCTTGGTACAAGTTTTGCATTCATGCTTTGAACATGTTTCACTTACTTACAGTTATTCACAAATCACAATAAGAAATCCATTTGAGGTATACGAGAAGCTGCTAAATCATTATTCAATCTACTGTCATTTACTTATATTCTCCATTAATGTCATTCAAATGACACGTTATTAAAATGTCAATTATACGTTCAGTAGTTGAGACGAGCTTTGTAACGAAGCGTCTATTTGTGAAGAAGATTTACATCTTAGAATTATCTATCCATTCCGAGATAAGTTAAATTAGTTTGAATTCTTTAGTAAAACTACGATGTTTAATTTGATGCTAACTCAAAGTAAGTAACTCGAATTTCTCTACCTTGAAACCACCCGTACTTAGTTACTGAGTCCCATTCTACTATTCCGGGTGCAACACTTAACGTCGAACAATGTGATTGCACTCGTCTCCTGAGAGCGGCCGGAATGTGCAAGTGCACTTGGAATGCAATCAGAATGACCGCGGGTGCGCGATTACCCGACCAGACCCGAGCGTGCCTCGGACGACTTCGGATAGCTCCCTTCTGACATGCATTCATTCACGGGCGAGATTCGGACCGGAGATTGTTGCATTGTAAATGACTGTCTTATCGCGATGCATTATTCAACTGCCATCGGCCTTCTGTAGGAAGTAAATAGAGTTTTTTCGGCATTTGCACAGGAATTGCATCGAAATGCACAATGCTGGTGTGACAGCATTTGATTAGAACGTCTTGTTTATTGCATCAATCATTCTATATTTTTGTTCGTCATTGTTATACAGTGACAATTGTGCTTTACCGCTGGACTACTACCACTACTGAACAATTGTTAGCGTATGACATTTCAATATCATTCATTGTTCAGTACTGTATACACATACTATTTCTGTTCCTCCTACTTACGTTGCGGTAATTCTTACATTATGCAATGCATTAGCATTTGAACAATAATTGTTTTAATAATAATACGAATGTAGAAGATGATAGAAATAAACGAGACGAGTAATTATTAATGTATTCCACGTAGTAAGAGAAACAGTGTGATCAGCGATGAGAAATGTGTGTTGTCCCGGCGCCCGCAGACTCCCCCCCCCCCCCCCTGCTCTGTATGGATCTATTATCCTATTAATCGTGCGTCTGGATCTGATATCACGCTCAGCACCTCTTATCTCGTGCGGGTTGCTTATTGCCCCGCGGGCGGCGCTGCGGGCGCTCAAACCACGGGACTTCGCCGACATCAGTAGCACACACAGAGGTTGATTTTTAATAAACTCGCGCAAATGGAAATACACGATTCCAAGGATTTGCTCTTCAAATAACTAATTCTTTCCCCCGCGGTTTTGTTTGCTCTGCTTGACATTCGGGTTGGATTGCGCATGTTCTCTGGCTCGATAAGATTATGATTATTTCATATTCTATCTCTGTCTATTTGCAATTCACCACAATGTGTTAACAACGTCCGTCCGCCCTTCTAAATGTCAGCGAGGAATCATCAATGTGATGTAATATTTATTCTTAATTTAACTTGATTCATTCATTCCACTGGTTTTCACATTTACATTTTTTGATTGAAAGTGTGTAACATCTACATGTAAATAGCGTGGATATTTACATAACCGGAAGTAGATGAAATCGTAATTTCCGTTTTCTCGGAGGGTTTGTCGTTGTAGTTACTTCAAGAGCATTGCGGCTTGCGTTCGGTCCCCACGCAAGGGTGGATTATTATTCACCCCCCACCCCCCACCCACGGTTCTGGATGCGGTATGTGGACATGGTTGCAGTACTTAAATTGTAAGCATAGTCGAGGTTTTTGCGGCAGATTATGATAAAACGGTGGACTTAGTTCGGAAGACCGAGCTCGGTTTCAGTTCAGGGTAACTTTCTACGAGAACTATTTCAGCAGAACCGGGCACCTCCACTGATAATATTATTTTATTTTACTCGTGGCTAATGGCGACATATGAATCATTGGTGATGATATAGGGAAATGACAATGACGAAATGGTAGGTTGGAAAGAGGCGGCCGTGGTTTATTTTCAACATTTTCCTCTCGTCAGAGAAGCCACGAAAATACATTATTCTATGTGGACGGGAACGGCCGAAGTGCAAGTCCATAGCGTCACTGTCTGAGCCAACTTGCTCCGGTCAAGAATCGAAATTTATAACTTCAGATTTAAAAAAATGTGATTCTTGACTAGTATAATATGTACATGTGAGAAGCAAGAAAAGCAAGATCGTGCTTCTATACTTCGGTGTTAGAATTTACAGAAAACAAATCAGCTGTGATAGCAATAAAAATGATTTCTGCTGAGAGCTGCCCTCAGTTTGCTTTATGTCCGTCGCATGTGGAGAATCGTTAAATGCATTAAAACCTAAAACAAGGCTATAAAACGTAATAGTCAGGCTTGATAGACCTCTTTATTCATTGTGCATTTACGATTCTGCAAGAAAACAGTGTACAGGTCGTAATAAATAGAAAAGCACTTGTGCCAACAATGTTATGAATGCAATATTCTTTCCGACTTTGTTTGCACAATACTGTTATTTCTTCTGGATTTACTCCTGAGAAAACAAACACGAGATTTATATAGACTTGAATCTGTGCTTGAGACTTGAACAACACAATTCGAGCAGAGAAGCAAGAATAAGTTATCACATCGAAATCATTGGCTTATTCATAACCGCAGCTTCCAGCGGATGGGATTCTGGTAAGCCTTGAAGGATGCTGGCTCCAGAGAGGTTTCTTGGAAGCTGGACGCGTTGTGGCAGATAATTTCTACCTCAAATAGCTTGGTCCTACAAGTTGGACGCTTTGCAACAATATTCTGTTTTAGTTTTGAATAACCTTTGTGCATTCTATTGAAATAATATATTACATTAAATGCTACTTCGTTCGTGTTGGGAATTTGGTCTGTTTTAGCTTTCGTTGAAGAGGATATTATAACTGTAAACGAGATAACAAAAACATTGTACCATAGCTTTCTATATTCTGCTCCACGTTGATATTCTCTGAATTGTATTAGTTCTGCTTTCTTTTTGTACAATTTGTATGTAAATCCAAAAGCAGACCACAATAATGCAAGTTTTCATTTTCTATTCGTCGAGTTTGAAGCAGACGAGAGACCAGACAAAGCGTTTTTATAATCAGATATCAGTAACTTTTGAAGCACACGCCATGGATATAAACACTTCATAATATTGAAAGGACTTTTTCGTGACTCTACGTTTACTTTTCCTAGTAACCTGACTCATAACGGTTCCGTCCGGCCAAAATATTGGATGTTGCTTTACAATTTATTCACCAGGAAGAAGTTCTTTCATTCGCTTCGTAAGATCTACGCTGTGATAAGCCCACGAACCAAAGATTAGTTTTTCTTTGCATTGATAGTGTCCGCCAGAACCTCGTGTTATTTGTCCACTTGTGTACCGAAGCACTTGTGTGATCCAAATACTGAGCTGTGCACATGAAAATCATCAAGAGTTATTTCATAATGGATACACATAATAATATTGGATACACATTTGAGTTTTCAGTAACATGATAAACAAGTTTGCTCTCAGACTTGTTTGGTTGCAGTAGCTTTTCAGTTGCCAGGGATATTTTGATAAGCCTATTTGATAAACTAAACTATCTAAACTACACTATTATTTATTATCAAGACGATCGTCTAGCATCCTGTAATTTGTCGTGTACTTGTCGTTACATTTAGAAATCCTATAATAATTGTAATTTTTAACCACTAGGATGAAGAGTTTGAAAGACTTGTCTCATTAAAATTATTGAATGCCAGTAAAGTAGGTAGGTTTTCCTTCTCACCCTGAAGTTTTCCTTCTTACCCGCTAAATCCCAAGTACAAGATGTTCATTTACTCAGTATTTCCCTAGCGAACTTGCTGAGGGGAAGCTAACTTTGTTAGGTTTGCAAGTTGCTATGTTATTTGCTTTCATTGCGGGGATGGATAATGGTTGATACGTGTTTTTCGATGATTAATGGCCACGAAAACATTCTCCCCTCGACTCACTCATATCGTGCCACAACCAGCGTTACGCAGGGAAATAATATTACTACACAGCGTAGTCTGGAGATTACAGCCTAGAGCAACGCCCAAGCGTAGCTCCACTCGGTGAGGGCAATTCCCCTAACAAGACTCATGTCATTTCAACCTTTGGATACGGCACATCGTGCTATTTATTGCAAGACTATTGCCACGTGAAAATACCATATTGGGACTACTTTTTCTCATAAGTGACTATGTGATGATAGAGGGGTGCATGTTTGATGTAGCAGCAGCCAGCCTATGGGACAATGGAAATAAATGGTACGTTTCCAACATAGCTTCCAAAAATGTCGGTCTATTTGAAGCTATACACGTTTGATTAATTAAATTTAGCGCTTATGAAGACATCTTTGCTCCAAGACTTGATAGGGTGAAATTATGCACTGCACGATATAATTCCAGACACTATTCTATTTCAATGTGCTATCTTGCTTATTATTTACAGCTCCCCAGTTCAAGATATTCACCGGTATTTCAATTAGTTGCATACAATCATTTTGTTAGAATGACTTAATAATGCAGATAATGAATTGCATTCTCATTTAATTTAGATGCAAGCTCACAACATATTTATCATTTAGCTTTGTGCATTTGGAATTGATATCGCGTCAGTGGGAATTATATTCGTGAACACAGAGAAACCGCTGGTAGAATCGACCGGTGCTCTTTTTAAAGAAAAGTTCAGTGCGTAATTAAACTAACTTTTATGAAAGGAACACATCGCTTTAGAAATTTACATTGTGGCGACTTGGTACAAATTGCTTGCGGTTGGGGCCTTTGCCGCCCACTTGCTTGTAATTTAACTATAAGGTAGTTCAAGCGGTACAGATATTATGAAGTTTAGTAGATATATTTCGATGTAATTAAAGTAATGTCCGAGGTCCAGTCGGCGACGCGGTTTGTCGCAAATAAAACATATTGCTTGTGCTGTGATCAAAAACATAGTAGTACTAAACGTATTACCAATCTACAATGTTATAAAAAGATTAAACCGCAATCCAATATATCTTCTATAAAATGGATTTCTACATTTAAATAATGTGCTACTTCTGAAGTCATGGACGGTTTCGTGTTTTCGTTACGTTTGATAATCCGCCCTTTATTTTGTCTCTTTTATGTACGATGTATGAAAAATAAGCGAGCAACATTATTTGTTGGAGTCGATGGAAACATGTTAGCGTTTTGTGTACATAATCACAATGCGTCGCAATTGTTTTTTACTTATTTAGCCTATGGCACCTATTTACCTGGCATGGAAACATAACTTACTCTGCCACACTTTGTCTATAAAAAGAAAAAAAAATAATTTGCTCTTATCAACGATATAATTTTGCTATAACCGTACAATTGGTGTACTTTTCGGCCAAGTTCGACATGGTAATCGCACTTGTTACTTTGTCGCAGATAATGTCAGGTCTGGCCAGGTCATGTTTCATGTAGCGATCACGGAAACATGGGTTCGTGATGAATCACACTAGCCATGTCATTTGACACCACTGCCACTTGAAGCAAGTGATGGATGGCAAGCGTTTCATTATGGTACACGATACATTTAATCATTTTTAATATTGAATGAATGCTAAATTATTACTGGCACTCGGCAAATGTTTAATTTTGTGTGAGGCAAATCACAATATAGGTACTTAAAAAGTAAAAAAAAACACATAAAGTAAAGCATATTGTGTTTTTTCTACTTAAAAAGCTCAAAAAAAGACATTGTGTAAAGCACGGTGTGTTTTTTAGGAGCTTTTTAAGTCTATATCTATCTATATCTATCTATTATCTATATTATATGCAAAAGTATAAAACCTGAAATTTCGAATCTGTGGTAACACTTGTAACCGAATATTTGACGTTGATGGTGGGTGAACTATATACCTAAACTAAGTATTAACGCAATTATTTTCAATTTCCACTTCCTTTATTGCTTTCCCTTCTTGTCGTAATTATCGGCTTGCCACTCAGTTTTCGAGAGCTGTGATTGATTACGCTGTAGTTACATGATTACAGAGCACCGCAGTGAATCATTACCCTTCATTACAGTATTCCAGAGTTAGTTTTGAGGTAAGTTATCTCGAAACCGGTTTTAAACGAAACTTTATCTTTTTATTTGGATTCTTGTATTAAGTTGGAAATTTCATTACTTTTCTGTAAAAAGTCCAAACTTATTTAAGTCCCTAAATTATTACTTGCTACAAAGAAACTTACATCTCTCTGTGAACATGAAAAGACTGTTTTTTGTTCGTTACATTTTAAGGAAGACTAATATATGTAAAGTAGTGTGCTTCTCCGTGACCTACAAAGTTGCTAACAAGAAACTGTATAAAACGATGCATCTGGCAAGAGTGTCGGAAGGAATAATTATGTCTGGGACGTCACCCCAACGCCGTGATTGTGTGCCAAGTGTGTGATACATCAGACAATAGACAATACGTCGCACCTGTTGTCGACACTAATAACACATCGTTAGGCACACTTCAACACAAAGGCGGGGGTGTTTTTATTACAAGGGTGGCGCTTATGCCAACATTTTCTTTGATTACCTTTTACGAAACATTTCTGTGACAACACAGATGGTTCACTTTCGTTTTTATTGACGTTTTTGGCTACATCGCGTTTACGAATTGTTTTATTTGTGCCAGGTTTTCCAATTGTTTTTATCAATTATTTTAACAGAATGATCAATCTGGTGTTTTCTCCAATTTTGTTTATTATTTATTTATTAATTTCATCAAATTTTTGTTTTTCTTGTTGAAAAAGGTGGAAAGAGGGCTATTATATTTTTATTATTTTCATTGTCTAAAATTAAATTACGTTTTTCGAATGTTTCTAGTTTGGTCTAGTTCTGGATTGTAAAATGTACAAATAATTTTATAACTAAAATCCCGTAAATTGAACTCGTCGCTGTGATAAATCCCAATCTTCAGCTGAAATAATCAATTCTAAAATCAAACTAAATGAAAGTGAAGTGAAGATGTTCTTGAATAGCGTGCGTTTGGAATGCTTGAAACTTCGACGTCGCGATACCGCCCGCCAGACGCGCAAGTTGTGCGGGTTAGTATCCTCCCTGCTGAGTAAATACTGCACCCATTCCCGCGGGGTTCCGCTCTGCGGGTCTTAGACATTTATAAGGAAAATCGAAAAACTTTTACAAAAAACACAGTTGGAACTTCAGGGAATTGTTATTACAGAATGTGGCTTTGTAGATGGGAAGTTTTCCGGAAGATCTCACTGCGAAAACATTCTTCTGGATTTATTTGATTTATTGGAGATATCATTATCTAGATTTACGAAGCATCTTTTCGGCTTACAAGCACAACGGGCATGAATATGTCACGATTCTGTAGTCGATATGTCATCCCTTTTTCTACTCATGACCTAAATTCAATATATTATATTTCGGGGAGTAACTTTTCTATTTGACTGTAAAACACATCTAATTAAAATTGGATAGCTTTCTTTTATTATTCAATTATAGAGCACTTTAAATAAGTATGCTGTAGTTATATAAACATATTAAATTCTTAGAAAATATCTATTATCCTACAAAGCAGTAACAGTTTCGTTTGCTCTTTCGCATCGTCGAGTGTTCTAAAACATTTCAGCCAGTATTCGAGAACTGTGTCCATCTTGTGTAAAACGACTTCCAGATTCGCTAACTTCGAAACTTAATTAATCACGTTTAATTTCAATTATCTCAAGAACTTAGATTACTCTCGGCGCCACGCTGACAAACTCTACTAATGAACACCTTTTCTTACAACTTCACTACCCAAATTGTCTCCGTATTCAACGGCAACGAGTTTATTTTTAAATCCAAATTATATTACCGCGCTACAGCCAATGTATTTACTTTATAATTCAAAACTTCTAATCTAATAACACTTTGTTCAGCTGTAAACCGCTGGTGTAGCGCCACACTGTGTTGTTGCAAAGCTCAATAACTAAAGCTCGTATAAGCTCATTGTTTGCTAGTTGGCTGCTGCGGGATGGCCTGGCGATTGCCGATATGGATTCCGTTGATTTGAATAATTCAATAAACGTATTCCGTGGATATACACGGGTCATCCGCCCCAATAGCACACTTGATATCTGCTGTTACTGTTTGGGAAATGATAACCAAAACCATCAAAGCCTAACTAAACTTGGAATAACATCGGTGATTATTATGCCTGTAGATTGAACTATAATACCTCGGTCCCATGTGGACGGAGGGTGGTTCTCCATTGGTCAGCGTCTTTACGCGGCGCCCGAGCTCCATGAGTGTTTCAAACGCCCATCATGTCGGGCAGATTGATGTGGTTTTAGAGGAGTCCGCTAAACTTCCATCCTGAGGTTTGGGAATTCATCGTTTGGCGCTGTGTAATAGGGACTTGTCAATCAACCAGGCCAGGGATGAGTCGTGGGTGGGTGGTCACCGGTGCATGAACACGCAATATATTGATTTTTTGTTTGGGTTTGGCAACGAACTGTTTTGTTTTAGAGCTTAATGGTGTTGGTGATTTTATTCATGATTGGACATTGATAATGCATGGGCGGGTTGAAAGTGGGTATAGAAGGCGGCCTTGCAAAATAATACGAAACCGTTAGCATTGCGGTATAACTTGACCTTACTTTTTATTTAGTTTCTCTGCATGTGATATATAGCTGTGATATATTGTGACTAATTAAAGTGAGGAATAATCACAATTAGAGGAGTGATTTCGACCCTATGACATGGCCATTGGCCTCTGGTCTCAAACTAACTCCGAATGTCTGTCTGGAACAACGACGTATAATGGTCTGGAATGAGGATGAACTGGTTCGTCCCGCCGACATAATCTTGAAATATTCAGGATGCATTTATTACTTGTAACACGAGTCTCCAATTGCCTGTCTGAGCTACTGCTTCAACAAAGCTGGAAGAATTTCAGTGGAGTAAAAAACTCTCGAGAGAAGAGATCGATGCGATACACCGAAGAAGACGCTGTATTTTTAACACATTTCCCCGAAAGGTGAAATGAATAAAAGAGTCGCCATCTCGTCAGAACAAAACAACCCTACTGTTTCTCGTGCAGCGCAGTTGATTTGTATTATTTTCAAACCGTTCTGCATCATTTTGTCTGCATACGACGCCATCTTGGCAAGCTGTTGCACATGGCCGCGGGTTTTCATCTTCGCCCCCGAGGAAAACAATCGTCTGCCGGGGTGCGGGAGGGAGCGGGGGGAAGACACTTCTGCTCTTCACCCTCCAATATCTATTGATGACTGAGAGGCCAAGCCACGTCTGGATTAGGCGCCGTAAAGAGCGCACATGGGAGGCTCATAAGTTAGCACATAAAACACGAGACGTAAAGTAACGCTATTCTATCAGAGCAGTTCACGACTTTCTTATTCCCAGTTTGATGGGTTTCTTATAATAAGAATAGGTGTCTTATTGATGTGCTGCCATTGTTAATCAGTCATAATGTAATCAAATTACTTGATTTAGCCGAATACTTCTCTCACGTTCACGTACAGACAAAAGTTGAGAACATCGAGAAGGTCCTACAGCGAACATCAGGCCAGTATTGAAACGCAGTAAATGTAAACCAATAGTGATGCCGCTATGTTTAATTACATCCAATATTGACTGCTGTACGTGAACCTCTATTACCTAGTTCTGTGTGTTGCGAACGAATACAGCAATAACGTGGATTAATTAATATCCCACTTGAATCCAGCGGCAATGATTTTGCTCTTGCCCTCGGGTTAGTTTGAAATGTCACCGCGCTAGTCGCATTGATGATACCTGCTCATTGATCTGCGAATATATTGTTAATTAATGAAAAATTAATCACCAGAAATAATCTTCCGGACCCAGCAGTTCGTTCCAGCCGGGTTATTCGTGTCAATTCGCGTCAACAATTGCGCATCACTAGAGGAACACAAAGAATACACAAATAGTTATAACAATTTGATCAGGGCGATCGCCTGTCTTGTGATATATCACAAGACCCCCGGTTGTACCCCCCCCCCCCCCCCTGGTTGTACCCACCGGAATATTATACAAGTGCGAATTGCTCTGATGTGCTAAATTTCCTTCAACGGTGTAAATTGTGAGTCAAGTGCAGATGCTATAAAATGTTAATTTGCACTCATTAATCGATTGAATGAAAACTTCATTATTGTGAAGCTGGAAACGTTGGTTTTAATTACGTACTTGAATTTGATTGGAATTAAAACACTCATTTGTTTAATTATTTTGATAGTCCTTAAACTGGAACACAAATGAAATACTTTGGTTGTAATCTACTGATGAATAATGCATAATGTTGTTGCTATATTCGAGTAGATATGAAGAATCAGATGCATCATGTAAATCGCGAAGTAAAGTGAGGGAAGATTGGCTGGATTAAGTCGGCCATTATTCCAGTTAAATCTCGTGAAGCTCTTCCTTCCTCTTGACGCTGAACGTTCAAGCAAAATGCGCATTTAATATTGTTTTTCTTGCTTTTATTTTCATGTTGTTCTCTCGTTTTACAAAGAAAAGCTCTAAAGAGCTTTGTCGCTTCGTAGATTTTGAAAGCTTATGTACACATCCATTATGAGTAAAAGTAGCTGAGCTTCAATTTAGTTGTATGGAGGCGAAACGTTGAACAAAACATAGTGGATTTGATTCTTGCATACATTGTCGAAAAGTACACAATTTGCGTTTCCTTCAACCTCCAAGATTTCAAAATCTCGTTTATTTTGACAAACTACATTATAACTACATTATACATTATTATAAAATACAGTTATCAAATAAGTTTCGCTCGTCATTTGGTGTAAACAACGTAACAATTCCCCACTAACGGCACAAGTAATATCCAAGTACCGTCGAATTTAATTATTTAATTATCATCTCAAACTCTGCTAATAAAGTTTTAAAACTGGCGCCTCACTTGACACGTGAAGACGCCTCGATGACGGCGCCACGACGCTGCGTCTATCGACCAATCGCTTGCCATTCAACCCCTGTGCCTCGGTTGATTGTTTCACGCGAATCCCAGATGAAACATTCCGTGACTCGTCGACATCCGTCATGATTGCCGCCATCACTCGGCCTGACAGTCAAAACAATAAACTTGCCTCAGTTTGTTACATCAAAGTAATCGATTTTGTCTCATAACTTATCTCTTTGTCAGTATGATTTCGCCTATCATGAACTTCCATTTTGCAGAAATGCTTTTGTTTCCATTGCTAAATGAACAATTTGATTGCTTTGAATGGCTCATTCAAGACAACGTGAAAGAGAAATTATGGGGATCGTGTTTACGGGGAAATGGATGTTATGAAAGGACTTCCCATAACACTGAAGTTATGATTGGAGGAGTGCACTTAACGACTGCAATTAAAATGCAATTTCAAAGGTTTAATAATGGAACCCGCGTTGACAAATGTTTATGTTCGATGGGGGTAAATGTCTACAGATTGGTAGACTTTAATGTTATGATACGATGATTTTTTATTGTTTTTTCACACTTGTTCAACCATTGTATTGCTAGACAAGTGAAGAACGTATGTCTGCATGTGGCTTTGTACATTCGACAACTTTTTAATTGCTATTTTATTTATCTGTTTTATATAAATAAAATACTATGACTTTTCAGTAGAAGCAAATTCATTCCAAAATTGTTTTTCGTGAATGTGAGCTGTGAATGTCTGAGAAGTTTTGGGATTCATTATTTCCTGTATCCGTTAAATACATTTTTACAAAGATGCAGTTAGAATTACTAATGATAAAGCAGTACTTCATACTTCCCTCTCCCTGTATCGTCTGATAGAATAGTGATATTTTTAACTCTCTTTATAAGTGCCTTTCAGCTGAACCCGTGGATATATTTTTTATATAACAAGTAAAACATGCACCGTTCTCCCCTCATTGTTAAACAAGCACGTGACTATGTAAATCTTGCAACAGGCTAACTGCGCTCTTGAGGCAAATCATTTCAGAAATCTCACATCTAGTTAGAGAATTTTATTTACGTATAAAAATGTAGAATTTGTAGGTAGTATGTAAATTAAGCTGCATACATAATGGCGTCGAGTTTACAGAGTTGCCAATTATCGTTGGAAATATGCGTACCTACCTCTGACACCAAGTAGTGCTGAGTATATATACATATCACGTGATATTATGACGTGAATCGATCCTCGGAGAGGCGTCATCATTTGACGGGAACTGTAGTCGGAGTCACACGAGGAACCGATTTATCTTTATGTCATGTCCGTCTCTTTGTTAGCCGATATGACACGTCAGCGTATGTTGAGTGCATTGTGCTTTAGGGTCAAAATTAGTTGTCATGGTTGTCATATTTTTTCTTTGGGAGCGTTATGACGTTTGGGCACGTACTTTTGCGTCAGGTTTGATTCAAGTAAATTTTAGTTTATACAACTCATGATCGAATTCCAGATTATGCACTTTGTATTATGCTCTTTTGAACAATACGAGTAGGTATCCTTTGGGGGGTTAATTTTCATACATAACAAACATTTAAAAAAAGTAAAAACATTTAAAAAACAAACATAATCTTGGCAATGATTTGATTTTTGTTAATGAGGACCTGAACATAAATAATATGTAGGTATACAGTTAAAATATATGGAGTTTGGTGTTTTACGGTACTACATTGAAAGAGCATTTCTCTGGATTGACAGAGACTTCTAGGATCTAGTGAGCCTGTAGTTACTGTCACACAGAGCTTCTTGTATGAGCTAGAAATTCATTAATCTCTGTTTACATGTACCATGTGGGGTGTGGGTGGGGGAGGGTGCAAACATCCCCCTGTGTGTCACTCCAAGAAACAATCGCTGTCACCTCGGAGGGTGGCGGTCATTTGTGCCGGCGGCAATCTGTTTTATTACACGTTTTACTGCAGAGTTTAACACCATGAATAATTTTACTGTCACCGGAAATTAATTGGTTTTTATGAATTTATTCATACAGTCGTTTTATTCTCTCGTATCTTGCAAATTTGAAATAATTATTGAATATTGCAAGCTTTGGATATAGAACATTAGATACATTAGGATCAAAATTGAATAGTATAATATTTGTAACTACACGCTGTCTGTGTATAGAAGTTGCCCCAGTATGAATTTATTCTATGATTTCCAGGTATTGTTTGTGTGAAAATATTGCAGTGGTATTTGTTATTTTTAGGGAGTCCTTTTGTGTTGTTAACTGGTACTGACATTGTTCAGCTTTAAGGCTTATAACTTTATTATGAAATAATACATTCCATTAAAATATAAACACAATCTATAAACGAAAACATTCGGTTTTCATTTAAATTGAAAATTTTATATCTCTATCTTTCTATTGCAGTTCTGTTTGTGATTGCATCGGATGTGTTTCTAACCTATATATCAATTAGATTGACCCATCTTTGTCTGTTGTTTAAGTGCAATTCCATTCCAAGTGGTTTCTTGCATTCTCTGCTCCCGCGAGTGCTGGTTTTGATTGAAGTATTTGTCAATGTTATCCCCGAAGAATAGACGGCGGACGTTTCACAAGACGTTATTTTGTGGAATAAAGATTGCATTCCACTTCGTGCCCAGATTCCAGAACATGTTGTCTGGATGTTTATTCCGGGAACAGTCTGAAAGGGGTTCACATTGCATTTTATGTAAAATTCCAGTGGGAGAAATGGGATTTCGTTCTGACGGGAGTTTTTATACTATGGTTGAAATGCCTTTTTATAATACATCCATAGCTTATTCGAGATGATAGCTCGATTTGATATGAATCTAACACACACATAGTAAACATCCATTGAAATATAAATCCATTTTTTGTCGAAATACGTAATATTTGTACGAGTTGACAGGCTTTTCCTAAACAACTAAATAAATCTCCCAAGTTTCGAAAATGGAAAGCCGAATGCGAATTACTGAAGTTTACTCTCTGAAGTTTGATTTCCGTCCGTCATTGGCACAACAACTGGCAATAACTCTCCGTCAGCGCGTGAGCGAGCAGTCCGAGACTGCTGAAAGTGAATCGGCCGCAGTGGACATCCGTCTCGCTGGAAACTACCGGAGATGAGTCGGAAATATCATTGTCCGTCCCCACATTGCGCACGCGCAGTCATCGGCCAGAGGCAGGGGGAGACGCATCAGTTTCTGGAACAACGGAAAATATCTTTATGTAAATATTGTAGTCATATCAGAGGCAATTATTTGCAGAAGTTTACTTCTAGAAGCAAGAATATTCACTTTAGAATATTTGATATTCGCTGGATAAAAGTAAACCAGAATCCTTCCGATTATTTGGAGAATTTATAAGAATTTTCATAAGTAATAAGAATTGTAGTTTTACATTGTATTGTAGTCGATGACTATGATGACGTTGTACTCGCATACCCTGTAAATTTTGTTGCCTTACTATTTTTAACGAATAAAATAAAATATATTCACATAATCTGCTAGATTGTGGTTCAAAGTTTTAACCGAGGCTTAAACCCCGGCCCCCTGGATGTAGCATCT
Source organism: Leuctra nigra (assembly GCA_934045905.1). Taxonomy (NCBI): domain Eukaryota; kingdom Metazoa; phylum Arthropoda; class Insecta; order Plecoptera; family Leuctridae; genus Leuctra; species Leuctra nigra. The sequence continues at coordinate 28,148,829 of OW203761.1, read as the reverse complement.
AATGTAGACATCGGGCCGACATCGGGCTGACATTGGGCCGACATCAGGCTGACATCGGGCTGTCTATGCCAAGACAGGAGTTTAGTCGGAAACGCGAATAAGACATTGACTTCTTGTTCTCAATCCTTCTCCGTCTTTGTCTCTCCCTCTCGCTTGCTAGTCTCTTTTGTTTTAATCTCTTTTAGGATTAAATACCATTAGCAAGACTCTTCTCCTTAATTGTTGCCTTAATGAACGTAAGAAAGCTTCTCAATGACTTTAGTTTACGGGCCAATTCGGTTCGTTTTGGTTTATCGCCGGGCGGAATCGTCTCATTTCAGTTATAAATATGGATTCAACACGGAAACATTTCAGTTCACAATTACACTAGAATGATCGTAACAACTGTTATTGATTGTGTCTCTATTGTCCTCGTTGCAGTTAGTTGTTGAATTATTACATCCAGTCTGTTTTGCTCCATCGATAACGCTGGTTATTCCCACAGGACCGCTTTATGTAGGTATTATGCAATTCATTTTTAAATCACTCATTAAAGTCGCTACTGATCTCCACAATTGCTAGCCAATAAACCGATGCAGTTTGATACATTACAGGTTCTAGTTAATTAGCATTGCAATATTCATTGGCGGTTGATGTGAAATGGGGATTCAAAATATGAAACAAACTCAGCCATTATTCAATTTGCGATCGGCGGAACAGCGTTTTCACGTACAATTGCCTCGTTTAATTCTATACTGTTATTTTTTTCTGTGTTAAATATTTTCGTTAATTTTGTTAATTGTTTTTTATTGAAGACAAACACCGTTACAAGTTATTGTGCGAGTCTACGAATTAATTTTAATACTAACAATATTTATACACTATAACATAGCACTAGCATTCAAACAGAAAAATATACACTTACTAAATTAAACAGATACGAGTACAATGAAAGAAGACCCATTCCTTTACACTATTTTTAACGTCTGATATTTTCTAAAAAAATATGTGTCAATGAGCGATTTCTCATCGGTTTTTCTGACCTTTCATTGGTTTTCAATGGAAAGTCAATAAATAGATGTGGCTAAAAACTGCGATATTAATTGGGCTGTGACTGGAATCCTCTCAACAGAGTTCTGTCAGAGGTGTGAAGCTGACGTCACGGCCACGTGACTCGGCTCGCTTTCACCGCCTTCTCGACGCACGACTTGCTCGGCGGCGACGTCGCGACGTCACGCTAGACTGGCGTCGCGGCGGTGCCTCGTATCAGCTGTTTCCACCTCCGCATTGTTGTCATAACAATTGCATCTTGTAGAAAATCCGATGGCAATAATCTGCGGTCGTCTGGCATTGTTTCGTGAAAATAGCTGTTTGCAACGACTTGGGGTTTTACTTGAACTTTCCAAAACACTTTTTATGCGTGTCGATAGATGTTCGAAAGTCAATTGTTTCGAATTGTTGGAGCTTCTGTATCGGTGTTGTTGAAAATAACAAAGGCACATGACTGGTGTTGGATAATCTACTTGAGTACCTAGAAATTACCTGATGCTCGGAATTAAATTACCCCGTAATATGTTTTTTGCTCAAGGACAAGTGTAGATATCTTTCGCAATAATGTGATGCCTTCAGCATCCCCGCTAATAAAGTAGACCTGTCTACAATTTTCAAATTCTTTATATTCATTGTTCTGACTGAACTGAACCGAAATCAAACCAAATTCTCCAGACGTAATTCGCACTTATTCATGTTCATTTGCTGCCGAGAAGTGCTTAGGGTGTATTTTTCACGCTGAATTGCAAAGGGTTGGTTTTAATCCGCGTGAGATTTCGCACCTCATCGCACCCCTGCTTCAACATCGAGTACAATGTGATGTGTGTTTAACAAGTAAACATGTTTCACATCATGTTTGCTGGATAAATATGTGTTCAAGTCTTAGCATGTAATTATGTTGGACTCACTCTATTGTTTCTCGACCTATGATATTACACTTTATGGTTTCCGTCGCGCAGGGGAATTACATTTTAAATAAACAGCACATGTAATTTTACACTAGATGTTATTTCTTCGCCCAGTATTAGAGAGCAATTTGTAAGAATTTCTAACTCAATTTATACAAGTTTAGGAAAGTTTTCAAGGTCCAGTATTACCACGATTTAGTTCAGTCGGTTTAACCTGGTTTAACTAACTTGGATTAAATTGGTACAACCAATCAGACACTTCAAAATGATTGAAACATTTAAATTTATTCCAAAAGTTAGTTCAACCAAACCACCTGAACTTAATCTTGGTAATACCGGTCCAAGCTGCATCGTTTTTATTTTCTATTGCTTGGTTGTCCAAGTTATACATTGGTACTCAATTTCAATATAAATATGTTATTTTCTATATAAACATGTTCCACTTTTCCATCCTAACTCTTATAATTCTCACTGACATCCTAACTCTTATAATTCTCACTGACATCCAGAGCTGCCATGATGAGAAAACAGTGCGTCGTTAGAACGTAATAAAAAGATATGAATTGAATGATCCAATTCACCCTCACTGGAGTGCTCGCTATAAAGATACAGATACTTGTGCAACCCGCATCGCACCCCGCATATTGCTTCCTCTGATCACTCTCGGGCTGTTCCCACTCGGCGCCGATCTCTGTTGTACGTCTCTCTCTTCTGTTTAGCCTCTTCTTTTAGCCGACTTGTTTTGTTCACCATTTGCCGCTTTCCACCTTTCGACCCATTACTCTTCAAAGGAAGAGAAAAATCGCCGTATAGACAAATAAAAAAGACTCCCACATAATACGAATTTTCCACCTCACAGGCGAAGTATCCAGCAAAACACGAAAGCAAGCTTTGTAATTTTATGTTTCAATACTTTTCTTTGCAAAAACGTCGCGTCATCACCAATGGCACTGGCCAATAAAAGCATCCAATATTAAATCATTTCAAATAAAAGCTTGCAATCCATGTCTTATTGATTATTCTGTGAGTTCCAACAAATTTTATGACGAGAGAAAATCCATCTACAAGTTTTCAGAAAATTATATACGCTATTTATGAATCAATTTATAATCTTCTCGCGACTTGCAGTTTTTTTAATGGCTTCAAGCGATATTTATCATGTAAATTTTAACGCTAAATCGGAAACTATCTCCCGGCACATTATTATTGAATATCGATTCACTAAGCCGGATCGTTGTTATTACTCTCGGTGGACGAGCCACTCAACGAGCGTAACGAGCGATCAGCGACCGAATCGAGGCAGCAAATCAGCGCTGCTGATCCTCTTTGTATCATGTGTAGGCAGCCGGTCACGCACACAGAACCAAATGGAATTACTGGTCGGAACAAATCCCACACACGTACCGGACACTTCTGCGATCCGACCAACTGAATCAACTGTCCTGTTCGAAATAATCGATATCCAATCATTTGTTACATAAATAGATTTGATTGTGGACGAGAGTTCTAATCACAAGCTTCATCAAAGGCTTATAAATGTGATTACTGGGAAGTGAATTACTGTTAACCGCTGGAAACTACTGATTGCAACTTTTAGAAATACAATTCCCACCCACTCGTTGATGTTGATCGATTTAGTGTCAAATGGCATGTACAATTGAGAACGGAATGAGATTTGACGAAATCGTCCATGCAAGTGACGCTACTTGGACAAGGAGTAGATGCGGCGACAACGATCACGTAGAAAACACATTTTAGTTTTCAAAGTCATAATCACACGTGACTTCTACTTTAAACCCTTCACCGTTGAAGCTTTGCCGTCACGTGGCGTGCACTAAGCCCCCCCCCCCCCCCCCCCCAGGAACCCCCTGGAAAGTCTTCGCTAGTAAGTTCCTGCCCCGTCCCACAGGACATGGGGGGGGGGGGGACCTTAACTCAGAAGAAGTTTGGGTCGTCCGGGTAATTTCAGTGGTACTTCACTGTATAAACGCACTGGGTTGGGCAGGGGGGATGATAGACTTGCGAGACTGGTGGGCACAGGCGAAAGGGTTGAAAACTAGACCCACTGTGGTTGATGGAGGAGGCGGGAGGGTGCTTTTGACTGACCTCATCTTGTTGCTATAGAAACCATCTATTCCTGATGCTGCGTTTTTTAGCCCCCTCCCAGGTGGTTAGCAAATCCTCTCAACTGAGCTTCCACCCCTTCCCATTCTACCTTCATCCCCGTCTCCACTATATATACTCTTCTCTTAATTTATTGCCCAGTACGCTATGTGTGCCTTGTCCAATATCTCTCTCTCGTAGCCTTATCAACCAACAACTGTTTCTCCTTCTATCTCTCTCGCCCTCACTTCAGCGTCTGTTTTCTCTTTGGTTCAGTCACATTCGCGATTTGCATCTACCTCTCTGTCGTGTTTGACGTCAGTTCTGCGCATGCGTGTAGACAGCTTTTGATTCCACGTTTCATTTGGTCTTGCTTCGACCTAATTCCACCGTAGACCGTAAGACTCTTATCTAAAATGTCGTATTTTGAACTTTTTTCTACAGGCCGCTTAGAGCTGAGCCCATGTGGAACGTGGGCAAAAGTTTTTTTTTGCGGAGAGTAAGATCGGCGTCAATATATGTTACGATCCAGCTATCAAACTCAACTAATGATGCAACTAAACTTGATATTTTGTACTCCTTCATTAATTAGTGAATCAATTTAATGAGTATATTTCATTTGATCAGAAATACGTGCAGCATTGAAAGGAGTCGTTTGCCCTTGGTTTAGCATGGTTTAGCGTACTGTTGATAAATAAATAACAAAGCGTGCAAAAATGATCCGAGCTTTTCAATAAAATTCAATCGACGTAGAATGAGAATGCAAAATCGAGAGGTCGAACATTTCCTCAATAGCTCAATCCATTCACATCATCGGAAAATGGCATTGCATTTAAATAACATTCATCATTGTTAGTCATGAATGTAGATTAATGTTATCCCGCGAGAGTTCACATCTCGTGTCTAATGTTCCGGACGCGTTCAATATGACTGTTGAAAATTGACCCAGCAGTCGGGGAATTTGATTTATTAGTATACGGTCCTTTAAGACCCAGTGAGTTTTCCGGGTTTCAATTCGTGGTCACATCTGGCCACTGCCAAGCCGAGGTCAGAGGGCATGGAATTACCGCCATTATGCAGATTCATTGCAAGATCACAAAAGCGGAGTGGTCGAACGTTTTACCATTGTGTGCGCTTCATATGTTGTTCGTCTTGACTGAGAAAAACGAATCGAGTGCTTGTATTATTGGAACAGTCAATTGTTTTATTCACAACAATTCTGCGTGTTTTGTGAACTACTCAACTGGAAAACACGAACACTGAATCAACGGTCTGTTTATTTAATGGAGAGTCAATATTTTTTACATGTAGTTATCTATCGACTAACAATAGGTCAATTTGTACAGTCGATTATGTAGTCAGATTACCTGGAGGCCAATTCTTGAGTTTTCATGTTTTGAAACCATGTGTGGTTTCATTGTTTAAAACGTAAAAAAGTTGACAACTATTGCTTAGTCTTCAACTTTTTTACGTTTTAAACAATGAAACCACACATGGTTTCAAAACATGAAAACTCAAGAATTGGCCCCCTGGTATGCTGCACTTACCAATCCCAGGGTCTATAGTGTTGGTATATGTAATTACGTCATAGTTATTCTTCACAGTGGAGTTTGAAAAATCGAATTTATTTTTAAATACGATATAAAATTGCGTACGATTATGTAAAATGAGCTTTATTCCGCTATCACTGCAACTTGTAGCTAGAACTTTCGCGTTCTGGCTTGCCATTGGCCAGTGACGATCACATATCTATGAGCTTTATTTAGTGTTCCGCCGGATGATAGAATAATGATACTGTTAAAGCAAGTAGAGTTTCATGTTTGCGATAATGGAGATTAGTTTCCATGAATAATGTGGTGTGTGGATAATGGCGGGAACATCGAGTTTCGTTCGAATCCTTCACCACACGTACGAAGTTAGACTGGTTACTAATAGAACGTTTTGCCGGTTGTCAATCAAAATGCACAGCATGATATGTTGTTTGTTGACGTTACATTTGAATAGAGAATTATTTTAACGGATAGGAAATGAAGAGTGGGTTGAGATTTATTTTTGATGGTTTTTTGTAAATGGTTTGTAAGAATTACGTAGCTGTGTTTTGGAGACTGATAGAATTGGTTGTGTGTGTTTGTGGTGCGTATAAATTCGATTACTTCAGTGGATCGAACTCGACAATTCCATTTCCCATTTATCATATTTTCCTTTATGAAACCTTTTACTCGGAAAATACACAAATCGTGTGTAAGTTTATGTAGAGATTCGCGAGCCATCGGAGCGACACAGAAAGTCGTTGAGATGAAAACTGTTGCTTGATCCTGCAAGTGTATTTCCTCCCATCATGCCGTGGCATTTCGTTTGTCGCGCGTCTGACGTGTGGCTTTGTTTTGTGGTTTCAGTTGTTGGGGCTCGGAATCCTGGCTGTGGGAGTCTGGGCCTGGACCGAGAAGGACACATTCAACAACCTGAGTCGACTCACCAACATCGCGTTAGATCCAGCCTTCGTTCTCATACTCACAGGTGAGACGCTCATCTCATTGCCATGTTATTATATTCTTTTCACAGCAGGATTGTTTTCAACAGACAAACAACTTGGTGCACACTTTGTGTTCACCTTGCGCCTTGAGGGGTTGGAAGAGCAGTCACATTTTCACAATTAATAAGTATATTTTTTTTCTCCAGAGTTTTGTAAAAATTTTCTTTCACAAGCATTATTTATTCAGTTCAGTTTCAGAAAATAAAAATACAATTTCTACAAACTAAGCCCCGTAGCCAGAACGGCTAGTCTGGGGCAACACTTCATCAACATAATTTTACTTATGAAATACAAACATACAAATTATACTCTATTATACTACTGAAAAAAAATCGTTCATTGCAATTGAAATAACACATTGAAATTGACAATGAAATATACACACATTATTATAACAATAATAAAAATAGATCAACAAAATTGAAAGAAATGCAAAAAAACAAATATGGAAAAACAATTCAATTAACTTAACTAGGAAAACGCTCTGTGTAACGCGTTGATGAGCGAGCACGGAAACGCGCAACACCTTGAACCGAAATTCTGTCTTTCGAATTCGAAAATGTCATTAAAAGCCAATAATTTTTTAATTTCGTCACAGACTTTTATAAAAATATCCAAAAACTCCTTAAATATTGGTCCAAATAACTATGCAAAGTTTTAAGTTGATCGATTGAACCTTTTGATTGAACGGTTCCGTGTTAATTTTCAAAAATCACAGAATCTCCTTCAAAAAATATACATGGGACCACTCATATGATATAAGTGTGTCTACAGCTTTGGAATAGTATGTCGATCATCCCTACGCTTATACCATCCCGCCATACAACGGAGCGCTGGTATACCACTGTACGATCTCTGTTGTATGGCGGGATGGTATAAGCGTAGGGATGATCGACATACATTTCCAAAGCCATACACAATATCAAATCGAGTGTTGAACGGTCATTATCAGTTTCATTGCGTTTGAAAGTTTCTGCTCTATCTACCTTGCCTTGAACTGAAGATTCGAAGTCGCCGTGAATTTGACAGCCAACACGCAAAATGTCCCTAAAATGACAAAAACTTTTGAAAATAACGACAGATTAGACTGAAAATTGGCAAAAATACCTTAAATGTTGGTACCAATGACCATGCGAAGTTTTTAGTTGGTCGGTCAATCGGTTCTAGTTTAAATGTCAAAAATCACAGGAAAAATGGTTTCAAATTTTAACCAATGGGATAATTTGGCTGAAACTTTGTATGATTGGGTAAAATATTGGTTGCAATGACTTAGCTAAATTTCAAATTGATCGGAGCAACCAATCGAAAGATATTTTTTTTTAAACTTGAACCAATCACAGGAGCCCGTTCAAAAACGATCCCAGGGGCCGCATAGATTACGTTAGCATATGTGCAAAGTTTCAGATCGATTGGTTGTGCGGTTTAACCTGGGCTGTGCGGACAAAAAAAACAAAAAAACACACAGAGAAAGTGCCATAAGAGTACCGTGGTGACGCTCGCTACGCTCGCTCAATTATTCGGCAATAACAAATTTACACAAATTAAGTACTTATTTCAGTGGTGTAAGAAACAAACTAAGATGTTAAATAATAACATCGTAGGTGAAGCCGTGATCTGTAATAAGAATTCATAATCATGTGGATAGAGTACAGAAAAAGAGCTTGGTCTTGAAACCTATAAAATTATCAATAATATAAAAGTGGCTCACAACAATTTCGAATTTTCTCTCCCGTCGAATTTCATGCGTCCGCTGTCTAGAGCATCCAACATCCATACTTCAATTCGCCAATTGATTGAATATTTGTATTTTATATTGGAATTGAGATGTAATTTCACTGTAAAATGAATTACGTGCCAGAACGAACTCGCGACTCATATGCGCCGGAGGGTTGTCTTCCGTCGAGCAAGAGACGTGGGAGATTCAGCAGGGCAAATGATTTGGAGTTCAATATTGAAAACGTGATGGAGAAACACGAATACATTATGTTAACATTTATTACAGTGGATTGAATTTCAAGAAGTTTTCTTTGATTTTCATTGGAGTATGAGACTTCGATTAGAAATTTACTTGCAGAAAGTATTGAATAGAATGTCATGAGTATCTGCATGATATTGACTCAGATTGATATTCACTGGAAAAGCGCTCTGTGCGAGCCTTCGTATAACATGCGAATATATATTCGTGTGAAAGTTGGTGCTTTGTAATATAACTTGGAAATAGCAAGGGAATAGTTTAACCAAATACGTCAAAGGAGCATCGATACTGTGTGAAATTTCTTTGAATAAATTTAACAAATTGAAAACAACATAAAGTGTCAGTATAATGTCCAATAACTCTTGAATATCTTGGCAGATTTGTCTGAACATTTTAAAAAACATGTAAAATATTTGTCCCAATAGCCATGCAAAATATTAATCGGAAAAACGGCTCCATTATTAATTTTCAACCAAACACAGGCTCTCGTTGAAAACCAACTCTGAGTGCGAGTTCCAGTCGCCTGTCGTGCGTGCAGTTCCCCGCGATTTCAACCCTCAGCTCAGCTCATGTCATCGCTAAACCTGTCACTCATACTTAACACAATCACTTATCAATCACAATCATTCATCAATCACAATCATTCAACTTCGTTACGCCATTTGCATGGAAATCTATGCGGATTTAATCCCATGAAAAATACGTTACTTTCCCTTGGTTTCGGTCTGCGCTATTTCCATCTGAAGATAAACGCCAGCATTTGCACCGACATTGAAAAGCAAGGTGGGCAACATATCCAAGTACTAATTACCCCCATGCAAAGCATGATTATCGACCTTGCTCGCATATTACCCTAAAAGCTCGGCTCCGTATCGATTTCCTTATCTCAGGAACTTTTACTACAGTTTGCAAAGTCTAATTTAGCTTTGAAATGTATTCGTATATAAACGCACAGTGGCAAATCAACCCCCCACTTTAATTCCAGCTTTCCCCCAACCTTGACTCCCTCCCCCCGACGCTCTCACCATGGTTTATTGGCATTTTTATTTGCTACATTTTTCGCGCTACAAAACGATCTCATAATGTTTTCACAAAGAGGAAAAATGAAACACACGCGCCGCTGTTTTTATTTCCTGTATTTTGCCTAGTTTTTTCGCGAGCCATGTCATGCAGAGAAGTATAGACTAATAAATTAGACCAATGAAACCAGCTGACACGTGTTGGAAAATGGAATAAGGGGGGGAAATTGTGCCTCTCGCAGTTTTATTGCGAAGACCTCGAACGAAGGCAGAAGTTCCTGTCAGATTGGTTGGGAAATTGAATTGATAGGATTTCATTATTTGCCAGTGGGAATCCTAGTTTGAGTTCTATATGTCGAGACGGCCTTCACATGACGGGAGAAGAGTATGAAGTATTATGTAATGTAGGGCACGAGTACTAACTTATTCCACTTGATGGAGACATTATCGTGTTTGGAAAATCAACAGCAACTTCCTTTTATCAGAGACTATACTATACGTAGAAGATGAGATACCAATAAAACGACTGTGCAGATAATTTAGCAACGTAATTTTTAGCAACATACATGAAATTTAAAATGTCAGAGCTCTTCGAAAATAAAATACAACAAGAAAAGTGAGTTGAAAAATTAAAATTAGTACAGAAAAAATTATATAAAACAAGATAAATGTACAAAAAATGTACAAAACATTGCTTAGACAAAACAAACTTGTATTTAACTATAATATTTTATTTCTCCACTGACTCTATAATAACTTTTTTGAAAAGTTTATGTAAAAGTCGTTATCAACGTCGTTATAGTGGATAACAGGGTGGGCGAAATATTAAAGAGGGGAATTTGAAACTTTATTAAACCGTGGCTCTCTGACCCTTTAAATTCCTCGATATTGAACATTTCTTGACAGAAATTCTTTCATCACTTCATCTGACTACCCCCGTAATACCGTATGTAGGAGGTTAGAGCAGAATTCCCACTGTCGGAATTGGTAGCTACTATAACATAATGTAATGGAATACAAAGATCTTTCGATCATTTTTGTTAACCTGGCACCGCTACCAACTATCTGTCTTCTGAACCCGGCACCTCCATATCCGGGTTTGACAGCTCAACCATCAATCCACCTACAAGCTCATCGATCAGCTAATATAAAATAATAATGTCATAATGATAAAGCTGTCTTTTCAGCGTCCTGTCGCCCGATATATAAAAAAAACAACGTCCCTTTGACGATGGTTTGAAATCTGCCAACATTTCCATTAACGTGTGTGTAGTTTTGACATACATTGATTGAGGATCTGCAAATGGGACAACCCTTTCATTACCTCATAAGTGGAAACTTGACTTTCATTGGCTGGATATCCCCCCCCCCCCCCCCAAGTTCCATCGCCCTGCAATCAAAGTTTATTGCATACCAATATTCCCCTATTACCGACCATGCGGCGCACGCTCTCGTCATTCAATAGCCTTTACTAACGTTTTTATCGGAACGGAATTGTAATTGGGAAATACTCAAGCTCCCCACGAACCGTCTGCTAAAGCGTTCAGAACGAATATTCTATTCAAACAGAATGAAATTGCATTGCATTTAGTGAGAACAAAACTAAACTTTAAATGCAGTTAGATTTTCATTTTCCCAACGATATTCTGCTAATGCTGTCTTCGTATACTTTTTTCAATATAATAAATTATGTTAATTGCCTAGTTTCGTGTTGGTATTCGTCCTCGGACAATTTCAACACGAATACCAGAGAAATATTCCATAACATCGCTTTTCTTCACGCTACATTCATCCCTAATCTCAAACTTTAGTGTCCTAATACATGGTGATATGGAGTAGTTACGACTTGCTAGTTCAGGCGCCACTAAAAACAAAGATAACCCCTAAACCACGTGAGTTATATCAAATTATCTTATTTATAAAAGTATTAGCAACAGAAATCGCAATCATCCCTTATTTATTTACATATTCATTATTGTATAAAAGAAATGTCAAGTCATTTTTCTTCGTCCTGTTTCTTGGAATTGTGCATGATTTCCGTCTTGACTTGGTGACGTCGCTGGTCATTGTCATGCTAACGATGCGGTGGATATGTGAAGAATGCAATTCAATTGTGGACGCGCTCGGGGAGTTAATAAAGCCATGAATGCGTCGCCAACTTCCTAGCCTGGGTGAAAACCTGTGGCAATTCTATTCGTCGGTGTCGCGCACTGCTGTAATGAGACTTGTTGTTATATTGTTGCGATTGCGAGGAATTGTTTCACTGTGGGTGGGGATTACAACTTTACAGACGGACTGGCCGAGTGACGGCTAAACTCGACTGATATCGTCGAAATACGTGAAATTCCTCCGTAGATAATATAGCATATCTGAATGAAGTGACCTATATGATTTAATTAAAATAAACAGAAGATGATAGCACATGACGTATTTGCTAATTTTATTAAAAGATAACGCTTGGTATGTTTCAACTATTATAATTAATTTTATTAAATATTTGTACATGCTCGTTTAGTGATGATCTGATGTTTACAGGACAAACTAAAATTACGTTTCACAAATGGCAAAAAATGAGAATCAGTTGAAACAACTGTGTGTATTCAATATTCATTAACATCTAGTAGGTAATTGTCTACAATATTTTGTTTGATAATTCAAACAGTGAATATCCGTTGGTTCTTGTTTCAATCAACAATTACATGCTGCGCGGTCGTGGCCGTCTTTTCAATGAACGAAACAAAAATTTAATAGTCTGTCTCAAGTTCTGGAAAAATCAAAAAAATAAATATGCACGAACGTTATAAAAAAAACATTGAGTCAAGAGCATGTTATTGGACGGCGAAGTTTGCTCGGTTTAAATCAACATGATATTAAACTAGCCCCATAAACATTTTGAAAGTTGGATGAGCAATTGCAAACAATTTTTGTCCTCTCTTTTTGCTGTCATGTGTACACATTCCATAGACAGATAGAAGTTGCAGAAATTAAAATAACTACTCCTGGATGTTAAGGTTAAGGTTCAATCGACGTCTGTAGTTGATCAAAAGCAGAACTGTCAGATTTGTGGAATACCTTTTCACTTTTTTAACGGCGACAACTTTCTGGAGCATCTACGTTTTGGTTCTGTAAAGATGGCATTCAAGTATGCATCAGGAGATCCATTAGATCAAATTGCACTGGAAAAACAACCATTTCGATACTTCATTTCTGACAGATATTAAAAATGTCATTAAGTTCTTACGTTCTTGACTGTTTGGGCTGAAAATGTGTAAAATAAGAGACAATGTTGGTCTTAATGACCATGCAAAATATACAGTTGATCACATTTATCGAAGACCATTTTCATTTTTCACCTATCAGGAGATATTTATTTAAATTTTAACAAATAAATGGATTTAAAAAAAATTAGGGTCTGCAACGCCCAGAGAATGTCCGAACATGTGTGCAAAATTACAGCTCAATCGAAGAAAAACTGTGACCTCAGTAACAGAAAAAAACACACAAAAAACAGAGGTCCGTGCCAAAAGAGCCAAAAGGAGTCGCTCGCTCACAAATCCAACTGAGTCTTGTCTTGTCAATTCCCAGCCATCAGGCGATGATGCGTCCCAATGAATCTGTTCTGTCAACGTGCATGTCACCGGCCGACGCCCTGGCCGCCATGTTGGTTGATGTCACGTGACGCATTGTGTTTGTCTTGCAGGTACTCTGACATTCGTCATCGGTTTCACCGGCTGTGTCGGCGCGCTCAGAGAGAACACGTGCCTATTAGCTGCTGTAAGTTCCATGTGATTGATACCTATACCTCGTGTTCGTTGTCCTCTTGCCCACGGCGGCCAGATTCACAAGTATTATCTCATAATTACCAAAATCACCATGTTAAATGAAAGATTAGGAGATATAACACTTTTTGTGAATCTGGCCCCAGCTGAACTACAAGTATTATCTCATAATTACCAAAAACACCAAGTTAAATGAAAGATTAGGAGATAACACTTTTTGTGAATCTGGCCCCAGCTGAACTACAAGTTGAAACGTTCTATTTTCGGTGTTGGAACATATTTGAATTTTAATCGTGTTCCCAACGTGTTGGGTCGAGACGTTTCTATAGAGCCAAATGGTTAAAAAGGAAAACAGTTCACTAATTGAAAAGCTTTCACGACTTTTTAGTGAAATAACTTGATACTATTTTGTATGATTCTAAATCTTTAACATAAATATGAGACTCATCAAAAGAGATTTTTACTACAACAATGTAATTAATATTCATATGTCAAATGGGATCGGACTTGAGTCTTGTTACATAGCTGTCGTAACATTGCGACCTCTGTGTCAGAAGTGATTTATTCAACATTGTGACAAAGATACATATTCTATCAACATCATAGATAGACAGAAGCCACTCAGCGATTCAATGTTGATCATTTAAATCCATTATTGACCAGTAATTGTTTAGGTGTGTTATTAATTTGCTTCGATAATAACTTTAGAACATTTTATATGCTTGTACTTACAAGATTCAATTAATTACCATCATTCCGGCTAGAAACTTCATAATATGCATTGAAGTTAATGTTCAATTATTTATCTTCGTAATGTGATAAAAACAATAAGCTGGATCAAGGGACACCTCATCATTTGAACATAATACTCGTTTTAACCTGACTGTACTGACATCGATACAGTGACATCACATCACGGAGTGTAATTAATGACAATGTTTCTTGCAGTACGCCATCTTCCTCGCCATTCTGCTTCTCCTGGAGATGACTGCAGGGATCCTGGGATTCATCTTCAAAGACTGGGCAAGTGATGTGATTGCAATCAGACGCAATCAGACGAGGCGGCGTTGACAGATCGCAGCAAAAACACGCGCCAAGCGAGATTTATGCGACGGAAACGCGTCAAACGAGCTTGCAAACTTGCACCATTGTCGGACTAAAATAGCCATCCGTTTTGTCAGAGATCTTGTATTCCAGAACTGTTAAAACACACATAATGTCAGATAGAGAAATGATGTATTATATGGAATTAAATGTTATCTATTTATTTTCTCATGTTTATGATTGTTTTCAATTTGCAATTGATGACGACTTTTGATTACTCTGCTTTGAGAGATTTTCGCCCCCCTCCAGACCCGCCTTGACAATTGAAACAAAACGGAGAAAAAACAGGAAATGTTGTGAAAGTCTAATAAATTCTCTTGGTTTAGAAATGGAGGACTGGTCAAGGATGAGACGCGAGGAATGAAATATGGCTGACACAAAGAAAAAGAAGAAAAAAAATAACAGTGAATTCTCTCCGGAGGGAATTGTGCGAAGAGCAGAGTACAAAAACAGAGTTCTATTGAAACGAAAGTCAAGCGCGTTCATTTTAGGGTGGAATAATTGAAATCTACTTCACAACTCAATTAAAGCCCATTAAAATCAGTTTAAATATTTCAATGGAAAACCCTCCCAAGTTATTAATTAGCGTTATAATTGCGTAGCACTCGAAATGGCTTTTCCGCCACCCCTCCAGCAGTATTAATACAGGTCGCACCTACGCGTTTATGGGATCTTCAAAATAATAAGCAATATATAAGCTATTTTTCAACATGAATACTTACCATTTTGTTTGATAGACAAAAAGTAAAAAATTCGAAAGCTATTTTTCCTTGTGTGCATAATAACATAACTAGGAAAACGCTCAGTGTAACGCGTTGATGAGCGAGCACGGGTACGTGCAAATTCTCGAACCGGAAATGCGTACACAACGCAAAGAAAACATACACATCCATATTTAATTGAAATATGATCACTCAATCAATAAAAAAGTATGTTATGCTTTTCATCGAAACTTGAAAATAGCATCTAAGCACCCTGGTAAATATAGCAAATCAGATTCAATTCAAGTGGCACTGGAAAACATTACTTTCGATACTTCATTACTGACAGATATAAAAAATGTCAATAAGTTCATACGTTCTTAACTGATTGGGATGAAATTTTGTAAAATAAGATACAATGTTGGTCTTAATGATCATGCAAAATATGAGTTTGATCAGATTACCGAAGACCGTTTTCATTTCAGCCTATCAGGAGACATTTATTTAAATTTTAACTAATGAATGGATTTCAAATATAATTAGGGCCTGCAAACAGATAAGGGTGGGTTTACATGTGTGCAAAATTTCAGCTCGATCGAAGAAAAACTCTGACCTGTATAGCCAAAATATGAATTTGATCAGAATTATGGAAGACCGTTTTATTTTTTCAGCCTATCAGGAGATATTTATTTAAATTTTAACCAATAAATGGATTTAAAAAAAATTTGGGTCTGCAAACAGAGAAGGTTGGTTTTACATGTGTGCAAAATTTCAGATCGATAGGTGAAACGGTGCGACCTGTGTATCGGCTATTAACAGACAAAAACAAAAATACAAAAAAATACAAACAAAAAACAAAAAAAAAACAGAGGTCCGTGCCAAAAGAGCCAAAAGGAGACGCTCGCTTCGCTCGCTCAATAATTTTGTCATGATTTTAAACATTCTTATTACTGAATTACATATGGATATGCTTTTAGAATCAAA
Source organism: Leuctra nigra (assembly GCA_934045905.1). NCBI lineage: Eukaryota > Metazoa > Arthropoda > Insecta > Plecoptera > Leuctridae > Leuctra > Leuctra nigra. The sequence goes on along the minus strand of OW203761.1, from coordinate 28,132,694 downwards.
ACCAAGTCTTCAGTTTATGTTATTTAGTTATTGTTGTCACTTAGATGTTCTGTTCCCGTGTTTCAATTATTCGATCCGTGTAAATCCGGCTTAGTTTAGACGGTATTTTCTTTCAAATACCAATGAAGTTACAGGCTTATTTGGATATTTGTATGTAAAAACGGAACATTACGGAGGACGATATGTACTTTGGTACAAGTTGTTATGAGCTAGAAAGTGAAGTACTGTAATGTATTTTAATGTAAATGTTACATTTCAGATCAAGAACCAGGCAACTGGAGGCTTCCAAGCGTTCATCATCCACTACAGAGAAGATCCTGACCAGCAGAATCTCATCGACTGGATACAAGAAGACTGGGTAACAATCACAATCACATTCTCATTCTCACTGCCTGTGAAAGAAACAGTCTTCACGCTGAAACCCCATGTGTGAAGCCGTGAAAGACAAAAGCAATACGAGATACAGCCAGCGATCATTTACTACAGGGGTTGTTCAAGCGATATTTACTCGATATTTGTCGATATTTAATGATTCACCCAACAATGACAATGATATGCTTCGCTATTCTTTTAAAAATCAGTCGACGGTCAAGATGACATAACCTCTGTGTTTATGAGAAAAGCTATCTGCAGATTGGGCGAATCACTATAAATATCAGAAAAATATAGACCTTTTCAGCAAATTATCTCCGAGGATTCAAACATATCTTGAACAATCATGTAGTCCTAAATGATAGCAAATGATGATGAACATGGTTATAAAACATTGCTTGTACATTCTAAAATTACTTTTATAATGTAAAAGTGTTGTTAAAAAACCCCATCAGCAATGCATCTCAAATAAAAAAGGAACTTGGAAACTTTGTTACCTCTGCACTCTGTTGATTATTCATGGGTCATTCATTACAACAAACATGGATCAGCACATATTGTTTAGAACACATTCGTTTATTATTATCATTCACAGAGTTAGCGAAACTAATTCAATTACATTTTGCACCCCAGCTTATTTCCGGTAAAAGCGAGCAACAAAAGGGATCAGTCTGCTCCATTTATTATCTAACCCCCTGTTAAATCACACACGTAAATTTCCCTGTAATTAGCTCTTTGTGGGTAGCATGATAGCCACTCAATAGGGCTTGCGCCAAGCACATTGTTTCTATATAATATCTCTTGTCGTATGATGAATAAAACAGCAGCTTGCGAGCATGGGGTCCGACTGGGATGTGGATATGAGTGTTCTCTGTTTGTTTGCAGTTGCAGTGCTGTGGGATCGAGGGGCCCAAAGACTGGGATCGAAACAACTACTTCAACTGTTCGTCAAGAGATGTGGGAAGCAGGGAGGCGTGCGGCGTTCCCTTTTCGTGCTGCAAGCGGAAACCAAATGTAAGTATTGTATCACTAGCAAATAAACTAGCCAAATTAAATAGAATAAAACCAATCCATTTAAAATTCTTGTTGGAAGACTTGGTCAGAGATGCTGATATATTTTAGAGTGAGAGGAATAGTCAACCTATGCAACATTTTGTAATGAAAGGATCAGCCACTCAATGCCAAAATTTGCAGTGAGAAATAGTTTAACTATGCCATCATTTGTAGTGAGATGAAAAGTCAAACATTTGTAGTGAAAGGAAGTGCCAACTTATGCCACCATTTGTAGTGAGAGGATGACTCAAACTATTGTAGTGAACGGAAGTGCCAACTTAGGCCACCATTTGTAGTGAGAGGAATAGTCAAACTATTGATGTGAGAGGAACTACCAACTTATGCCACCATTTGTAGTGAGAGGAAGAATCAAACTATTGTAGTGGGAGGAAGAACCAACTTATGCCATCATTTGTAGTGAGATGAAAAGTCAAACATTTGTAGTGAAAGGAAGTGCCAACTTATGCCACCATTTGTAGTGAGAGGATGACTCAAACTATTGTAGTGAACGGAAGTGCCAACTTAGGCCACCATTTGTAGTGAGAGGAATAGTCAAACTATTGATGTGAGAGGAACTACCAACTTATGCCACCATTTGTAGTGAGAGGAAGACTCAAACTATTGTAGTGGGAGGAAGAACCAACTTATGCCACCATTTGTAGTGAGAGGAAGACTCAAACTATTGTAGTGAACGGAAGTGCCAACTTATGCCACCATTTGTAGTGAGAGGAAGACTCAAACTATTGTAGTGGGAGGAAGTACCAACTTATGCCACCATTTGTAGTGAGAGGAAGACTCAAACTATTGTAGTGGGAGGAAGTACCAACTTATGCCACCATTTGTAGTGAGAGGAAGACTCAAACTATTGTAGTGGGAGGAAGAACCAACTTATGCCACCATTTGTAGTGAGAGGAAGACTCAAACTATTGTAGTGGGAGGAAGAACCAACTTATGCCACCATTTGTAGTGAGAGGAAGACTCAAACTATTGTAGTGGGAGGAAGAACCAACTTATGCCACCATTTGTAGTGAGAGGAAGACTCAAACTATTGTAGTGGGAGGAAGAACCAACTTATGCCACCATTTGTAGTGAGAGGAAGACTCAAACTATTGTAGTGGGAGGAAGAACCAACTTATGCCACCATTTGTAGTGAGAGGAAGACTCAAACTATTGTAGTGGGAGGAAGAACCAACTTATGCCACCATTTGTAGTGAGAGGAAGACTCAAACTATTGTAGTGGGAGGAAGAACCAACTTATGCCACCATTTGTAGTGAGAGGAAGACTCAAACTATTGTAGTGGGAGGAAGTACCAACTTATGCCACCATTTGTAGTGAGAGGAATTATTTAACTATTGTAGTAAGTCGAAGTGCAAACTAATGCCACCATTTGTAGTGTGATTAAGAGTTTAAAATGTAAATATATCTGTTGTTATTTATCTAGTAATATATTTCATCTTTCTAATCAAGCTATATTAATGAAGGGGGTTTTATAGAGTACATTTAACGAAGATAATTTTGTTTCAGGAGATAATAAAAAATAAGCAATGCGGCTACGACGTCAGAAAGCCAGGATATGTAAGTATTTTAATGGAGTTTGTTGTGTTGACTTTTTGCTTAAAAGTAGATATTATCCCTGGAGCGGTATACTAAAAAACATAAATTAAAATTAATCGTATACTCAAAAGTTTAGTATGGGTTGTATACAGATGTATAACCCATTTCTTATTAATGACTCTGAAACTAAGTACGCGTGGTTAAATAATTCCATCGTAAAAGAAAAGATAATATTTCCATACCGCCTGTAAAAGGGTGGAATATATTTTAAGCTCCTTTTTGTAGCTTAAGTAGTCAAAGGTATGTTAATCATACTGCCTGGTGAGGTACTTTAAAGACACAACGATAGTTATATTGCAAGCAGCAAATAATTAGGCCTAACGATGTAAGCTTTGGCAATAACAAAACTTTGTAAAATGTTTTTTTTATGTGGGGTGAGGTTTTGGTGGCGGCTGTTTTAATATTTTGACTAAGGCCTATATATTCTGCATGGAATGAATGCCTACTGTGAATTCGTTGCTTACAGAATATTAAATCTAGATGATCATCCTAAAAGGTTGTTCTGTAATTTGCCTTGATGTTGGTATTTAGCATTATTCTAATTTTAAACATAACATCCGTTACTTCTTGGAATATGAAGTTAATTACAGAAAGTACATGCCGTACATTTGTTTAATATGTTATGTTCTCTGCTCGCTGTGGGTCATATTATGTATTTAAACCTTGTTAGAAAATGTATCATCTTATATTTAAAAAAAATCGATATTGTTCGTTAGTTATCTTTGTAGTAAAGTAGACCTTAAAATGCGTGGTGACTTGGCTGTAACTCATAAAATGAGCAAGCATCTTTTTTGTCACCTTGTTACTTCTAAAAAACTATCTAGTGGAGCGGTCGCTCCACCCAGCCAAGTCGTACTATACACTCACACTCACTCAACATACCGTAAATGCCTAATAAACTGAGGAGCAGACCAAACACTTTTACTGTAAGCAACAACATGGCATTTTCGGCCTACTGGATCTCAAAATTGGGAAATCTCACATTGTTGCGAAATAACTTAATTTCGAGCTATGGCCCACCCGACAACATATACCAAATTTGGGAACAATACGTTATGCCGTTTGGGTGCTAGAGGGCCGTGAAAACAGTGAAATTACACCCCTTTTAAAAGCTATCTGATGATGATGATTCAGATATCAGGAAACGTTGCTATCACCGCCACAGCCTAAACGGCTGAACCGATCGATATGAAAATTTTACCACATGTGCACTTTTGGCGTCTGATGATACCTTTGTTCTTATAAATTTTTTGTGCCGCCATTTTTAAACCGGAAGTGACGTCATATATCAAAAACGGCTGGACCGATTAGAACGAAATTAGCGCCATTCGATTTAGAAGGTCATCTATAAGGAATACCAATAGTGAAAGAAGAAATGTTCTATAACCTAAACCGGAAATGACGTCATAAAAATGACAAATCTGACTAAAATCATCTCTTATATCAATAACTACATATTCAGAAGGCTTATAATGTTACATAACATTTATAGATACAAATTTTAGGTGGCAGTGATGTCAACCGCCATTTTGAAAACCGGAAGTGATGCCGTAACTCGAGAACGGCTGGACCGATTGGAACGAAACTTTTGCTATACTTTGTAACATATTATTTATAGCATTAACACAGTAACAAGCACAACTTTTCTTAGCAACCAAATCACAAAATCTTATTTTTTAAAAGAATTATAATCTTTGGTGCCACAATATGTTACAAGTTGTAATAATAAACTGAAAAAAGGAGTGATATCCCCATAAAAAACACTCCGTGTAAAAATACCAGCCAAGTCTCTTCAATTAAAAAAAATATAAGAAATCTAAAAATTCAGCACTGAAAAGTAGTGATATCAAAAAATTGGCCAAGTCAAAACTTTTCAAAAAATACTTGGCGCATCGTTTTTTTTTAGGACATGTGTAGATGAGTACATTTCATTTCCTGCCTACTTCTATACTATTTATATGCACGATGCGCCAAGTATTTTTTGAAAAGTTTTGACTTGGCCAATTTTTTGATATCACTACTTTTCAGTGCTGAATTTTTAGATTTCTTCTATTTTTTTTTAATTGAAGAGACTTGGCTGGTATTTTTACACGGAGTGTTTTTTATGGGGTCAACTTTACTCTCAGCTTTTTCGATCATGTCAGAGGCAAGAAAGGTCACGTGACATCTGTTAGCCAATGAGAGAGCTGCTCTTCACTCAGCTTTCTGCTTTTACTTGACAGTGTGTCCCGCATAATAGTTGCTATTTATTATACCTACCTTTTGTAAGTCTTGAAACGTTAGTTTAACAAAATCACCAAATAAGTGAATACACTGTGCTTTTGATGAATTTTAGTATAAAATTTTAAACCTTCTTGCAAACAAAAATAAAATGTTATGTCGCAAGTATGAGTAGGTACAGCCACATTCAATACTTCCTATACCGGTTTTCAATATACCAACATGGGGATTTGACCGGCTTCTTTTGAATGTGACCCTACTTAGGTGTTTACTTATTAGAAGGGCTGTTTATTGTATTCACTGTGCACTGAAAAAACATATAGATTTTAACCAAATACATTCACATATTATAATACTCGTTATACCTTTTTCATTAGTATTACCTAGTATACTAAATTTCAAAATAAATTACAAAATTAGATATGGATAACACATCATTGAAAATCTATAAGTTTTCATTGGTAATTAGTCTTCAAGTGACACCAATCATATCTACAATTGTGCAACTCAAATTTGTACCCAAGTACAACTTAATTTCCTTGAGAACTTACTCTCTTGACATCGTAATACACTCTTCTTTTGAGGTTTAAGTATAAAGTCATGTAAAGTGTCTGTATAATTTGTGTCATATTGTCTCTTATATCAATATAACTATTTATTATTAACAATTGTACACATGTTTAAGAACTTGTATGTAAATTCAATTGATTTAAAACTGTATTTTCATTAACATTAATAAGTTACGTTTTGAGATAACAAACTCTACCAATATAGATTTGTTGGAGGTATAACCATAAGCAATTGTCATCAGCTTCGTATCATCTAGCTTGACTTGGTCTGCTGAAATTCAACCCCCTGGAAGATCGTGTGCCTATTGACGATGTGTTGATGATGATGTTCTGTACAGCCCGGCGAGCGCAACATCTTCGAGCGCGGCTGCCTGCGCGCGGGAGAGGAGTGGGTGGAGGCTAATCTAGTTCCGGTGGCGGGAGTGGCAGTTGCGGTGGCAGTTTTACAGGTGCTGCATGATGTGTGCTCAACGATGCTTCTCGTGTTAGCTCGGTTTTGCATGTGACCAACTCTATCTGCATGATTGTGAAAGAAAAATGATGTGAGATTATGAAACTTATTGGGAAAAGGCAGAATTATTTTGTGCCTCATTACACAATTTCTGAATTCAGTAAATTTGATTATGATTGGGTCCTAATGTTTCTCATCTTCCGGTTTGAAAATATTCTGCATTCACTTCATTAAACACTTTTCTTATCATTATTTTTATTTATTCATCATTGTAAAAAGTAAAAATTGTGGCCAGATTCACAAAAGGTTTAAGCCTACACCAGCATAACTTATTCCATTATAGTATTCCACAATATCTCAATTACCAATATCTGTAGTATGCTATTGCCATGTTATAAAACATACAAATTTCTCTTGAAAATTTGTGCAATTAATTTTTTTTAAAGTTTTACCAGTATAACTTTGTCATAACAAATATTGCATAAAAGCTTCATCGGTCATAGTAAGGGCGTTACTATTTCGTGAATCGAGCCCATGTTATCTCAAGTTCTCTTTGGGCTGTCATAGTCCTTTGGAAGGTGTTCATTTTGTATTTATTTGTTTTGTTTATTATTTTATATATTTCTGAATTCAAAGAATCGTGATTGGTAGTATGAGAAGAGAAAAGAAAGCCTTTACCCTATAAGTTTTGCATTTCGCATCGTTTTCCTCACACGTCTATTTGACCAAGACTGCCGAGGTCCACTGGGGGAGCGACGACTGCAGACATGGTGGCGGGATGACAGTTGCTATTAGACCTGAGCTAAGTATGAGGTGCATTATTTGACAGCAATATGACGTCGCCAAGATCGTCCACGAGCGAGGCTGTGTCCAGGCGGGTGAAGAATGGGTCGAACGGAATCTCTTGATTGTCGCCGGTGCCGCTGTTGCTACGGCCTTCCTTCAGGTGCGTCATCTGTTTGCAAACGTGTGCTTGGAGTCAGTTTCATTTATCAATAGCATGATAATATAGTATGGTTTTAAATCGTATAGTAAACCTACAACTTTTAAATTATTATATAAAATTAAATGGAAAAGAAAAACGATAATAAAGGCTCCTCATCGATTATTTTGTTTCCGCTCACACACACATGACTTGATAACTAAATAAAAAATACCAAGTTGAGGAAAAATATATTCAGAATGGTTGAAACACTATTTTTTCAAAACACTGGACCCTTAAAATCTATTTCACTAAGACCGTCTTTATTACACTAAAGCCGGTTTCACATAAAGCGCGTTTTGCGTTTCGCGACCGACCAATCACATGTCCAGAAGCCGCTCAAGGGAGACTTGTAATTGGTCAATAAGAAAGACGCGAAAGGCAAAACACGAAATGCGCTTTATGTGAAACCGGCTTTAGTGTATTACCAAGATAAGACGATTTCTTAGCCCTGATGTAATATAAAAAGGTCTTAGCACGGTCCACCAAAGCATGCTAGAGATCTAACCTGCCAGTAAGACCTTCATAGTACCAGTCACGTGACTTTCCAAAATTAATTGAGGGAGCGTAGCAAGCGTCACCACAGTACTCTTATGGCACACTCTCTGTGTGTTTTTTTTTGCCTGTACTGCCCAGGTCAAACCGCACAACCAATCGATCTGAAATTTTGCACACATACTAACGTAATCTATGCGGTCTCTGGTATCGTTTTTGAACGGGATCCTGTGATTGGTTCAAATTTTAGAAAAATTATCTTTCGATTGGTTGGTTCAATCAATTTGAAATTTTGCGTAGTCATTTCAACCAACATTGTACCCAATCATAAAAAGTTTCAGCCAAATCCTCCCATTGGTTCAAATTTGAAACCATTTTTCCGGTGATTTTTGAAATTTAAACTAGAACCGATTGAACGATCAACTTAAAACTTCGCATGGTCATTGGGAGCAACATTTAAGGTATTTTTGCCAATTTTCAGTCTAATCTGTCATTGTTTTCAAAAGTTTTTGTCATTTTAGTGACATTTTATTCCATAATCTAGAAATATTTGTAAAACGTATACTACATTTTCATCCGTGCCTTCTTTAAGCTTCTGCTCCAAGGCCTGTAGAGCGTCCACAATTTACAATAAAACGATAAAACTAGCGCTTATAAAATTGGATGCAGTACAAAGGCCAAATCCTCCAATTAGTTTAAAAGTTTAAATAATATCTTCTGATTGGTCGACATTCAAAATGTTCCGATCAAGTTCAAATTTTGCATGGTGATCAGACCAACATTATCTACAATTTTACACATTGTAAGCCCAATCAGTCAAGTATTAATTGTGATTTTACGAGTTTAGTCTGGGTTGTCAAAAGAGATTTCTGGAAATAGGTAAGTCCCGAGTCACGACACAATGGATCTGTTATTCATCCAGATTATTTATATGGAGATTGGAAAGTTGCAGAGAAAATCGTCTCGTGTCATGTATCGTGACTGGGGACGTTGCATGTTCTGTGCTTGCTCATCAACGCGTTAATAAAAACACAGCTGAAAATTCCACATTTTAGTAACAACATATTTTCATTATTTTTCATTGTGAACCAATTTAAACAGTTTCAATTGCTATTAGGTCTGTGAATTAGCAATATTCCTTATTGTGGAATTAATTTTCGGATGTGTCTGCTTAAATCATTCTGCACCATTGCAGCAGAGCGTTGAGATTGAGGAAGTCTTGTTGTGCCAGTTGTGATTGTCGGAAAGACTACTGTTTTAAGGTGCCTTTCCATGCTCGATCACCGTCTGACGAAAACGACAGAATGCGATCACATGACCCGTCTCGACCAATCCGTCGCCGTCCGAGATTTTTGGGGATGGCTCTGATTGGTCGAGACGAGTCACGTGATCGCATTCTGTCGTTTTCGTCAGACGGTGACGGACGGTGACAGAGCATGGAAATTCACCTTTAGTCTCCAGTCTCGATCTGTCCGTTCTTCTCTTTAACACCATGTCTTATTAATAAGATAGGTAGTGGATCCTTACGTTTTTTGAGCGAGGAACTTTTGTACACTTTCTCTTCTTTTTCCCCGACGCCACAGGTGTCACTGTTTTTCCGATTTAGCTGAAGTTTTGTACACATACTTCTATCAAACCATTCTTCTAACTTAATAGTGTACATATAGTATAGTAGCCCTCTGATTGGTTGAAAAATGAAAATGATTCCATCAGAATAGAATTTTAGACTTTAGACATCCAGTTCTCCCGGTTATATTTCAGCAGGGACATTAAACCTCGATAAGATCATATAATGTCTTTTCTATGACCAAATCATGCTTTGACTTATTTCCTACAAATGGACCATGCAGTTTTCACTCATGTGTGCAGTAGCATAAAGTAGCGTGACACATCGCGTTTCTGCTGCTGCGACGAAACAAGTGCAGTTCGAAATTATAAGTAGGTATTAAAATGAAAGTAGCCTCACAGCACAATGTGAGTGTTACATCTTTAATTTTATTTAAATATATTGTGTTGTTCAAACCTATATTTTCAAATCAATCGAGCCGCAGCAGCAAAAACACATAATGTGACATTGGACTTTGTCTTTACTTTTTTTCAACAATAGTACTACAAAGATGAGCTCAGTTTAAGGATCAAATTAAGTGATTCTTCTTTGGATGGTGATTGCAATGTAGGTATATTGGACATTGGTAAAAAAAAAATCTATTCTGGTTGAACCATATTAAATCACTCTCAAAAGTATTGTGACTACTTTAATATGATCTATAAAATATTAATTTGATATGCAAATTAGTGCCCCACTTCATTTTTAACATGCTTTTGGTGAAACAATAAATCAATTCACATCATGAAGGGCTCAAATTTTTAATTCCACTTTTGTGAAACATGATTAAATTTGAGAATGTAGGTTTCTTTGGAAAACTTCCATGGAGTCAGGATGATATGAAGGGATGTGTGTTGTGAAAAATATCCGACCGAACCGGGGCTCGAACCCGGGACCTCTCACTTGCCGGGCGAGAGCTCTACCAACTGAGCTACCCGATCGGACGGACGGACATTAGACACAACACACTGATGAGGGTTAGAGATCTCCGAGGAGAATGGAATGAAGGTAGAGAATGCTTCTACGAACTGTCATAACACCGGTGACGATGCTGTTACCATGTCTCATTGCACTTGCGTGCGCAACCCTCTTTTACTCGACTGAACGAGTTGCTTTTCAGCTCGAATGATGAGAATGTAGGATCTCTAACCCTCATCAGTGTGTTGTGTCTAATGTCCGTCCGTCCGATCGGGTAGCTCAGTTGGTAGAGCTCTCGCCCGGCAAGTGAGAGGTCCCGGGTTCGAGCCCCGGTTCGGTCGGATATTTTTCACAAGACACATCCCTTCATATCATCCTGACTCCATGGAAGTTTTCCAAAGAAACCTACATTCTCATCATTCAAGCTGAAAAGCAACTCGTTCAGTCGAGTAAAAGAGGGTTGCGCACGCAAGTGCAATGAGACATGGTGACAGCATCGTCACCGGTGGTATGACAGTTCGTAGAAGCATTCTCTACCTTCATTCCATTCTCCTCGGAGATCTCTAACCCTCATCAGTGTGTTGTGTCTAATGTCCGTCCGTCCGATCGGGTAGCTCAGTTGGTAGAGCTCTCGCCCGGCAAGTGAGAGGTCCCGGGTTCGAGCCCCGGTTCGGTCGGATATTTTTCACAACACACATCCCTTCATATCATGATTAAATTTATTTGGCAGAGATTTATAATTTGGAAACATTTTTATTTACACTCTGTAGTGACAGATAAACGTGATAATATATTGGAACTTTCCAAGATACAATATTGATAAAATTGTTAGGTACACTCCCCCAAATAATAAACGGTACTTGGTACAAAACGTATTGGCTGCTGGGCCGGTTCCTTGACAATCAATCCTTGTTATCATCAATGAAATCAGAGCTCACCTAAAAGAGTTAGATAATGCGTTAGCACTGACTTCATGGGATGATGCCATCAAACCTTAATCAGTCAATACATTTTCTTTCGAGTACCGTTTATTATTTGGGGGAGAGTACCTATATTTTCTATAAATAATGATATAACATGACTCAATTCTGGAAAAATGGATAATCTTATAACCAATTCCTAATTTGGATTTCTTTTCTTTTTCACAGATATTAGGAATATGCTTTGCCCAAAACCTTCGAGCAGATATCTTTGCTCAGAAGGCGAAATGGCATTGACAATTACGGGCCCCCACTGCCGTCTAGTGACGAAGAATGATACAGGAAGATGTCAACAACATCAATAGAAGAGAGACGAAAACAACATGCATCCAATACAACATCAACAACAAGACATTTTATACGACAACGATCCACCGAGATTGAACATTCGATGTACTCTTCTGTCAACTATCTTCCTAGATCAGTGTGGGGCCCACAGATTATAACGATAACTTTAGTATCATGAAGTTACAAGTCGTATAGGACTTACAGACTATACTTATATGAACGTCAAGTTCATTATATAAAACATTTAAAGAAGACAATGTGATCACTTCAGTGTAACATTTTTATCAAGTCGCCGATACACGAATGAAACTTAAAAACAAAATTATTTTGTTAAAATGGACGACACAAGTGCCGCTGGACTATTTTGTATACTCCGTGTAACCTGTGTGTAAGTAATCATTGCCAACTTATGGGTCACCGTCAACCAAATCGGGCGCCGCCAGTGATATGAGTGTATGTGGCGTTACGTGTGAGGTTCTATGTTCAATTGACCAGCCATAGATGATGAAATAACTGCAATTTGTCTAGAATAATAATTATTCATTATTATTGTTAAAATAACTCAGTCTGTTGTGTAGTAAAGTTTATCGAGATGTTGCCCTAAGTATTCTTCTTATACATTGTTTTGTTTCTGTCGGTAGAAGAAATATGAAAAGTTTACCTATAATCCTACTATGATTACCAACTGACTTATCTTATGGTTCCAAAGTACTGAATTATGTCATATTATTACCTACATTTTCGTGTCTTAAACCACTCTCTTTATGTAATTGAATCAATTTTAATTATCTGAATTGTGTTGTACTGAGTTTATTTCGTTTATGGAAATTCCACTTTGTTAATGAAAATATAGTGCTAGTAACATTTTCTAACCAAATTGAATAGTATCGTCAGGTCTTCGATGTATTCAGTTTATAGGATATTTTGTAGATTATGAATTTCTTTACATTTTTATAAATTAACTTCCTAAAATGAGTCTTCTTTTTTAGACAATTATTTAGGCTTGAATATCTTTATTTTACACAATTTATGTTTTTACTACTAACATCGTATTTTACTGAATTATTTTATTGGTTTCAAGTTGATTACCAAATTATATTTATTCTCATCAGTCATAACATTCCATCCAATTTGCATCACCAAATAATACTATGATTCGTTTCCATTTATTGTAATTATTGTTCTCTTTCAACGAGTGATTTTGGTAATGACCAAACCAAACCTTTTATATAACACCAGTTGTGCTTGTAACAAATATTTCTCACATAAATGGCCAAACTTCTTTGTGACTCGTACGTTAATAAGAGTATATCACGCCAATCTAAACCCTTGTCATATTCTAATTGTGTACAAAATGTAAATATTCCCATAAAATAATACTCTATAGTGGCTATATTGACATGCCATCAAACATCTTCGAAATATTTGGTGCAGGAAGTTGAAAAGTAGGCAAGAATGTACTAAAACCGAAATTAACAAAAAGATTTTTATATTTAAATAACATGAGAATGTAGTTTTATTGGCATTATTAATTTTGTGACTTGTAATGGAATCTAATTTGTCGTATTTTAGTAATGGGTTGATCTTGTGACTACTGGTGAAGCGTTTACGTAACTTCGTATTTTTATTTGATTACCTTTAGTCACAAGACCAATTCATATGAAGCAATGTTTTTGCCACTAGCGATAAGCATGAATATTGTTATGTTATCATCAATATCTTCATGAGAACATTCCTATCGGAACCCTATTGTTTAGAATGTCGTTTAACATTTAACTTGTTCATTTTCTCTTTACGTGGATATGAAAACAGAATTTTATAATAAATCAACCCACGCTATTCAAGACCAATTGGATATGAATTGCTATTCGAGAATTATCTGTTTGACAGATGTATGGCAAAGGTCTTGCAGGCCTGCCAATTGTATTGTGATTGCTAGGGTGAGCAGTAAAAAACTGTCACACTTTATGAGCAGCCAATTTTTTATTAATAATAAACAATTTATACAACATGAAAATAATTATATTTGAACAACAAAAGAGATCCAACTGACATCCCCATTATTCTCCCGTCATATTGTACTTATTATTATATAAGAGAGATACTGTTTTCTTAGAATTTGACAATAGAAATTGTCTGCCTGTGGCATGATTGACTAGAAGCCAAAGAATTGATATGTTTTGTTTGTTACCTTTCTTCGCTGAATATTTTGTACGTAGGAGGCCAATTTAAAAAGATGTAATAGTGTTCTTGACAGCAGTTGTCTGAAACACGTGCCTTCATCAGAAATCTTAGATGAATGTCGTCAAGAGTTATTGTCCTTTTATTCATGGAAACGTTCTTGATTGGTGAAACATGATAAGTTTCACGCAGACTCCCGACCGATTCAGTTATAAATAAGAAATGCAGTGATGATTTGATCTTATTCGTAACCCAGGTGTTGCTGAAGGTGTCTTGTATCTGGATTCATCTCTGATACACATTTTGTGTAATGAGTAGGTTTTTGATCAGTCTAGGTTTGGTGACTATTGCTGTTTTATTTTTGTCTGCGAATAATCCAGGTGCAGGCGCTGTTCGAGATGGATTCAACTTATATAAAGGTATACAAACATCAACGCTGTTACTCCTGTTAAACTGTGCTTTGTTTTCTCTTAAGACGGCTGGGTAGTGAGTTTGACCACGAAGAGTTTTTTAAACGATTTTTATCAATATGTAATTGTTAACAAAATAAGGCTTTGTACGAGTATTCAGAACAGTTCAATGAAAATAATTCCATAGCTTGTAATGGTTTATTAGATTAACTTTGTCCTACAGACGTATTAGTGCCCGAAAATTAGTAAAATTATGGCACTAAACATCTGTTCGACAAAATAAAACTAATTACTTATTCCAAACAAACTATGAAATTATTTTCATTGAACTGTTCTGAATACTCGTACAAAGCCCTATTTTTACATTGATAAAAATCGATTAAAAACTCTTCAAGGCCACGCTCACTACTCGGCCCTCTTAATCTATTAGCAAAAGAACGAACATGGTTCGGGTTTCGAATAAAATACATTAAATACAGAATTCCACTTGACAAATTGACAAATTGACAAATAAGAAATTAAATTGTTGTTCATTAAATTTGTGTTCTTACGCAGATAACTTATAGAAATAAGATATCTAATCGAGTTGAAGTAAATGCTAAATCATTTAGTCCAGTTGATCAATTCTCTGCTACGACAGTAATTAAGTTGACACAGTCGTTCTTGGAATGTCGTTGATTGCTGCCATGACATTGACAATACAGTCCTTATCAACCGTTTAAAAGTTAGCAAAGTAACATTGAAATAGTAATAAAAAATAGTTTATGAAATAGTGAAATAGTTTATGTATTATTATTTTTAATTATTTTTAATTATTTATTTTTGCGTGTTTTAAGGCATGCATAATTTTATTTGGGAAATAAAACGAAAACTTGAAATATACAACGGTTTTATTAGACCCCAATAAAAAATACAACTTTTGACTTCTATTACATTTTTATTACTTCAAACTTTGAAAAATCTCAATCCGAACTTTTTGCTTTTCGCTATAAAAAATAACTACAGTGGTTAAATACCTATAAAGAACAAGCAGAGTATAATTTGTGAGCAATGTGTGAAATGCTTCAAAGTGCATCAAATACAGATATCTATTAGATGTAAGTATCTATTTTATGTGCTCAATAAATTGCATTGTTATTATTATTATTATAATTGTTAATACTTAATTGTTAGGGAAGATCAATTTAATTGAGGTGAGAACGAGGTTAAATACGTTTGTATTACTCATCAAAATACTTTTCAACTTGTTAAAACAAGCAGAACCAGTCTTCGTCTCCGTTCAATCAATTTCATTTTCACTGACTTTCACAAGTTTCTGTCCAGATCGATCCCTGTGTTAATGAGAAATAGGGAAGTCTCCTTAAAAAATAGTATTCTAAATTTGTAACTATCAACACAAAAAATAATGACAAATACACTTTTCATCCGAAAAAATTAATATTTTCATATTAAAAAATATCAAATTAAAATTTCATATGGCATTTTGGTGTGAAAATCCATGTTGGACATGTAAGCCCGGATTCATTTCTAAATCCACAACAATGTGTTATTATGGTGAATACTTTGTTGCCATGGCAATGCTGAGCCCCTAGACGTCAATGCCGATATTACTGTTTTAAAACAAGATTAAATATTTTTAAAATTCGGAGATTTCTATCAATCTTTCTGTATCAATTACTTGAAAATTATTCATCCCATGTTTTGTTTGTCTACATCCTGGACATGTAGCATACTTTCAACATATTTCACGTTTTAATCCATTCTATCTAAGAGAGAGTTAGTTCCCTATTGGTCAGCAACTTGTGATTGTCGCTATACATAGCTAACAAATTAAATATACCTACAAATTTACCCAAATTAGTTTCTACAATAGGTAAAGAAAATAAATTCAATGTGAACATTGAATTTGCCTAATTACGCAAATAGATACCTACCAGAGTACCTACACTTACTTTTCAGATTTGCTGCGCGGCAAGTCCGAAGAGTCTGGAGACCCGGACTACCTGGAAGATGCGATTCACAACCAGAAGCTTGTCTGTAAGTTGTTCATTCACGCTCTTGAACACAGAGCGAGCTAAGGGATCGACTGTTGGATTTTTTTATGTAACTGCTTTTTATGCTCACTCCTCTGGACAGGTCCGAAATCGAACTTAAATCTATATTTTGTTTTAAAAAGTTAACATTGTCACCATAGCAACTAGCAACTGCTGTAGCCATGTCTTTGCAAAAAATAATTTTAGGTAAGGGTCCTGCGCTTCAATTATTTTTCCCTTCTGCTCTCCAGCGGCAATTAATATTGGTAATACTGTCTGCCCCCCCCCCCCCCCCCCCCCTACCGACCTATCGTCGCTTATATTGTGTTGACAACATTAATGTTCAATGGGCATGAATCATAAAATAGAGAAATTTAATTAATTATTATTCCATTATCATTTTAGTTTTTCTTTCGCTCATTGAAAACAAGTAAAAAATAAAGAAATCTTATTTTGTTAAGATTTTCTTAATAAGATACGAGTAATTATTTACAGATTTCTATCGGACGCCACTGAATAGAGACTTTCTTGGTAAGTTTTATCAGTAATTAAAATAAATAAGTACTTAATAACAGTAACAATTGTTTTAGATAAATGACTGAATTAGACGGGATCAAGTAACCTTAAAGAGTTTTTTAATCGATTTTTATCAATATCTTTTACCAATGTAATTGTTAACAAAATAGGGCTTGTACGCGTATTCAGAATAGTTCAATGAAAATAATTTCATAGTTTGGAATAAGTTATTATAGTTTTATTTTGTCCAACAGATGTTTAGTGCCATAATTTTACTAATATTCAGGCACTAAACGTCTGTAACACAAAATAAAACTAATAACTTATTCCAAACTATGAAATTATTTTCATTGAACTGTTCTGAATACGCGTACAAAACCCTATTTTGTTAACAATTAAAACTCTTCAAAGCCACGCTCACTACTCAGCCCTCTTAACCTAATATAATAGTACATTACATTCTTTAATTATAATGTTGTTCTTCGTATGCTACTCAATTAGTGTTGTATTACTTGTATACGGTCTTGATCTTGAGTGAGGCATGATTCATAACTTTGGTTCGGGTTAAATCTCAATCTGGAGACATCACTTCGACAAATTTTTATTGATAGTAAAATGTCAATTGTTTTACAGAGCAACAAGGACTTTCGATTGGAAAGCGTGCAAATCAGTTCAAAAGTAAGATACATCAAATATTGAATACAAAAATACAATTTGAAACAACGGAATCTGTGGTTTGAGACATTTTCAAAGTAATGTATGCTACGTAGTTCTTTAATTTAAAAGTTATTCAATAATTTTCAGATTTAATGATGGGCCGTGAATATCTTCAGGAACCTCTGGAGAGAGTCGACGTACAGTACAAAGGTTTGTTGAACAGAGAAACAGAGATACTTGGATACGTTACTCTTCCATTTCCGTTGAACATTTCCATTTTCCAGTTCCCGTTACCATCCTTATTCCAAACAACAAACCTTCACACTAACAGTACATTTTGCAACTTGTCATCTTGGATTTTGAACATTTCTTCCTCATGAGAGTGACATTCTCCTCTAGATGGCACTGGACGTCTGCACAAGCGGGAGGTGAAGCGCCTGGTGAAGAGAGGTCTGGCTTCTGCGGTGCTCTCCTGGGCTGCGAACAGGCGATCTGGCAACAAACCACAGGCAGATCTCAGGTAGCTGACTACTTTACTGACAACATGCTGCGAATTAAGAAATAAATAAAAAAAATCTCTATTAACTGCGTTATTTAGCAGCAATTTTTGTCACAGGTTTCTTTACAAATCGATGTCAAACTATTGGATTTTCTTTCAACTGTTGAACTAAAACATGGAGAGCGTGGCTACGATAAGAAATTTAACTATAAAACATGGAGTTAATGTGACTGTACACTAACTAATTGTCTTAAAAACAGATTCCAAATGTTTTATTTCTGTTCTGGAACGTTCGCAGGGAACACACGCCGTGACACTTTGGTTTCGTAGCTTCGATGGGCAAACGTGGATTTGCTATTCCCGTAAGTACTTTATCCAGGACATAACTCGATTTCATTACCAACGTAATAAAATCAATAAGTAACGTGATTTGTACTTTTCAGCTTATTTTCTTCTCTTCATCGTGTTTCGAATTCGACAATGAATCTCGGCTCAACTGATTAATTGATAATCATCTGACATCAAGTGAACTAAATGTATGCATTGATATTCCACGTAGAATTAACTTCATGAATAAATGAGCCTTGATTAGACACTCGA
The DNA here is from genome assembly GCA_934045905.1 of Leuctra nigra. Lineage (NCBI taxonomy): Eukaryota > Metazoa > Arthropoda > Insecta > Plecoptera > Leuctridae > Leuctra > Leuctra nigra. Next base: position 28,114,249 of record OW203761.1, on the reverse strand, counting down.
TGAATGCCTTCTCATTAGCGTCGTTTGAGTTTCCTCCTCTTCCTCCTCGAATCCTCTCCCCCGGTGGCTGCCACCTGAGCGCGGTGTGGGGTTTGTGTTGGCCAATGATCCACTGCAGCTAAGCCGGCTACCCATGCCGGACAGGTCAGTGGTGAGTCCATGATAATGAGCAGCCAGGGTCGACCTACCCACTCCCTCCATCGAATTTACAGTCCCCTCGGGCCGGAAATTAAATACTTCCCGTGCTTTTGTGGCGTCTGTTTGACGATACTGAGAATCTTCTCCATCTATCTTCGTCATGTTACGACAAAAACACCACAAAATACGTACACATTATACCTCAAAAGAAAAGAGATGTATTTAAAACTAGTTCAGATGCTCCTCGCTATCTCATTTTCAGGACAAAAGTTTATTTCTTAAATTCCATTGCACCTAATTTTACCAAGTCCTACCTGCTGGCCATCCTACCTGTGGACATTGTTTTCAGTTTCATAATCTTTCTACTGGTTACACGTCTGAAGTTGTCAAGTTTGAAATATCGACGCTACTTTGTGTCCAACATGTGGCGCTCCGTGAGGTCGGGTCGAAGTGTCCAGTTTCCTCGTCGTCTCAAGGAGGGCGCCAGCTGTGTGTAATTACGAGAACAATGTCAGGACGAGAAGGATGACCTCTCGTTGTGATATTAATAGATAACACTATATTTTATAGATGCATACTTGATTTCAAGCAAAAATTTGAAACGGAGAATAGGGATGTAATTGTGAATGTGGAAGTAGATTAAATGTAAATTATAGCATAGGGATTCTAACAAAAAACTATACATAACAATCTAATATCAGTGATCATCCTTTATCTAATGTGTGTTAAATATGTGGTCATCATTCTCGGTCCTACTTCAGACTATACAATTGCATAATACCTACTCTGAGAGCACCGTGTCTGAGAGTAAACAACAGCTCTGGAAACGAATCGAATACTGATATAAAACTTGTTTTATTCATTTTATATTGCGCAAAGTTATTGTTATTATTACAGAAGATGTGTTATTCTTGAAATTGTCTGCTTGCCTGACGCTTTTCTCTAGTTATATTTCCATCGCACACTCTCTCTGCTTTTCACACTTCAAACCCAGATGTTCCTAGATCTGGATGTGATATTACATTGTACAATAAAATTTCCATTTCACGATAAACTAAGAACCCCTCCATAGAATAGTGAACGGGCTGATCTTTATACTATGACCCCTTCTCCCTTGGTTTCATTATAGAGATAACATCTAGCTAATCACGGAGTTCAAAACTGCAAGAACTGCAAAAATATCGTAAACGGAATTCGATCAATTACGCAAAACCAATGTGGATATGGGTCAGAAACTTTTATCTTTTTGACTTTTGATATAATATTGATTATGAATGTATAATGTGTAACTATACCAACCTATGGCTCCATCAGCTCCATGTTGGTTGTCACTTTGTAACTATACCTAACTTATAGTACCAAGTTGTACGTTACTTTTGTATCTATACCTTCTTTAACTATCCTACAATGTGCTCACAGTTTTAACGTTGCACACCCTCAAAGCAATGAACATCTTCTTTTTATCACAAAGGTATAATTAGATAGGAATCATGCACATACATGTTATGCACTCCTGGTTTTTCTGCAATTATACTGGCCAGTTACTAGCTACCTAACTTTGACAATGTACAATTCTCTTTCTTAATTTATAATATAATTAGGTATTATTTAACATTAAACAGTCTTATTTTGTACTCATTCCTTCGCCGGCAATGTTTCGTGGTTCAATCAAAGGTTCAAAGTCTCAACTGTCCATGTTCTGCTTTTCTTTCCATCACACGTTTATATGGTCAATTCTTGTTCTTCATTCCTTTCTTGTTTCTTGAAATAGTTTATAATAGATAAGATTTACTATTATAAACTTTAAAATGATATTTGATTAGTTTTATCCAAGAGAAATAATGTTTTACATCTGACTTCTTCAAAATATTTCATCGAACTGATTTTATTCATCTCTTCTTCATTGTTGTAAAATTTCAACCTCCGTCCACCAATCAGCACTCGCCACGAGATCTATCCCATTGTTGTCACATATAAAATTCTTCTCTGCACTCCAGTAGGCTTTGGCATTAAAATACTTCTTTATACCCCTCTAGGAACTAATGAAACTACCTATGTTGATAACCTTCTATATTTTTATACTATTATTTCTGATCTTACTTTGTAAAACAACAAGTTATTTTTCTATTACCAACTGTCACTTGTTGTGTAGTGTTACAATCTCTCACCTTTGCACATAATAAATTTTATATAAATTTATTTTTTGTTCAAACCAAAACTCAAACAGTCTTTACACCTGTTGCTTCACTGTTTTCTTTACGTTGTCTGCTGTGATAATTTTTCTTTCAATCTTCAAATCTTCATAAAACTCTCTTCATCATATCCTCGTCAGCATCTGTCCAATGTTCTCGAATAATTAGTTCAAATCAATTTTCCATTGGTCTTGTTTCAACATTTCTCTTGACTTATCTGGTATCTAACGAAAGTAACATTTTTCTCGTAGTTTTTCATAATTACTTGTCTTCCACAAGTCAATTCATACACGTGACTCAAATGTTGCTCATAACAATGACAAACATTTCAACTCAATAACCTCTCTAGTTCTATGCTCTTAGACACGAACAGTTATTCTTTCAACTATCGCACAATATATTAATTGCCGATCTCATAATTCACCAACATACGTTACATATTGTAGCATAGCCGACAATACTCGTATTTAACCACCATAGCCCACCATCTTGGCTATCAATACTTGTTACTTCGCAGAATAACTCAAATTGTCATCCAATCTTCATATTCTTGTCAACTATGCCTTCTTTTTGATCTAATTTCTCTTGATCCATTCGGTCTTAACGCTTCTTGTGATCTTCTATTCAAATTCATTTCATTCGAACATCTATATTCTTCTGTCTTCCTTGTCGTTACTTTGATACCTATGCAATAGTGCAATATCTCATCTTCAAATTTTTCGTTATAAATGATTCTCGCCAATTTTTTATCACCTTCAACTTCTTCGATAAATGTCTCTCACCATTTTTTTATAATCATCTTCAAATTCTTCGTTATGTCTATCACCATTTTTTACTATCATCTTCAACTTCTTCGATAAATGTCTCTCACCATTTTTTTTATAATCATCTTCAAATTCTTCGTTATGTCTATCACCATTTTTTACTATCATCTTCAACTTCTTCGATAAATGTCTCTCACCATTTTTTTTATAATCATCTTCAAATTCTTCGTTATGTCTATCACCATTTTATACCATCATTTTCACATATTGTCCAAAGGTGGAATGGTACGATATCTTTTTAAAAGTACAACATTGTAGGTCCCTTTGATTTCTCCTGTTTCTGTTGCCAATTCATAAGTATTGTTTCCTTTTTTTCTTTTCTTGTTTATTTAATCTGATCAATAATTCCTTTTAAAATTCATAATTCTTTTGTTCTTCTGTCATCCTTAGAAATTGTTTTCCCAAATTCAAATGTTTTCTTTTAATATGATTTACTCACTGATACCTATTACTCATTCTTGCCCTTGCTCATCTTCGTCATAAAAAGACCATCCGCAATTCCATAATTACTTAAAATGTCTGCCACTGTTTTCCTTTACTATTCTTTTGAAAGCTGGTAAGAACAGTTCTTATTTGGTCAAGAGTGTATTCTTCAAATTTGCTTCCCGCAATCAACACATTATCCGCATAGATTATTGTTTCCTCCAGATCATAACCCATTGCCCAATCTAGTGCTCTTGTAAAATCTGCAATGTTGGTACTGATTTCAAATGGTAACATCTTGAATTGAAATACTTTTCCACCATCTTTGAATGCTGTGTATTGTTTACTCTCTTCTGAAATTTTCATTTTTTGCCAAACTGAAGACACAAAATCCATTGTTGACAACAATTGAAAATTATTGTATTGTTGAAACGTTTCATCAGTTTCCAGAAGTTTTTCATTTTCTGGAATTAATACCTGATTCATGCGTTGAGTATCAAGACATAATCGCTCAGATTTATCTTTCTTCAACACTACAACAATTGAATGTTTGTTTGGAATAGGCGCTTGCTCGATTATTCCCCCATCTAGCATTTTCTTTAATTGTTCTCCTACTGCAGGTCGATCAAATGTATATATGGCACATTTTTTATCCAATTCGATCTTCTCTTTTGCAGTGTTCCTCTCAATGTCCAATTCCAATTCCTCTCTCACCAGATCTGACTTGTGCTCTACCTTTTTCACTCGCTCTTCTATTTCTGCAAACTTGTTGCCGGTCTCATCTTTAAATAATTCCTCGTCTCCAATCTGCTTCTGTTGCACCATTTCAATCTTCTTTACCAACATCTCGCTATTTGTTACTTTCATAGTAATTTTTTCCACTCGTTCAGAAAAACTTTCTTCTACTTTGTTCAGCTTTTCATTGCATTCCTTTTCCAAAATATCTTGTCTTTTCGTCATACGGCTTTCCATCTCGTTCAACAATTGTTGGTTTTCATTCCTCATTGATTCTACTATACTTGATTTTAGTATTTCCTGACTCTCTAGTATTTTCTCTGCTAGTTTCTCTACTTGTTTCTCTGAGAATATTTTCTGATTCTCCACTTGTTTCTCTGAGAATATTTTCTGATTCTCCATTTTCTCTAGCATCATTGTCATCATTTGATTTAAATCAATCTGCTTTTCTTCTTTTATTTGTGTTGTCTGAATTGACCCTTCAATAACTGTTTCAGCTTCATTATTGCCAATAATGATTCGCCTAACCTCTTCCTCATTGTTAGATATAACTGTTGTTGGCTCATATCCGTCAGTGCTGGACAAATCGGAATCGTTTAGGTTTGACATTTTGTTTCTCTATTGTTTGCAAATTTGTATGTATAAATTTTATTATGTGCTGGGCGCCAATTTAATATTTTTCTAGCTCAGTGAGATTCTTATTTTCAGGTAGTGGGATATTTTTTAACAAATAATACATCAAAGCCCCGCGTTGGTTCGACAAATTGTAACTATACCAACCTATGGCTCCATCAGCTCCATGTTGGTTGTCACTTTGTAACTATACCTAACTTATAGTACCAAGTTGTACGTTACTTTTGTATCTATACCTTCTTTAACTATCCTACAATGTGCTCACAGTTTTAACGTTGCACACCCTCAAAGCAATGAACATCTTCTTTTTATCACAAAGGTATAATTAGATAGGAATCATGCACATACATGTTATGCACTCCTGGTTTTTCTGCAATTATACTGGCCAGTTACTAGCTACCTAACTTTGACAATGTACAATTCTCTTTCTTAATTTATAATATAATTAGGTATTATTTAACATTAAACAGTCTTATTTTGTACTCATTCCTTCGCCGGCAATGTTTCGTGGTTCAATCAAAGGTTCAAAGTCTCAACTGTCCATGTTCTGCTTTTCTTTCCATCACACGTTTATATGGTCAATTCTTGTTCTTCATTCCTTTCTTGTTTCTTGAAATAGTTTATAATAGATAAGATTTACTATTATAAACTTTAAAATGATATTTGATTAGTTTTATCCAAGAGAAATAATGTTTTACATCTGACTTCTTCAAAATATTTCATCGAACTGATTTTATTCATCTCTTCTTCATTGTTGTAAAATTTCAACCTCCGTCCACCAATCAGCACTCGCCACGAGATCTATCCCATTGTTGTCACATATAAAATTCTTCTCTGCACTCCAGGAGGCTTTGGCATTAAAATACTTCTTTATACCCCTCTAGGAACTAATGAAACTACCTATGTTGATAACCTTCTATATTTTTATACTATTATTTCTGATCTTACTTTGTAAAACAACAAGTTATTTTTCTATTACCAACTGTCACTTGTTGTGTAGTGTTACAAATGTACTTATCCATTTTCAAGTAGGAGATGCAAGCTGAGGGTGAAAGATAATATACAATGGACATAGTATGTCATTATGTCTATCAATCATTATATTATTACGTATTAATAGCCCACTAACAAGTTCTTAATTTTATCACATTTCTTTTATAAAATTTTATTTTTGTTTCATCGTAACTTCTAAACTATCCCCTACTTTTTAAAAGCGGGTTTTCCGATTGTCTTCAAAATTTTACTGGTTATGGACAAAGAAATCTGTGTCTCCATGATTTGAAAAATCAAAGAAAATGTTTGTACTCCTGCTGCAGGGTCAAACTGGAGTAATTTAATGGACATTTTGCACCCCTGCCGCGAAAAAAGCAAAACAGAAAATCAAAATGTTCGACTATGGGAACACAGATTTATTATTTATCTATAATCTGTGAAATTTTGAATTTTGTCAAGCCGTTCAGAAAAATGTAGGGTTAGTAGACCGTAAGCTCTATACCATTATTTCAACAAGTACATTCTTAAATAGTAAAATGAGACTTTTCTAATTATTGGCCGGAATTAACTCCAAAACATATGCTAAATCAGTCAACGTTTTCATACTGTAATTATTTATTCAGAAGGCTTATTAAAACATAATTTATTTTTAGCCAATCAGAGGACAGGGCTCAAAAACAATCGCAGACTAAGTTAGAATTAATATTAGTATGTGTGCAAAATTTCAGCTCGATCGGAAAAGCAGTGTGACTTGTGTCGTCGGGAACAAAAAATCAGAGGAAGTGTCTAAAAGAGCCAAATGGAGACGCTCGCTTCACTATGCTTCGTCAGTCGTTTGCTTTGGTCATAAAATCCATCATTTACGGATTTACCGGATTAAACTGAATTTTTAAATCTGCCATAAAAGGGCAAATAATATTGGAACTTTCATCAAGCAAAATACAAGACCGATCGATAGATGCGACGTTTTGCAAATAGTCAGGCTGACCATGCAAAACCTTAACTAACCTTGCAAAAACCTGATGTTCGATATAGAAATTCAATTGGAAATAACTTATTAAATTTACGTTTTGTACAGTCACCGTCAGATATTGATATCAGTACAGTTCCTACCTTGCAACGAATGTTTCGCCGATGTGATGATTGGTTTGTTGTTATAACAACACCTGAGGTTACCACCGTCCACCAAATTGACAAATCATACACAGGGTTTGTATTAGCTACCAATAAGACATGTACGATCTCATGCAGTTCTTATACAACTAGGGAAATACAGCGAGCCTTTGTATTCGAGAAAACAAGGAACGCGACTGCACTCTGGTGGCTATTGTGGTACTAGGTAAATGGCGGATGACACTTGCATAAATAGAATAGAAATATTTGCTTCAGTTGTTTGTTTTGGCTAAAAAGAGAATTTTATAACTAAATTTCAATTTCAATTGTTTCTCCTTTTTCACTGCACTTGGAAACTGAACTGTCAAAACAAATAAATGAATCTGTAGACTGACAACAGCCAGCCATCTTGCCAAAAGTGGCTCCATCACGTAACGCTTATTTGCACGTATACTTTCTCGATAAAACAAACGTTTAAAATGCTTCAAACTGTTTCAAAATAAGCTTCAAATGTCAATATATTTAGACATTCTTGAACGGTTTGGATTAAAATTGGTAAAAACTTACAAAATTATGGTCCCAATGATCATAAAGAAAGTAAAACCGTTCTTTCCACATACCGACCAAACAGATGATTTCGCTAAAAACGTATGCAAATTTTCAGATTCGTTGGTTGATCGGGGCTTCCTGTGCAGTGCAAGCAAGAACACAAAGTAATTAGAAAATAGACGAGTAAAATATTCATTTCATTGCACTTTACGACGGATTAAAAACGCCGAGACCGGCGATGTCATGATTATTTCAGTACGTGCGTTCTTAATGATGGGACAATAATACCTACATTATTCCCAGGAAAAGGAGACGAGACGGCTTATCAATAGATTAATCCAGTGATAGTCTGGAGTCACGCCACAAATATTCAACACGAATATCTAAAAATAATCCCAATTTTCTATTTTTACTTAACAATTGGTAGCATAAATAATGAAAATTCTACGTAAAGTTAGCTACGAATGTTTATTTTAACCGTGATGTTATTGTTGAGCGAGCGGAGCGAGCGTCACCACGGTACTCTTATGGCACTTTTTCTGTGTGTTTTTTTTTTTTTTTTTTTTTTTTTTTTGTCGGCACTGCCGAGATCAAACCGCACAACCAATCGATCTGAAATTTTGCACACATACTAACGTAATCTATGCGGTCTCTGGGATCGTTTTTGAACGGAATCCTGTGATTGGTTCAAATTTTAGAAAAATTATCTTTTGATTGGTTGGTTCGATCAATTTGAAATTTAGCAAAGTCATTGCAACCAACATTGTATCCAATCAAAAAAAAATTCAGCGAAATCCTCCAATTGGTTCAAATTTGAAACCATTTTTCCTGTGATTTTTGAAATTTAAACTGGAGCCGATTGACCGACCAACTAAAAACTTCGCATGGTCATTGGTACCAACATTTAAGGTATTTTTGCCAATTTTCACTCTAATCTGTCGTTATTTTCAAAAGTTTTTGTCATTTTAGGGACATTTTGCGTGTTGGCTGTCAAATTCACGGCGACTTCGAATCTACAGTTCAAGGCAAGGTAGTTAGAGCAGAAAGTTTTAAACGATATGAAACAAATAATGACCGTTCAACAGATTGATCTGATATTGTGTACACACACTACATATCATATCATATGGGTGGTCCCAGGTATATTTTTTGAACGAGATCCTGTGATTTTTGAAAATTAACAAGGAACCGTTCAATCATAAAGGTTTAATCGATCAACTTAAAACTTAGCAAGGATTGGCACCAATATTTTTGGAGATTTTGGAGATTTTTATACAAGTCTGTGACGAAACTAAAGAATTGTTGGCTTTTAATGACATTCGATAGACATAATTTCGGTTCGAGGTGTTGCGTGTATCCGTGCTCGCTCATCAACGCGTTACACAGAGCGTTTTCCTAGTGTATAAATGAGCACTACTTTTCATGAAAGAATATTATAACACAAATGCTTTGTGCTTGCATATAAATCGGGTTTTGTTTAACGTACCATTTCCACTATAATTTTCAAACTATCGGACCATGTTTTGCCGAGCGTGGAGAAAATCGCGAGGAAATTGGAAGAGAACATCCGGAAAAGCACTAGATATTGAATCGCATTGCTACAGGCGTTCGTTCCACGTGTTCCGTTGAGAAGCATCCCACAGATCTGAACACCTCACATTTCAATCCCTGATTACGCATAGAGTGTTTTATTTATGCTTGTGTAGCATTCACATTGAATTGCTCATTTGAGTTATGTAAATTCAGTTCCGCGAAATTCAAACTAATACAAGGTAAACGCTCTGTGTAACGCGTTGATGAGCGAGCACGGATACGCGCAACACCTCGAACCGAAATTCTGTCTATCGAAAATGTCATTTTGTCACAGATTTGTATGAAAATCTCCAAATACATCTAAAATATTGGTCCCACTCCCAATGATCATGCAATGACCATGCAATGACCATGCAATGACCATGTAAATTAAGTTGATTAATTATAAACGGTTCCTTTTTAATTTTCAAAAATCACAGGATCAAAAATATACCCGGGACCACTCATATATTAGTGTGAGTGCAAAACTTCAGATCGATCTGATGAACGGTCATATGTTCAGTTGAGCTGTGAATTAACCCCGTATTGCATGAGAATTCATATGTGTTTGAAAGTTTCTGCTCTAAAGACCTTGGAACTGATGCGTCAAAGATGCACGGATAAAATATTTTAAATCTCCCTCTCGAACTCGAACGTGCAAAATGACCGTAAAATGTTAATAACATTTGGATTTAACGACAGATTAGTCTGAAAATTGTCAAAAATACAGATAATGTTGGTCCCAATGATTATGCAAAGTTTTAAATTGATAGGAAAAAAACACACAATGAAAGTAGCATAATAGTGCCGTGGTGACGCTCGCTACGCTCGCTCAATTAGGTTAATAATGCATTTTGTGTTTTGATGACAATTGTTAATTGAATAGTTTTAACTAAGTGGGGTAAATTGTTTTTCATTTCAGCATTTTGCATCCCTTCATTGTCTCTAAAAGTGTTCAGTTCTTCGCATAATGTTTCACCACGCCTGGTTGCTATGGTAATGTTGTTGGACCTGAAATACCACTACAGGGGACCAATTCTTGAGATTCACGTTTTGAAACCGTTTTACGTTTACATTGTATAAAACTGGAAACAGTTGACAACTATCGGTTAGCCTTCAACTCTTTTACGTTTTAAACAATGAAACCGTGACACGGTTTCAAAACGTGAATCTCGAGAATTGACCCCCAGGGCACGGTTGTGACGTCAGTGAACCTTAAAATAACATGAAATGTATTATTTTATCAGCATTGCTTTTAACCCTGATGATGTGATCGTTCCAGAGATTTCGTGGTTGAAACCACCAGTTGACTATGGTTCCAGTTCCATGCAATTCCAATCAGTGGGGCTCCACATTTCACGCTTAGAATAGTAGGTGCAATACCATTGATGGCAACAGATCAAAATGATGTTGACAGTTGATAGATTTGTCTGAATTGAAAACAAAAGAAGTTGTTTTATATAAAGTGATCTTCTAAAATTAAAAGTAAGTAATTGAAACTATTTCTACGTTTAAGAGTCGACAGGACTCGCAGAAAATTTCGATTCCGATGTAAAAAAAATCCTAGAAATGCATGAAAATGCATTAGCTCTGGGGTGTACGTGACATTTGTGACATTTAATCGTGTGTTGCATGTTGCATATACTGCTGTGAAGTAAGTTATTTTAATTCAAATATTGAAAACACCAAAAAACCATAAAAAGACGGCCCCTACTTTTTTCTTAACGGAGTGACCGATTGTTTTCAAAATTTAACAGCATAGAGATAAAGAGTAAATCTGTGTCTCTAGTGATCGAAAAAAATAATAAAAAATGTTTTTTCTCGTTTTGAGGAAGTGCTAACATGGGCAATATATGAGTCTTTTGGCACCTCTGCCCTGAAAAAACTAAACAAAAAATAAAACTTTTGGGCCACTAGAGACACAGATCTACTCTTTATCTATAACCTGTGAAAATTTGAAGACAATCGGTAAAGCCGTTTAGAAAAAAGTAGGGGCCGCCTTTTTGTGCTTCATAAAACATTGATTTCATCAAGTATCGTAGACTCTTAAGTATATATTACATTATAAAACAACTGTCTTCACTCCGAACACAACAGTTTGGCATTATATTTCAAATACAAGAAGTTTAGTGAGTTTAGGCTCTGTAGTGAGAGCAAATGGCAGCGTGGAAGCCCATTTAAAATCATTAAGATTTCATTGATAATACGTATTAATAAAATTTTACTCTCTTACGCAAATTTCTGAAACAGCAAAACAAACTCTTTTGAATACAATTGGAGACGAAATAGAATGGTGGACGAAATTATTTGATTTTTTTAATCACGGTGAGAAATAAGACAAACTTAGGGGTTGTTACTTGCAACATTTTTAATATTTGAATTCGGTAATTTGTAATGATTTATTGATTTTTGGTGAAAATTAGATATTTCCTTTTTGCTGGGTGCCGCATAAAAATTAATTTAAAACATTTGCAAAGTAACAACGGGTTTGGTCTCCAATCGTATCCGAAAAAGCATAGTTTTGCGCGGTTTTGTTAAACCGGTGCCTATTTAACAAGGCACGACGCAAAAATAAGAAAGTGCTACTAATATACAATCAGACTTATCATGTGAACATTCTATCACACTTTGACTTATGAAACATTTAATCTCTCTCAAATTTCTCGAACGGCCGAGCGCTAATATCACCTTAAAAAGTAATTATGTTTTATGAAAAAATGCATGTCTACTTAGCTGTCAACGCTTTTCTAGACATATTTCCAAGCAATTTCCGACATATTGCAGGAATGGTGATAAATTTACTCCTGACCTATTGACTTTGACGCCTCTAATGGCGCTCCGATGCGCATCAACCTGTGTGTGTGTGTGTGTGTGTATGTGTGAATCCAATACTCTCATTCAGCCAAGTAAAACGACGCCGACGCCGTCGCTGTGGTTACTGTCGGCCGAACGACGCTCGACATCGGCGTCGTTACAAGTACGTCGTCGTTGGTCACGGAGTCAAGACGCCTTTTTCGCGGCTCTCCGGAATATTCGCAGAAGAGTTCGAACTCTCGTTTCATTTGTTTTAATTGGTAAATGAGTTCACATCGTAAGTCAACCAGTGTTTCGTCTCATAAAATACTTCGTTTCATAATATCTAATAATTCGTTCTTCCTTTCATCTTTATGAAGTTTAAATTAACTTCGATACTTTTAAATACTTTTCACGTAATTAACTTTTAATCTAATAAAATTTTAAACAAGATACTTCTTGAGTTTCATAAACTGTGTTTATATTTTTTCTACAAGACCTGTAGCTTTATGCTTTGAAGTGTTGATAAAGTTTTAATGTAATCCATCCTTCTGGCAAATTCAACAGATTAGGGTTTCTTACAAAAAATGTGTTAGCAATTATAAATTAGACTGTGAAGTGAGACCAACGATCTATGCTTTCAAAGAAGCAACCTGTTGCACAAACTTTCCTGCCAAAAGTAAACTCATCTCGTTCTCTAGGATATTAATTATCTAACGTAGTGTGTGTATTGTCATAGCAACCGAGTTATCTTTGTCACGAACACGAGTGATAATGTGATACATTTTACCTCTTCGGAAGATACGCTGGAATTATTCTACTGGAAAACGCTGGCAATTACCATTGCAAAGTGAACATTTGTGAAAGCAATAAATAATGAATGCCGATGTGATGTCCATTTATATCTGGTTTGAAGTAATTTAACATTGATCGATACACAGCGTGTGAATTGTTTCATTTTACAACCTATCAGAGGTTTCCTGAAATTATATTTTAATGTTTACCAAATTTCTCTTCGAACAAAGGACTTTCTGACCTTCCTGCACAAGGGACGTAAAATCGCAACATAAATGTACGTTACTACTTTTGGATGTAAAATGCTTATCTGTACTCCTCAATGTTGCCGCTGTTTCCATGAAAACGTCGCTTCCCACGAATTAATTAGATGTTAATTTCAAGTCAAACTACGAGTTTACAATTCATTAAACACAGCGCTCTGCAGTTTCAAACTTGCACCATCAGTAATGCAATCTGCAATCTCTCTTGATTGTATCATGTGCCAGGTATTATATGTTGGTATTTGTTGTTAGAAATATTTTACTTTCGATTCAAAACATAATAAATTTCTGATAGTGCTGAACAAAATGTCTGATTACGACAGGTGTAATTATCATAACATAAAATGATATTAGAGGCATCATGACAACAAAATTTCCAATTTACAAAATTAAGAGAACTAATGTTATTATTTATTTGGTTGAAACGTCAAAAATATATCAAGTAAGAAACGCGTTTACTACCTCAAAATCTATAATATAATATAATATGATATAATATAATAATATAATAATGTAATATATTATGTTAGGTAAGTTTTTTTATTACCTAATATATTTAGAGTAGGGGAACATTTCTCATGTATTAAAAGGCATTCCGGCGGTTAAATCTAAAGTTTGTAAACAACAACAAGACAACGAAAACAACAACACATTTAATAATTCACAAGGATGTCTCCACCTTTATTATAGATGCATTACAACCACTAACCAGCTTCTTATTTAATATTTCGTTCCAATACTAACCCAGCTTCCTTGGCCAGTTGAAAAGAATCCCAGTGGACTTGTCATAAGGGCACGCGATACGTTTCATTCCATAGTGGTCTGGAATCTGCAGGATTTCTTCGACGTGCGAGCACATTATTCCGCCCCTCTGTTAGCTTGGTTCAATTTCAGATCAGTTGGGAAACCAAAGCATGTTAATTAACATCGTATAAATTGCTTGTCCGTATAATTTATATTCTGATTCATCAATGGAGGAATTGTAATCAAGTTCCAGGAAAGAGGTTAGTGATTACACAATTTAATCAGATTGTAGAGAAGAGTACAATTATTGGGGGAACAAGCAATAATCTTACGTTTACTCTCTACGTAGTTAAATCAATCTGATAGGAATTTAAAGAAGATGTCTCATTGCGCATTGTGTGAATTTTGGCACCCAATCTTATTGGCAAAGAAACAATTTAAAACAATTTCCACTGCCCACTGCACATTTATAAGATATCAAAATCTAGTGGAGCGGTCGCTCCACCCAGCCAAGTCGTACCGTACACTCACAGTCACTCAACATACCGTAAATGATTAATAAACTGAGGAGCAGACCATCTACTTTTACTGTAAGCAACAACATGGCATTTTCGGCCTACTGGATCTCAAAAATGGGAAATCTCACATTGTTGTGAAATATCTTAATTTCGAGCTATGGCCCACCCCACTACATATACCAAATTTGGGAACAACATGTTATGTCATTTGCGAGCTAGAGGGCCGTGTAAATCGTGAAATTACATCACTTTCATCTTCTTCTTCTTCTTCTTCTTCTTCAGATGATGATGATGATGATGATATCAGGAAACGTCGCTATCACCGCCACAGCCTAAACGGCTGAACCGATCGATCTGAAATTTTTACCACATGTGCACTTTTGGCGTCTGAGGTGCCTTTTTATAAAACCAACCGGAAGTCGCCATTTTGAAACCGGAAATGACGTCATATCTCGAAACCGGCTGAACCGATCGGAACGAAACTAGCGTCAAACTATTCGGACGGTCATATATATGAAAATACAATAGTCTAAACAGAAATTTACTATTACTGAAACCGGAAATGACGTCATAAAAATGAAAAATCATACTTTAATCACCTCTTACTACAATAACTACTTATTCACAAGGTTTATAATGATACAAAACATTTATATTATCAAATTCTACGTGGAGTGTTTTCAGCCGCCATTTTGATAACCGGAAGTGATGCCATATCTCGAAAACGGCTGGACCGATTGGAACAAATCTTTCGCTTTTCTTCATGGAATATCACTTTAAGCATATTTTGGTACCAAACGCAACTTTTCTTAGTAACCAAATTGGAACTGGCTTATTTTTTTAAAGGAATTAGTCATTGTTGTTTCGATATGTGTTACAAATTGTTTAAATAAACTAAAAAAAATTGTGATATCCCCATAAAAAACACTCCGTGTAAAAATACCAGCCAAGTCTCTTTAACTATAAAAAAAAATATAAGAAATCTAAAAATTCAGCACTGAAAAGTAGTGATATCAAAAAATTGGCCAAGTCAAACTTAATTTGAAAAACCAAAATATACTTGGCGCATCGTTTTTAAGGGCATTATAGGTATATTATATATATTTAGGTACATATGATTTTTGGCATATACTTCTATACTAGATTAATACCCGATGCGCCAAGTATATTTTGGTTTTTCAAATTAAGTTTGACTTGGCCAATTTTTTGATATCACTACTTTTCAGTGCTGAATTTTTAGATTTCTTCTATTTTTTTTATAGTTAAAGAGACTTGGCTGGTATTTTTACACGGAGTATTTTTTATGGGGATAATCCCTACTTGGAAGAATATTCCCACAATTCCTAATTCCCAACACAATTTTCACATATTCCCAATATTCCCAGAATATTCAGACTCAGAGTTTTTATATGGGATATTGTTTCAAGCTTCCAGTTCATATATGATAATGATCGGTTAATTTCGTCCTAAGAGAGGATTCGCTGGAAATAGATAATGCAAATGATGTATTAATTCTGCTTCAAGCCTCATAAAAGCCGGGTAATTCAACTCGCTGAATATTCAAATCTTTACCGTAAAAAAAACGTTTTAAATGTGTTTTTTTTATAATGTAGGTATTGGAATTTCAATACTCCAGTGAAATTATATTTTCAGGTGTAGGCCTAATGTAATTATAGTATAGTTTTGTCGGATAATATCCCATATAAATAACACCAATAAAACAGGTATTCAACGCAATTTAATTCTTTCATGAATTACGATAATTTCATTTGACGAGGCGATGTAAAATGGCCATCGGCTGGAGGCCAATATTTTTTGGCAAAGACAAAGAAATTGCTAAAAAGTGATTTTACAAAAGAGTCGAAATAAGGTTGGTATACAAGATATAAACCCTCACATACCTTTCTCCATCACCCTTCTATGAAAATTAGATTTAAAAAGAACATATTTAAAATTTCATGACAGAATACAAAATGTTTTATACTTCAATAGGTACCACACCATAGATCTTTGTTGAAATATTGTTGAAATTAGTAAGTTAAAAAAGTATTACTTTTGTTAATTTTTCCCCCAATTTACAATTCCTTACCAGAAAAATTCTCGCCTGTCGCTGTGTTCTGTTATACCACGGTTCTCGAGCGGTCAGAACATTCACATAGTGACAGTTCAAGCATCGAGTACAGAGGTATCGAGTCCTTCTTGCCTTGCTGGTTTCTGTCGTTGTGGAGAGACTGAGATGTTTGCCGCTTTGGTCATCAACCTCCCTTCATCTGTGATCAGTCTCTCGTTGTTGATGCAACGGAGTTGACCCCCTGGTATCTTTGCTACCGGTACCGAGATTCCTCCCACCTACCTGTTGAATCTGTCAGTAGGCCATTACTGGGATATAGTTTATAACTACCCTATAACATATTACAATCGGAACTAATAATTGTGTGAATTGACAGCCATGAAGTGATTTTACACAACAAACCCTAAGGAGGGTATTGAATTCGAAATCGCTGGACACAAAGTGCAAAAGACAAGAATTGAAATTTTAACAGACTGTGATCCCGTCTTGCCTCCGTCATGGCCGACGACAACGACGTCGACGAAGGCTTGTATTACAACTGCACCATGAAGCTGCTCGAAGAAGACATCTTCGCCCACTACGCCAACATCTCCGTGCTCAATCTGAATCGCACCGAGCTCGACACTCTCGTGATTGACATTCTCGAAGAGATGAGCTCGCTGACGACTCCCTCGCTCTTCATGACGCTGAAGAAGATGTACTCCGACTGTGTCTTCCCGCCCATGAATCGCTTCGTCATCGCCTGGTGGCAGAAGCTGGTGTGGTCTTTGGTCTTCGCCGTCATGTTGTTCGTGGCGACGGGAGGCAACGCCATCGTCATGTGGATCGTGCTGGGTGAGTCACATGACGCGACTTTTATGCGCACTTTTGACGCCTAGGGACTGCTGGCATTTTTAGCCGTCCATGTCATTCCGTACAAATAGGTACAGGTAGCGAACTGCGGTTTTCAAAGATTATTAAAGAAAGAACTATCGCGACGATTTTGCCTCCTGTTGCAGACACTTTTTGGATACGATGGAGACAAAATGGGTTGACCAAATGATTTGACATTTTAATCATGATAAGACAAAAGACAAACTTAGGGTTATCACTTGGTACAGTTTTAATTTTTTGCTTTGTTAATTAGTAATAAGTTGATTTTTGGTGAAAAATTGTCTCTTTTCTTGTCTCGCTGACTGACGTATGAAATTTAATTTTAAATATCATGATTAAAATTTGATATCAATTGGTTAATGGGCTTGGTCTCCAATCGTATCGGAAATTTCATAGTTTTGAGATGGTTTTGTTGAATAACCGGCACCTAATTTACAAGTCACGAAGCAAAAATGAAAAAGTGCTACTAATATACAATCAGACTGATCATGAGAACATCCTATCAAAGTTACATGAAACAATTTGTCTCTCCCAATTTGCTAAAACGGCCTAGCGGTTGCACCACCTTAAACCGTTATTCGAAAAGTTGAGACTTCTTATTATTGCGACTCCATTTTGTGGCAATTTGTGCATAATTTTGAGTCCCAATAATTAGAACTCTCAACTTTTAAAATATCCGTTTAAAAGTAACGCGAGATGCGTTGTTTCTTTCCTAATCAGTGAAAACTGCAGATCGCTATAACTGTAATGGATGGTATGACTGTAGATTCCACCCTACATTTTTCGACGGCTAAAATATGCAACATTAATCTACCCACAGATGAGTAGGTAAATGTTAGTACATAACACTGATTACAATGGACTGTGCGATATGCTAGCTGCAAATGTTACTCTCCTATTATTTGGTGATTTTAGGTGATTTCACGGTAGTCGTTAAATTGAGCGAATCCACCATCCCAAAATCCCCCAAAATGATTAATCTCCTGATCCATTTGTTAAAAAGTCATAATGTCTTTCTATGTGTGATTTAGCATCAATTTGTTGCACAGTTGAATTATTCCAGTCATTATTTTCCTAGTATAAAAATTTACGCTTCAATATCCTTTAACTTTGATACAGTTTTGCAACGTATTTTCTAAATAAGGCAATGAAGAGAATAAAATTTATAGCGCTTGCCTTCAATGTGTCGTAAATGAATTACTTTACGACTACTCTGAATGGTTTTTCTCTGCGCAATGTTGTCACTTCCTTCACGTGATCGTCAGGCTCAGGGAGAAGGACATCACTCAGTGGATCTCTGCAGGGCCCATGTGATCAGGACGATGATTAAGAACAATACTAGACTTGATAGACGTAGTTCGTATTGTTCCGCGTTATCGCATAGAAACAGTACAGCGGGCTCGTTGTCGGATGGAATTTCTGTATTGAACAGCCGAACAGGATTAATAGCCGAACAATGGCTGCCGTCAAACGCTTTCTTGGTCCAAATTCAATCATCAGTTCCTCTCTCATGTATGATGACAAAGGTTTTCAAGCAAAATTGAGAGCGAATAAAGAAGATTTTACCAAAGTTCAATCTTATATTAAATGTATTATATAATATGGAATTCCACCCCACTTGCTATACCTACCACTCTTCTGCGTTCTATAAGTCCTACTTAGTATCTTTTTTACATTTTAGAATTAATTCACGAAGTCAAATAACAAAACGCTCAAAGACAATAGTATAAAACAACCTGGCATCAAAGAGAGGTGGTCATTAGTAGCACAAAGCTAATTGAACACAATTCCAGGAAAACCACTTTATCCGCTTTTCTATGATCGTGTTACCTATATCATTATGCTCCAGGCATTTTCTTTCATACACGCGCTGTGATTTTACAAACGATTTTGTAACAGGGGTAATGGTGCATATGGCAACACTGTTGATGTTGTCAGTTCTCAAATGTCGTGGATATCATCTTACTTCCTGTTTATTAATCGCTTATTCCCTTGAGACTTGTGTTCTACATAACATGTAATGATGCAAGTTCTTGCGGATAAGTGGAAAGATGTAAGAAAGCCGGATGAATATCTTTAGTCTCCATTTCTCTTACATTGAAAAACAAATTTACAAAATGAAAAAGCTGCATAGAACACTTTGATCTTTAAATTTGACACAGATCTTTTGAACATAGACGAAGGTAACATTTAGTAAAATTTGCAAGATACATTTCGTTATTAATAGGAAAATGCTATTTGGTACGCTTTGAAAGAGAATACCGGTATTTGCAAAACCTTAAACTGAAATTCCCTACCTCACACAGAAAACATATATGTACCTCAGAGGTAGACGGCCCGATGTCCATATTTTCGATTTTGCGTTGTATACTTTTAGAATCATGTATTCAAGCCCTGTCGGTTTCAATTTGACTGAAATTACAAAAAATACTCATGTCCCTATTTCACATTTGATATGATGAAGGAGAATGACTTGTTTTTTGAGCTCACCTCATGGCAATATTGCCATGGCAACAACCAATGAGAGGCAATAAGTTTGTCTTTTATCTAATCATTTTGTCTACCCATTTCGTATCCAATCGTTCCCAAAGAAATGGTCTGGCACAATTATTTAGAACAGCGCTTGCAATGTGTCGATCGTGTTTTGTCTCTCCTCGTCGTGATGATACTGTTCTTGCTACTGCGATTCCAGGGCTCTGCTGAGATCTGCCATCATCCCGTGTAGTGGTTTACTCTCCCCCACCCAGGGTTTACTTACACAAGTTCACGGCCGAACTAAGTTTGATCGCGTATTAACGAACGATTATCACATTACGACCGATCTGATTAATGTTGCAGAGTAAACGTAACTCGGTCGATAATAGAAGAGCTCCCCGGAACAAGGGTGAATGTGGCATTTCTTAAATTGTTCAGGAACAACTAAAAACCAACCAACACCAGATAAGCCACCAATGTTAACCAGAGATTTCAATTCTTCTTTTAGGGGGGAAAGGTTCAATATTTCGAACTTAGATTGCGCCAGCTTACGGATGTATGGAGATTCATCATTTTAAAGCAAAAAAAACGCGTATTACCTTAGAGGTATTACCTTAGACGTATTACCTTATATAACCTTAGAGGTAGAAGGGCGGAAGTCAGATCCAATGATTCTTGAGGTAACCTGTAATTCTATTTTTATCCGCAATCATAGTTGTAATGGTGACATGAGTCATTGTGTGAGAGAATACTTCGATATAATTGTATTTGTTGACATCAGTCAAATGGCAATTGATAGAGCTTAATTATATCATTTCAAAAGTGTGCAACTCAAAATTGAGAAAATGGACTTCCGCCCTTCTACCTCTGAAGTACAGATAATCGGATATACAGAGATACTCCGTGCAAACAAAATAACGTCTTATACTCTTATTTATAAAAGTTATTTCATACATCTACATCTCATTTAATAATTGAAACTCAAAATTCTGATGGAGCGATCTAATCGAAATTCTTTGTTTTGACGAGTTTCTCCGAAGTCTTCTTCTCCGAATTTATACCTATCTACCATTAATCAAAACGATGTAATAAGCCCTGCTTACGAGTGTTCCTGTCTGTGTTGTGCAATATTCATCGACAGTTTGTTCTTCACGCGTCCAATAAACCATTTGTGGTGAGAAATGAGAAAATCTGTCCGCATTTCACGAGGCATGGCACACAATAGCTTTCATCGGGTGTTACTTGTTGAGGCAGAATAAACGTGGGCGAATCGAGGGGCGGAATTGTCGACTGTATTAGGAGCTCAAGCTATCTGATTGAGAACTAATCTCAACAGTCGGTACACGTAGGGATTTTGAGTGAGGAAAGAAAAACGTTTTTTTCGGAAAGACCCCAAGCTTTTTTTCTGGAGGTGAGAAAAAAATGTTTTTTTGGGGGAAAAATTGAAAATTATTATTTTATTGTTTCTTAATAATTATGTTCAAATTGTATATTGGATGATTTAAATTATATTTTGGCATGCGCATGACGTAGAGGAGTGGAGAATGTAGAATTTAATTGAGCGAGCGTAGCGAGCATCTCCATTATGCACTTTTGGTCACTTTCTTTTGGTCATTTGTTTTTTTAATCGTGTTCCTATAGTTTTTGAGAGCTGCCCTCTGATTGGGTATACTTTTACAAATATCTTCTGCTTGGTCGAAAATCAAAATGGTCAGATCAACTTCAAATTCTGCATAGCTATTAAAAGTACAATTTCCTCTTATTTTACTAATTTTCAGCCCAATCGGTCAATAAAGTATACACTTATTGAAATGTTGAACTGTTTGAAATAATATTGACAGAAGTGTGATGGTATCGAAATGAATGGGAATTATTCCAAAGCCACTTGGATCTGATTTTCTCTATGTAACCCAGTGAAAGATGGATAATTTCAGATTCAATGAAAAGCAGGTACTTTTATGTTTTTTTTTTTTATTTATATGAGATTAAACATATACAAATATTAAGTACTTTGCCCTGCTAAGCTACAAAATAAATTAAGCTTATTAGCAGGAGTACTACACAATACACAATACACATAAAACATATACATCAAATCATCAAACTCATAATAAAACTAAAACTAAACTAAACTAAACTAAAAACTTATGCTGAAAAGAAAAGGAATCAAGATAAACAATACACAATTGAGTATTGTGTAATTGAGAATTAAGTTGATTGAGTGTATCATAATATTTCAATTCAATATGGATATTATTTGTTTTGTGCGTTCCAAAATTTCGGTTCGAGATGTTGCGCGTTCTGGTGCTCGCTCATCAACGCGTTACACCGAGCGTTTTGCTAGTAAACAGTCAATAAGGAAATGCTTTCTCAATATATTGTACAATTCATTGAGATTCTAGAAATAAAATACTGGTTAAATACTGGTATATGATTGAGATCATATTGTAAATTTAGAAATTTTATGGTGTGAAGTACTGTTGTGTATATGGTTATTAAATTTCAGAATCTCAACCGCAGTTAAATCTCAGAAATCTCAGAAGAAATAATACAAAGGAGTTTTAGTCACCACCATGAGACTTTCACTCCACTTCTCGAAAAGGACAGGCCGATGGGAGGAAATTGAACTACGCGTCGGGTTGAAATTGTGTTCGCGTATTTCTACCACATCGATTCAAGTCTACAAATATTATTCATGCTACATTCCAATAAAAATCGAGGAGAATGCATTTACTCTACTAAACTGTTTAGTTCCCTTTCAATATTGACGTACTGGCATACATACAGCTCCAATAACATGTATCAATTCATCAAGTGGACGCATTTTTTATTTAATAGATCTATTTTAAGTCTTGTAATCAAAATGTCGTTATTGGCGTTTTGTACAACCCACGCCATATTCCATATGATTTACCATTCTCTCTCTCAAATCTGTTTTGTTAAGTGATTTGGGTCATCAATAATTTGTGATATCGAAATCTATAAATAAATCAATTTTGAACTCGTGCTGACATGACGTGTCTGAAACAGAAAGGCACGGCAAAGTCTGCAATGTTTATTGGGTTTTTGCTCCTTTGCTCGCTTCTTTGGGGACATTTTCTCGGCAGGTGATGAAGAATCGTTGTGGGTGACAAATCACAATAAAGCATCACCCAAAAACTGTCCCAAAATAACTCAATAGTTGTTTCTGGGCAGTTTTCAATAGTGTGCAATAGTTTAACACTAGTTTGAAGTACCTAGTTTGAATAGTTGAATATTCGGTGAATAGTTTGTGGAATAATAGATATTTTCATAGAATTATATTCACACGCCGACAAACATAAAATAACCTCAAATGAAGACAAGTCTTGAAATCGTCGTTTTCAAACCGTTTGCGTTTTGACTGTTTAAAACGTAAAAAAGTTGAAGGAGGTCATCAATGGTTGTCAACTTTTCCAAGTTCACAGACAACAAGGGCGTGTACAGAATAAAATTTCGAGGGGGGGGGGATTTTTAATATTTTGAAAACGTACTGATGAAATGGGAGGGTTCGGGGCCAGAGCCTTCGAATCGTGCTCTGTCCTCAATTTTTTAGACGAAGGTCGTATTTCAAGGAGATGCCCCCTCCCCTCCCCCTCACAACCCGAATTCACCTTGTACACTAGTAATTGTATCAATAGAAATAGCGAGCGTCTCCACGGTACCTTAACGTTTACAGCTCGGCGTTGACGCGCTCGACGTTCGACGCTCGGCGCTAGCGCTCGGCGTTGGCCAATCAGGAGGGAGGCTGAACGGCGAGCGCTAGAGCGCTGGCGTTCAAGGTCAAAAGATAAACCATGTTCATCTTTCAGCGCTGAGCGCCGAACGTCTATGGTACTTTCTCTGTGTGTTTGTTCTTTTTGCCTGCACTGCCCAGGTCAAACCGCACAACCAATCGATATGAAATTTTGCACACATACTAACGTAATCTAAGCGGTCTCTGGGATAATTTTTGAATTTTTAGGATTTTCCTGTGATTGGTTGATTGGTGATTGGCTGTGAAATAATAAATAATAATTTGATGAATTAACTCGCTTTCAATTGGTTGACCGTTCAAATTTGAAATATTGCGGAGTCATTGCAACCAACATTGTCCCCAATCTTACAAAGTTTCAGCCAAATCCTCTCATTGGTTAAAATTTAAAAACACCTATCTTGACAATCTTAAAATGCCAACTAGAATCGTTTGACCGATCAACTAAAAACTTTGCATGTTCATTCGGGCTAATATTTTAGGCATGTTTGCCAATTTTCAAACTAATTTGTTGTTCTTCAAAAGTAATTGACATTTTGTTCTGTAATCTTGAAATATTTGCAAATTTATGCCAATAATTTCAATTATTATATCAGTGCCATCTTGATGCTTCAGTTCCAAGGGCTCTATAGTAGTTGGAAACGCATATCAAATCGCATCAATACGTAGGCTCGCTCATCAACGCGGTATACTCAACGCATTAAGTTGTGATAAAACTTACCCCCTATCGCGACTACCAGTCATACACAGAAGTAGTATAAGTTGTTCTATTAATGAATGAAAATCTTCCGATGTCTTTCCGTGCTCGTGGTTCAATTAAAGCATTCTTAATTCTTCATCACAATTTCCTCCCTTCATCTTTCCATCCAATTCTTTCCACCCTGGTTCCCCTTTTCTAACTCTTAGCAAATTACACAGGCGTGTTTCCAGACTCTCCCAACCCATCCCAGCTCCTTCATCATCTCAGTTGGACTTTCCCACACTTTCTCCAGTTCATTCCTTGCATTTCTCTCCAGCCTCCACTTCTTCACTCGACCTGTAACCCTCCTGGCTGCAATTTTTTGTACCTTTTCAAGTGCTTCAACTTATTTTTTTTAAATGGATCTGTTGTGTTTTATTAATTGTATAATAATTTTTTCATAAATGAATGTAATTTTTCATCTCAGTCATCAATTCCCCCGAAGGAAAGCTTTGTAAAGCCGGGCCCTGAATGTTTGCTATGTGCAATATCATTTTAAAAGAACTACCTATGATTATCTCAATGATTGAAATTGAAATTGTTGCTGAAGGCTGATATTGTTACCTTTCGCAAAGTCCTTAATTGAATTGGTCGCTGTCCGTGGTTATACCTATTCGATGTTGCCAACCCAAACGACGTAACATTAAAGGTTAATTGAGTTACAACATTAACAACCAGCCCGTCTACATTAAAAGTGTTTGAAATTATGTTAGCTTTAGACCCGATCAATTTTATTTTGGCAAGTTTTTGAAATTATGTTAGCTTCACTTTTATTAAATAATATTTTAATTCTGCACCAGATCAATTTTATTTTGGCAAGTTTAAAATAAAATTGTTGTATATGGTGAGTTAACAGACACAATAGCACTTCAAAGTCAGAAATGTTCTCCGAGGTGAATCTTGTATAACGTCCGCGTCAACAACAAGTTGTCGGGTTCTTCCACTTCAAAGTCTTTGGAATGTTGTTTACTTCCAGTTAGTTGGCTGCAAACTCTGATCGAGTCTCATTCAGTGTCAGGCGGGAAAGTAATTCAATTCGCTCAAAAACCCATTAGAAGCTGTACAAAACGAAAACATTTCAACGGCTCATAGTCCGTAAACGACACAAGTCGCCTGCACTCTATGGTAAACACGAGGGGTAAACACCTCAACATTTTAATGTAGGGTCAGCGTCAAAAGAAGCCGGCCAAATCCTCATGCTGGTATGGGAAACCGGTATAGGAACTATTGGAAGTGGGTGTACACCTGATTTTTTTTTGTTTTGATTTTTGGTGATTTTTTTTATTTTATAGGGATTTTTCTTATTTTTTTATTTTTTTATTATTTTATTATTTTATTTACACCCTTTATTTTTTTATTTTTTATGATTTTGTTGTGATTTTTATTTTTTCTGATTTTTCCTGATTTCTTGAAAATTTATTTGATTTGATTTATATTTGATTTATAAATCATAACATTCGTCATAACATTTGAGTAAGTCAATTATGAAAAATGTGAAAAATAATGAACAGGGCTTATTTTTTAGTCAAGATAATCAATATACCTAAATACCAAATAAAATACAATTGTGACCGAACACGACTTTAAGTTAAAAGTCCCCACTTTTCAGCTGTGAGTCGAGCTTGGGCACAAATATTGCAATATGCTTGTATTTGTATTTGTATTTATTTCAACATCTTACAGTTTGTGGCAATACACAGGTGGTAAGGAACTCTAATGATAATAATAATACTAAACACTACGAATGTAAATAAGTTTCTAAAGAGGCTATAGCAAGGAACTTTCCTTGAAGCTATAGTGAAATAAATGTCTACACATACCCAAAAATCCATTCTTCATTTTCTTCCCCCTCATTCCAGTCCCGTATTGTTCTACCCCATAAAAAACACTCCGTGTAAAAATACCAGCCAAATCTCTTTAACTATAAAAAAAAATAGAAGAAATCTAAAAACTCAGCACTGAAAAATAGTGATATCAAAAAATTGGCCAAGTCAAACTTAATTTGAAAAACCAAAATATACTTGGCGCATCGGGTATTAATCTAGTATAAAGTATATGCCAAAAATCATATGTACCTAAATATATAAAATATACCTATAATGCCCTTAAAAACGATGCGCCAAGTATATTTTGGTTTTTCAAATTAAGTTTGACTTGGGCAATTTTTTGATATCACTACTTTTCAGTTCTGAATTTTAAGATTTCTTCTATTTTTTTTTATAGTTAAAGAGACTTGGCTGGTATTTTTACACGGAGTGTTTTTTATGGGGATATCACAATTTTTTTTAGTTTATTTAAACAGTTTGTAACACATATCGAAACCACAATGACTAATTCATTTAAAAAAATAAGCCAGTTCCAATTTGGTTACTAAGAAAAGTTGCGTTTGGTACCAAAATATGCTTAAAGTGATATTCCATGAAGAAAAGCGAAAGATTTGTTCCAATCGGTCCAGCCGTTTTCGAGATATGGCATCACTTCCGGTTATCAAAATGGCGGCTGAAAACACTCCACGTAGAATTTGTTTATATAAATGTTTTGTATCATTATAAACCTTGTGAATAAGTAGTTATTGTAGTAAGAGGTGATTAAAGTCTGATTTTTCATTTTTATGACGTCATTTCCGGTTTCAGTAATAGTACATTTCTGTTTAGACTATTGTATTTTCATATATATGACCGTCCGAATAGTTTGACGCTAGTTTCGTTCCGATCGGTTCAGCCGGTTTCGAGATATGACGTCATTTCCGGTTTCAAAATGGCGACTTCCGGTTGGTTTTATAAAAAGGCACCTCAGACGCCAAAAGTGCACATGTGGTAAAAATTTTAGATCGATCGGTTCAGCCGTTTAGGCTGTGGCGGTGATAGCGGTGTTTCCTGATATCTGAATCATCATCATCATCATCTAAAGAAGAAGAAGAAGAAGAAGAAGATGAAAGTGATGTAATTTCACTGTTTTCACGGCCCTCTAGCTCGCAAATGGCATAACCTATTGTTCCCAAATTTGGTATATGTGGTGGGGTGGGCCATAGCTCGAAATTAAGATATTTCACAACAATGTGAGATTTTCCAATTTATGATCCAGTAGACCGAAAATGCCATGTTGTTGCTTACAGTAAAAGTGTTTGGTCTGCTCCTCGGTTTATTAGGCATTTACGGTATGTTGAGTGACTGTGAGTGTACAGTACGACTTGGCTGGGTGGAGCGACCGCTCCACTAGATTCATAAAAGAGTATCTTCCACAATCCTTTTTTGAATTTGATTCAAAGTATGCTTTCTTAGTCCTGGTCCTCCCCCGAGACAGTGCCGGCTTCAGTTTATCATTCAACTCCTTCTAATCATGTTCACCAATCACCTTGTTGTATTCTTAGAAGGTTGCATAGTCGATTGATCTTTCTTTCTGCTCTCCAGTCTATCCCACTTCAGCTCTTTTACTTTTTTTTCTTTTAGCTCTTTTACGAGTGACCTTGTGTAGTGACTTGGAGTGAGCTTGTGGTGACCTTGTAGGTATGTTACAAGGTCGATTAAACATCTGCTAATCAATAACCCCTTAAAAAACACTCAGTGTAAAAATACCAGCCAAGCACTTCAACTTAAAAAAAATAGAAGAAATCTAAAAATTCAGCACTGAAAAGTAGTGATATCAAAAAATTGGCCAAGTCAAAACTTTTCAAAAAATACTTGGCGTATCGTGCATATAAATAGTATAGAAGTAGGCCGGAAATCAATTAAACTCATCTATACATATAATATAATGCCCTAAAAAAACAATGCGCCAAGTATTTTTTGAAAAGTTTTGACTTGGCCAATTTTTTGATATCACTACTTTTCAGTGCTGAATTTTTAGATTTCTTCTATTTTTTTTAAGTTGAAGTGCTTGGCTGGTATTTTTACACGGAGTGTTTTTTATGGGGATATCACTCCTCTTTTCAGTTTATTATTACAACTTGTAACATATTGTGGCACCAAAGATTATAATTATTTTAAAAAATAAGATTTTGTGATTTGGTTGCTAAGAAAAGTTGTGCTTGTTACTGTGTTTATGCTATAAATAATATGTTTCGAAGTATAGCGAAAGTTTCGTTCCAATCGGTCCAGCCGTTCTCGAGTTACGGCATCACTTCCGGTTTTCAAAATGGCGGTTGACATCACTGCCACCTAAAATTTGTATCTATAAATGTTATGTAACATTATAAGCCTTCTGAATATGTAGTTATTGATATAAGAGATGCTTTTAGTCAGATTTGTCATTTTTATTACGTCATTTCCGGTTTAGGTTATAGAACATTTCTTCTTCGACTATTGGTATTCCTTATAGATG
Organism: Leuctra nigra; assembly: GCA_934045905.1. NCBI lineage: Eukaryota > Metazoa > Arthropoda > Insecta > Plecoptera > Leuctridae > Leuctra > Leuctra nigra. Next base: position 28,085,714 of record OW203761.1, on the reverse strand, counting down.
ACCTTCTAAATCGAATGGCGCTAATTTCGTTCTAATCGGTCCAGCCGTTTTTGATATATGACGTAGCTTCCGGTTTAAAAATGGCGGCCCAAATATTTATAAGAACAAAGGTATCATCAGACGCCAAAAGTGCACATGTGGTAAAATTTTTAGATGGATCGGTTCAGCCGTTTAGGCTGTGGCGGTGATAGCAACGTTTCCTGATATCTGAATCTGAATCATCATCAGATAGCTTTGAAAAGGGGTGTAATTTCACTGTTTTCACGGCCCTCTAGCTCGCAAACGGCAACACGTATTGTTCCTAAATTTGGTATATGTTGTCAGGTGGGCCATAGCTCGAAATTAAGTTATTTCATAACAATGTGAGATTTTCCAATTTTAAGATCCAGTAGACCGAAAATGCTAGGTTGTTGCTTACAGTAAAAGCATAGAGGTAAGAAGGCTATGGTAAAAGTGTTTGGTCTGCTCCTAAGTTTATTAGGCATTTACGGTATGTTGAGTGACTGTGAGTGTACAGTACGACTTGGCTGGGTGGAGCAACTGCTCCACTAGATATTAATTGAGCGAGCGAAGCGAGCGTCTCCTTTTGGCTCATTTGGCACGGACCTCTGTTTTTTTTTTTTTTTTTTTTTCTGTTATTGACGATATACAGGTCAGAGTTTTTCTTCGATCGAGCTGAAATTTTGCACACGTGTTTGGACATTCTCTGGGCGTTGCAGACCCTAATATTTTTGAAATCTACTGATTGGTTAAAATTTAAATAAACATCTCCTGATAGGTTGAAAAGTGAAAATGGTCTTCGACAAATCTGATCAAACTCATATTTTGGCTATACATGTCTAGAGTTTTTCCTCGATCGAGCTGAAATTTTGCACACATGTAGAGACAAACTTTTCTGTTTGCAGACCCCAAATTTTTTTGAAATTTATTAATTGGCTAAAATTTAAATAAACATCTCCTGATGGTAGGTTGAAAAATGAAACTGGTCTTCGATAAATCTGATCAAAATCCTATTTTGGCTATACAGGTCAGCGTTTTTCTTTGATCGAGCTGAAATTTTGCACACATGTAAAACCAACCTTCTCTGTTTGCACACCATAATTTTTTTTGAAATCCATTCATTGATTAAAATTTAAATAAATATCTCCTGATAGGCTGAAAAATGAAAACGGTCTTCGATAATTCTGATCAAACTCATATTTTGCATGATCATTAAGACCAATATTGTCTCTTATTTTACAAAATTTCATCCCAATCAGTTAAGAACGTATGAACTTATTGACATTTTTAATATCTGTCAGTAATGAAGTATCGAAATGAATGTTTTCCAGTGCCAATTGAATTGATTCTGATTTGCTTTATGAACCAGGTGCTTAGATGCTATTTTAAAGTTTCGATGAAAAGCATATACCTACTTTTAAGTTGATATCATAATCAGTGCTCGAAGTGGGCCGGTATGGGACGGTATGGTATACCGGTACTTCTTTACACATTTGATTTCATATCGTTACTTCTCAGAAAAAACGGAATGCTTAAAAAAAATTACGTAATTTTAGATTCTAATTTACTCGTATTTCATGGTTATCTTTTGACTGCATATTTCAAGCATAACTATGAACTATGAACATTCACTACAAGATAAAGAAAAATTCATTATTTAATTTAGTTGTTTCATCAAGGTAAAAGACTAATCTAACTAATGACATGACAATGGTTGTCAGTGTAATTCTGGAATCTGGACCCTCATCTAATATCGTACCCCCCCCCCCCCCTCCCCCCCTCACGTGGTATTCTTATGTTACCATACCGCCACTATTTAATTCCTACTTCGAGCACTAATCATAATCAATTCAATATGGTTGTATATGTTTTCTGTGCGTTGTGTACGCATTTCCGGTTCGAGAATTTGCACGTACCCGTGCTCGCTCATCAACGCGTTACACTGAGCGTTTTCCTAGTTATTTTCCATATGTTTCATCATAATTTGAATGGTTGAAAAGGAATTATTATGTCCAATATTTAAACATTAGCGAAAGTGGTAGTGAGTGGAACGAAAAATTAGTTTATTTGTGTAATGTGTCACATCCTTCGCACATTATTCTGCACTGTAGAAGCGTTTTTCTTACATGATGAGCAACAGTATGCTTTCAATTCCTAGAATGTAATATTATTTTGTTCAATTTTCAACGAGACCTAGAGAGTAGAAGTTGAGATGGAGGTAAAATGGAATTGCTGCATCAACGTCAGCTTTAGTCTGAGATCTTGCTTGACATTTAACTAAACATCTCCCAATAAATAAATCATCATTCCACTTTTATAAAATTCTGTACTTCATCTTTGAGAGTAAGATTGTCAAAAATATTATACAATTTTTCCTCAGAGGGTATTAACATCAAAGTTTGAATACATTCATGTTGGTATAAAATATTTATCTCATTTGCAAAAGCTCTTTGTTAATATTCTTTTGTTTTGATATTTTACGGTCTGCTAAGGGGCTGTGTGTGTGTTTTTCGAGGATACCCAAAATACACACACTCTTCAACTTGATACTTTCTAAAAATAGATTTTCATATAAGCTAAAGTTCAGTTAAATTCAAAATATTATCTCCATAAATATCATTTAACATTTCATCTAAGTAGGTAAAAGAGTTAAATATTTCCAAGATAATAAGAAAGGCAAGATCTATCTTCGAAGTAAACTTTCTCAGAAAACCAATAGTTTCTGCTCAAAGCCTGGGATTTTGATTCAAATCCGCAATGCACCTTACATATCAAACGAAGCGCATTTATGAATAATTAACGTAACGCCAATCTCGACACATTTCTTCACATACTTAAAGTGACATTCACATTTAAACAAACACAACTACCACCATGGCAACTTAATACACTTAACTTGCATGATAGAGATCATCCTTGACAACAAAGCCATTAATATCAGTCAACATGAAAGGGGCAGAGAACTGCAGGAGTCGTGCGATGCGATTTACACTCCGGCGAACAACCAAGAGGATCTCGCTCAAGTTTATGACTGAATGTGGAAGTCTCCATTGTCTTCATTATCAGATGCGATCGCCGTGGATCTGTGGAGCTCGATGGGATGAAGACCCGACATTGTGTGTTTGTGGCGTTTTGAACAGCAACAGTACGTTACTAACCTGTGACAGCGAGGAAAGACGGTGCACACGTCAACATATTCCCATGTGATCCATCATTTACTCAAGCGTCATAAGGAAACTCGACTCGATCTAGTTAAAACTTGGATCAAGAAGAGAAAATCTTCGAGCAAGATGTGAAATCTCTATGGAACTGGGTACTCGTGGCGCCGGATCACAAAGTTTCAAGCTCAATGTACACAAATATCATTATTTAGCCTTTATGAAATTATCTAATTGACTTATACTGATTAGTTAATGGAGTTATATACCTTGTAAAACTGGGTTAAAGTCTATAACCATGAATTATTGCTGCACTTTCGGAAGATGTTTTCGTTCTTGCACCATATGCAATCTTCATTTCGGATACATTTTCAAACTCCTAACAGTATTAGCTACCAGAGCAGAGGAACTGCACTGTCAATTTTGTTATATAACTTAATTTCAATGATTTAACACAATCTCATAAAAAATATCGATGTATTCAAGATATGACCTTCACTTCCGGTTTCATAACAGTTAGGCCTACATCCGGATCGTCTTATGAAAATGCACATCAGACGACAAAAGTGCAGATGAGGTAATCGGTTTATTCGTTTAGGTTGTGGCCGAGTCTCCTGAATTTCTCGATAGGTAAATGATGAAGGTGAAGAAGATAGCGATTTATTAATATACATCCCTCGTTAGCCACAAAAATGTGTATTTTCCATTATTTAGATCAAGTATATGTATGGTAAGGTATGATCAAGTATGGTAAAAATGCTTTCGACGTGTTGGTAAGTTGCATCAGAACGACTTGTCGAATGGTGCAACTAAGTCTTTGTGTTTCAGACGTAAGGACATCGCAACAAACCAAGTCTGTTTCAAGAGCACTTCCTCTTGATTGCTTAGTTTTAATCACGGGTTTTAATTGATATGTTCAAATCAAAGTTTCAACAATGTACTACAAGACATCTTATTGTGAACTCTCAGTTTAATTCGATCGTCCGTGAATCTTCCCCATGAGGTTTACATGATGATTTGACGAGCTGGTGGTCGGAAACCTAGTGTGGTATTGGGCGTGCATCTTGGAGTTAGTCTTAGACGTGGGTGCTTTGTCATTACTTGGCGTCGGTCCATGAGGCCCTAGTAGAGATGAAATCAGGTCACTGAGACGACATCGAGGTCTTAGATGATATTGAAGCATTAGAAATGTCTCATAGATGAAGAGGTTAGCAAATGGGTAAAGTTTTCATTCTCTAAGATATTACGGTTAATGACAAAAAGTTTTTTTCTTGTAGCTGACTTCACACCTTTGAAGTTTAAGTTCTTTGAAGTTAATTAAAAGTTTAAATTGCACTCTCTAAAATAAACAATCGCAGGCTTTGATGAAAAGTTGACTAGTAAAAATCCGTTGTAATTAACATTCTAATAATGTTTTTTGGTATTAATATTATACGTACATATTATATATTTGAAAGGTATTTGAAGGATATTTGAAGGGAATAACGATATAATTCTAAAATAAACGCGTCTGAAAAGTGAAACCAATGTTTCCATCAAACCAAGAGAATATTTACAAAGCTCATACAAAACACTATACCTCATCTCATTTCCCCAAAAATGGTCTTGTGTCGTCGTTCCCCTTAGCCCTTCTTTTTCGTTTAAGTACAACTTTACAATTTGTGCATTTTATTCTACATATAAATTATTGTCCTCATAGCTGTGGTCAAGATGCGCAATAAAATGTACTATCCATAGACGTCATGTCAGGTAAAACAAAGACTCTCACATAATCCATCAAGTGCCTTGGGGAATTGTTTCCCAATCTCTCGAAATTGCTTGAACGCCAGGGTTGACAACAGAAAATAACACACCGCAAGAAAAGAGCATCCACATAACTTACACCATTCAGTCGTAATGTTGGAGCAAGAGTTGCGAATTGGGGTCAAAATATGTGTGGCGTGTACCAACTCGGACAAAGTAATTGATATTGATTGAGAAACATGGCGGTGGTAATGGATTAATACCGCGAGATTGCTGGACGTCCATCTCAACACCCATTCAACGTCACACTTAACGGCAGTGTTCACGAGGTATATTAGTCTATTTCTCCTGGATAGGTCATCATCCCCTCGACGCTGTGCAGAGGAAGGGTAATGAGTACTTGCCACCTACACATAGAGTCGGTTTCAACCATCCGGTCATCCTTCATTATGGGGTTATAATATAACACTTGCAACCTTCATCGACAAGAAAATAGTTCGTTGAGGAATACGTGGAGGCTTGATCAACTTTATCGTGGGAATTCTGCAATAACTCACGAAATCACATTTTGTACTCGTAGTTCTGAGATAATTCAGATACTTAACTCTGAAAAAAATTATGTATCATATTGCACACTAGGAGTCCCTTCATTAGCTCCCACATAATGGACAGTGCATAAAAAGTAGATAACCACTACAATTTACTTAGCTTTCGCTGAAAAAATATATTATTTGCTTTTTTGTGGAGCTTACTGAAAATTATTTAGCTTTACTGATCTGAGTTTAGCGCTTTTGCCATGCCATAGTCAATGATCGTATTCAATACTCCAGTTTTTGCTAAGTCAAATTTCAAAAGAATGTGAGTTAGGGACAAATACTTATTTTGAAATGTATAAATGACTTCTTCTGAAATTAAACCTGTTGATAGAAATGATCGTGTATGTTAATGTATATGCGTCGGATTTCTGCCGCCTTTCAACTACCACCGATTCTCACAAATACGTTTTCAATGTAACTACTTTTGATGTTGTCGCCATTCATAGGCCTTTTATTTCGTTTTATACGTCATTAGTGCTTTTTAATTAATTATGACTTTCTGGTTCATGTCTGGTTACAATAATAATTGCTGCGGGTAAACACATATTTGTTTGTCGACCCTTCCAATTAGATGACGTACAGGTTCTTTTCAAATGAAATATTGATATTCGCTGCAACGGATATGTTATTTAATTTGTTTGATACTAATTTGTTCTTTGACAGCGATTTTCTAAAACCAGGAAAGCGAGGTGTGCACCTACCGCGTTGCCAAGCGAACAATAAGTATTTTCGTGCTGACTACCGGAATGTAGTCAGCTGGAATGACTCAAAACTCTATAATTTTCAAATGATCACATTGTGGTGCATTAACTTTATCGATTGGTCGCATTTCAAAAAGGGGTAATTTTTCCCATTCACTCAATCAAATGATTTTGCTCAAAGACTATACCAGTCTGGTACTGGTAATTGGTGTTAGTATTTACGCAAATTTAAAGTCGAGAAATGTGCGGTATAGGAGTAGGCACATCAGTAACACCAACCATGCTGACTATGCTCTTATGCATAGTCATAATCTAGTCATAGTGCATAGTCTTATGCTCTTGGTGCAAGCGCTCGGCCGTTTTAGCAAATTGAGAGAGAAAAAATTGTTTCAAAAGTGGGTGTAACCATAGCGTAATTCTGATAGGATGTTCACATGATCAGTGTGATTGTATATTAGTAGCACTTTTTCATGTTTGCTTCGTGTCTTGTTAATTAGGCGTTGGTTATTCAACAAAACAGCATAAACTATGAAATTTCCGATTCGATTGGAGACCAAACCCGTGAACCAATTGATCTCTAATTTTAATCACTATGAGATAAAATACAAACTTATCACTTGGCACAGTTTTAAAATTAAATTTCATACGGCACCCAGCGAGACAAGAAAATGTACAATATTTCACCAAAAATCAAAATTAACAAAGCAAAAAATTAAAAATGTACCGAGGGTTAACCCTAAGTTTGTCTTTTGTCATGATTAAAATTTCAAATCATTTCGTCAACCCATTTTGTCTCCAATCGTATCCAAAAAAAGTGCCTGCTACACGCGGCAAAATCGCTCGCTCGCTTAATAATCAAATGTAATTGACACTGCTTGTTGTGAATCATACAGACATGTACACAATAATGCATAATTCAACTTGGTTGCTCTCAGAAACCAAATTTAGTTTGTATTAAATGTATGAGTTTGAGATTGAGCGAATATAATATTAATTATGATTTTAAACTAATTAAATTTAGAAGCAGGCACTGACTCGACGGGATTATACGAAGACACAAATTCTTCTTCTAAAGTTCAGAATAATTTATTTTGATGAAAATCAGAATTTTGCCATTCAATCAGTATTTAATAATGAAAGCTCTCCTTGCCGATTATCCGGCTTTGCTAATAAAGCTGCTGCTACCGATCACAAGGCAATAAATCTCCGGCAATCTTCGGACGCCGGGAGCGATCTCAGCCAAGACGGTTCAAGAACGAGGTTTTCATACTTTTTGGCTGAGATCTTCGTTACTTACAGGACTCAACCTTCTTGTACATGAAATAACCACTATTCTGGTTTGCCCCAAAGTTATGTCAAAATTCCCCTATTTAAAGTAATAGATTCTTTAAATATTGACAAAGTTGATCTATATACAAATAGAATTGATAGATAAAATACACTTCACCCTGATTAGTTTTGTTTTCGGATGATTTCCAGATTGTATACCTGATACGTCATGTACGCAGTAACCTTTTAGTGTTTTCAGTTTAGACAGTGAACTTATGAAAAAGGTAAAAGGAAATTCTGCACACCACTGCACTTGCTACACACAATGCGATTTCAGTTTCATGTCACAAAGCAATTAGTATACATGAGCCTATAGACATACTGATTCGAAGCAAACATCATAATGGTGTCATTTCTTTGTCTTCATTGTACAAACTTTATAAAAAACAAATGATGCTGATGTTTTGTTTGTCTGTTGTCTGTTTTGCTGTCCGCGGTCCAGCGAGAGCGAAAGGTTTTAATTGGCCAAACTACTGCACCCAAAGTTGTGAGAACGTTTTTTTCTCATTATAAAAGTGATTCTACAACTCACGTGACCCTTTTCACATCAAAAATTTTCCTTTCTTGTCCAGCAATTATTACTCTACAGACTTGCATGTGGTCTCATTATCTTCGTTATGAATAGGCGAAGAAAGTGTCCAAGCGTATTTTTTAATAACTTTATTTATTGTCTGGCCACAGTCCTCACTAAATAATAATTTCATCGATGAAAAATTCGGGAAGTCAACATTTTGATTTTAGAGCGATTGTAATAAACATACAAAAAAAGGCTCTTTCTTCTTTCGGCACTTTCTTCGCCTATTCATAACGAAGATAATGAGCAACTCCATTGAAAAAGTAATACTCCGCCAAAAAATATTAAATACGAAAATTTTGGAGGTGAAAAAGGTCACCTGAGTTGTAAGATCACTATTATAATGAGAAAGAACAGTTCTCACAACTTGGGGTTCATTAGTTTGGTTAATTTAGTATTTAAATTTATGGTCACATGGTATCACTCGAATGCCCTTAATTTCCTGACTCTGAGGACAGCGCAGGGCTTTTTCCTTGTTTAGCCTTCAAACTTTTGCCGTCAATGACTCTTCCAAGCTTCGATGCTTTTAGTGAACGATCAATGTCATTAAAGTGGAAAAGTCGCACTGCGTACATGACATTACTTTAATTAAGTTTGTTTCTCTAAAGGTCATGCTGACAAGGTACTTTGTGCAGCTACGCATTTTACACTGATGGTAACTTTCTCTTACAAACTTTGTGAGTTAGAGGAGGCGAGGTCTTAGAGACCTGGGGTATCTGTTTCAGAGCAAAACACTCTTGTCGTGATAATTATGTGATAATTGGTAACTTAAGTATCTTATTAAAATCAATATTTGAATACCTGTAATAAGTAAACAGTTCCTAGGTGTTAGTTTTGAAACATAAATCGAAATTGATAAAAATCAAATAGAGTAAGAAAATATGGACAAGTTTCAAAATTACGAGTAGGAAATTTTTACTTAAAGTGACCCTTATTGGAAAGGGTAATTTTATTTTTACGTCCCCTACTTTACCTGCGTGCGCACAATTCCCCATAGTTATGCCGAGCGTCTCTTAGGAGCTCACAAAACGTTAGCAAAACACTGGTTTTGCAAGAAAAGTCCAATTTCACAGATCGCCTGCTAATCACTTTAGTACAAAAATTTATTCAAATATTAGGTTTGATAAGTCAACAAATTTAAGTAATTACCACCAGACACTATTACTCCATCTGCATACCTACTATGTTGACAACTATGTCTACAAGTATACCCAAACAGACGGCATGTTAGATGGTCAAGCAATAGGGAAACATACAGATTTATTGATAGACTTTCAAAAACTATTTATTTATACATACAATGCAATATTTCGCTCAAAATTCTCCGAGCTTCTTCAGGCATTTATAAAAAAAATGTTATAAAATGTTTTTATAAATGCCTGAAGAAGCTCGGAGAATTTTGAGCGAAATATTGCATTGTATGTATAAATAAATAGTTTTTGAAAGTCTATCAATAAATATTACTGAATTAATATAAAAACTAACAAATTGAGAAGAATTTATATACACAGATTTATTAAACGTTATTATTCGTTATATTTTACAAGATATTATCGCTTTTAAATTTTTACGCAACTAAGAGTTCATCTTTGAATTTGTCGTTGAAATTAATTTTGTTTCTACATTAATACATTTTACTATATTGTATTGTATTAAATTTACAATGAGCATTTTACTGAACTACTTACTGAAGTCGTTATTTGTTATTCAATATGTGATGATATGACATCCAAATGTTCATTGTATGTAACATTCCTTACCACCAGGTTACTGTTAGTCGTAAAACACATTAGGTTAAGGTGGCTCATCCAATCGGGCATAGTCTCAGATTTTCATAATTTTTTGTCTACTTATTGATAATCATGCCATACACAATCATTGAAAAAATTAAACACTTCTCGTGTCTAGTTTCTGAGATAAATTGAGTTTTCTTCCCCATGTTATCTTATGGCAGCCAAGTAAAATCGTGTCACATTTAGGCTAATAATGAAGATCTAATTTTTATGTAGTCCCAACTTTGATCAAAAAACTTTTTTTCTGGTAGATATATGGATATTCTATTAAGGAAAAAATTCAAAACAATACCAACGTGTGCTTTTTTAGAAGTTATAAACGAAAAACGCAATAATTTTCCTATACCTCCTGTGTTAAAGTTTTGTTCATTCTCGGAAGGCAATAATTTGAAACCTCGCTGTAAGACAGGAGTTGCAAGTTAAATTACATTTTATGGTTTGTTTATACTTAAATATAGTTGAAATGTTGGAAAAAGTAATTCGTGATGGTAATTTCAAAAAATAAATATTTTGGAATGTTCGATCGGTTGAGCCACGTTAATAGAGTAATATGGTTTAACGGCGCGTCGACAACTAGGTCATTGTGCGAAAACTTTTTTTAATTTTGTTGATCATAAATGGAGGTTTTCGGGAGGGGTCGACCTAAAGGGCCCGGCCCGGAAGAGTCCAGCACTGGTGGGAAGACCAGGCCGGAATAGGGACGGACCGGGGGGCGGGAGGGTACGGGCCGTGGGACCCGATTCGGGGGGGAAGTCCGTCTCGAGGGGGTAGGCCGGTCGTAAGGCTCAGAGTCGTGGGCGTGGGTAGGTCGACACTCGTAAAGCACATGCTTAGACGAAGTTAAATGTAGGAAAATATATGTTTGCATGCATAATAAATATCAACTGTAGTATAAACAAAAAGTTCGCGCATTTCGCCGGCGCTTTATATTTTTGAATTTGCTGTTGATATTTATTAACTTCCCTACATCTGATACCTTTATAAAAACGCTGCTTAATTGATTTTATTTTTATGGTATTATTTATTTTCATTATAAACATAACTACTACATAGAAAAATAATAACTAAAATATATAAGAACAATAGACAAAATCACTACATGACAATTTAAATATTAGTAATCTACAAATTATTATCGAGGTCTTTTCGATATTCAAGGATTACAGGACGTAGTGTCATGAATTTCCAATACACCTCCAGGGAAATATTTCAGCGGACAGTGCTCCACAGTCCACAATATTATATTATATTGTAGCTCTGTTCAGCAGCGCCGAAATCAACTTTCGGATAGGAAGCCCATTCCATTTATGCAGCATGGAATTGCATGGTGTTGGAAGAAATTATAATTCTACAAAAAGCAACTGAAATTGTAATTAAAATGCTTATGAAATCTTATTCTCGTGGGTGCCCTGATCAAAAAGAACTTATTTCAAATTATAATACCGATTTTTATATAAGCATAAGAATATTTCATAGTTACCTAGCTTTGGTTCTATTAGTATTATTGTAAAATATTTATTTCTCCTTTTTTCATTAAATATTTACACACATGTAATTAAAAAAGTGCATGGTGCGTACACGTCTTCTTGACGAAGTATTTAACCATTTAACTACTATAAGGTAGCTATAAATATACACTCATTAATTAAGTATTACATTTTATTTTCCTGACATAATTTCGTGCGTTAATTGTTTCGACATGCAAACTATCATAATCAGCAATGGTACAGTCACTATTACTGGTAAAGAAGAAAGAAGAAAAGAAGTTATAGTTAAAGAAGAACATATATATAACTTTCAGCCAATATCAACTTTTAACCCGACTTAAAATGTATTGTTTACGTATAATGAGTCTGCTAATTAAAACAGATTAGACAATAGTTTCTTTTCCCTAATTGCCTTCAAATGGTGTCTCATAGTCAAGACTCTTAGAGCTTCGACTCAAACCTCAGCATTACGTTTGAGCCGCTTAATTAAGAACCAAACAATTCCATCTCATCCAATACGTAATGTTTCACGAGATTCTACACAGAATGTTCCTCGCAAATTTTTTAATTGGATGGTGCTAATGAGCATCAAATCAGTGAAAGGACGTCACACTATAAATAAAAAAAACAATAATATTATTTTTAACAAAGCTCTGCTACGTAATAGCTACATTTCAATTATAATATTCTTAAAATTGTGACCAGTTTCATAGATATGTATAGAACGTGAATTTAATTCCTTTCAGCCAGCATTTTAATTCGAGTGGTCTTATTGTTTGAGTGTCAGTTTCCAAAGTCTGCTAGCAAAAAAACATTCAAACCAGCTGGCTTATTTTATTTTTGAAATATATCTTATATTCATGGAATTCTCCTCGCTTCAATTTTGTGAAGATATTCTTGAATTGACAAATGGAAATAGACAAGTGGAATGATGTATCGGCTGAGCCTGGAATGATGTGAGTAGTTTGAAGAGCAATGGTATTGATAGCATAATGATGAAAGTGAATGGAAAGAAGAGAAGAAAGTGTGACACAAACTTGAGAGGAGAGGAACTAAAAGAAATTGATGTTAAAATATAGGTATCATGATGACAAGTGAAAATAATATGTAGAAGAGTTGGATCAGCAGAATAATTGGGTTTTCAGAAAGTAAGAAAATAGTTATGGAATGAACAATTTCCTAAGAAGATCAATAAATTCGCCCAAGAAACGGTTTTTGGGCTAAATTTATTTTGCCGTCGGAAACAAAGGGTTCTCAAGGTGTGTGCGGAGGTCTAAGGAACTTTGAATTTCATTATTCACCATTTGCTTCGATTAATGTTATGTTATAGACACGTCAGAAGCAGGTGACATTTCGAAAACACTCATCTGCTTGTATGAAAATCTTCCATTACGCTTGAGCGATATTAAATCTTACACAGAACGTTTCTAAACAGGCCAATGGATTGCTCAGAACTTATGTAATGTTCAAGAACATTGTCTTCTCCTGCTGAAAATGTAACATTGTAATTACCTGCAATATGTGATTTACATCCGCAGACAAAACCTCGATGTAAGTAATAAGCGAGCAAGTAGTAATATATTGAAGAGTATAGGTACCAATTAATCTAACTGATATCTTCTGTATTTTGTGTTAAATTCACTAAACGACACTAACTATTATTGCTGTGCCCAAATGTTACGTACATACATTACTAAACAATTATCGCGATCTTTTTATTATAACTGCAACTCTGAAACGATGAAAAGGTACACCAAGTTCCATTAAAAGACCATGATTTGCGATTGGCTCAATCGATTGATTTGAAGAAAAGAAGAAATCAAAACGGAGAATATCTCTACGAGTTCAGATGAATGGCTTGCTTGCTTCGTACTTGACTCTGATGTCACCAGGGGATGGTCCTGTCAAATACAGAGTCTTATCTTAAGATGCTCCAAGGACGTGAACTCTCTTGTCAGTCCTTATCATTGTTGTGAGCCTGTAACCAGACGCTTTCTTCTTCTACCTCTCACTTAACTAAATTACTCGTATCACAAACTGGACTTCTCATGAAACTTGTCAAGAGAAACGAAGAGACAATATTGTTCTTCCTGGCGATGCAAAGTCAAACCCAGACCGAAAGGGAGATTTGTTATGTAACTTAGCTAGAAGTGTTTCAAGCAGGTTCTACGAACTCGTCTCATTCGCTCTTGCGCAATAAGAATATGGATTTTATATTTCCAACCAACTTCGAGGATTTGTTCTTATTACATTCATCATTTTGAGATGATACGTATTGGATTGGATTTATGAGAAAGATGTTCGGTAGAGCTATCAAATTGAAAATACTACGGTTTGATGATCTTGGATTCCAGTGCGATAAAAGTGATTGGTGACAGATGGCACAATATGGAAGTTTTAAAAAACAATATTGTTTTTAAAGCAATATTTAGTTCTGGACGAAAAATAAAAATAAATTTACAATTGGAATAAACGAGAAAAACAAGTATTCAAACATGAGTCACCCATCTTCTCTTAATATTTTAAGAGCATATTCTCTGACTGCTGGCTGAAATTAGCTTTGGCTTTCTGGCCAAACAAATATAAAAAGAAGAATAAGAGGAAGAAGAATCAATACTATATTGTCTTTTAGAACATTGTCTAAAAATGTATTCTCTGTGGGTTGATCTATTATCGTTTAGTTCGCTTTTTAAGTCCGGTTAAAATAGCAAAAAGTCAACTAATACAAAATTACGAAGTTAGATAGTTAGTTCGCAAAAAAACTTTTACTCTGGACAAGGCCAGAAATATTGAAATATTATTGGAATATTGGAATATTGGACCGGAATATTGCTCCGTGTTTTAGTTTGTGTTTTTACTTATAACCGGTGTTGTCCAGAGTAGAAATCACACTTCTGCAATTCACTATTTCTTAATAGTAGTTCTTTTAATAGTGTTTAACATCGCACTGTACTGCAACTAGCTATTGGCTACCAGCTATCAGCTTTAAGTTACACAATGTCCTCGAGCTAACCATTATTATCTAAAAATAACTTCGTTCCAAAATATATTAGTGATATTTGTTATCTTATGTTGCGGCCACCCTTGTGTTAAAAGGACACATCAGTTTCACAGAAACAACGAACGTTCGAACTCTCATCACAACCCTCCAAGCATCCTCCCCTTCGCTTGACTGAGCACTTTACGTCTCCTTAATTATTGTAATGTTCGTTAAAATCGCTCTGCCTGCTTTATGTTACACAGCTTTGCATAGATTTGTAACCAATCATAATTATAATATATTAACTAAAACACTATTAAAACATGGAACATTATACTATTATATAATATACTATTATATTATATGTCTTACCCCCTGACCCAAATAATATTTGGAACCAGGGTTTGGAAATAAAAAAAAAATAATAATAATATTATGTATAATAATTATACTACTATATTTAATGATTTAAAAAAATCCCACATACGCCACCATATGTAATTATCGAAACCATGATTTCGTACGGACCTTAAGACTGAATACTTCATATTGTATAATTATTTAGAATGAAGGTGAAAGCTTGAACTTTTTTGGTGTATTGTCTTCTGTTGCTCTATTGAGATCCATCTACATGCGCCATTTATTAGGCTCTGAACATTATAATAACGCAATGCTAGTCAACTGATATATCAACTAAAACATTGCTATACAATGGTGTCACGTCATACACATAATGGATATTCAACAAAAATAAAAATATTGAATCCTACATCTGCCACCATTTGTATCGATCGAGAAATGTGCTTATGACGTTTAACGCAACACGGATTTTTCTCATTTAGGTTAAAACCAAAAACCATTAGTATGAATTTGAGTATCATTGCTTATGTATAATTACGCATTGTTTTAATAAATGCGCGACATATTTTCATCGTTTAAGGTGCTGCAAGCGCTAGCGATTTTGCTGCTTTTTGTAGACACTTTTTGCGATACAATTGGAGACGAAATGGGTAGACCAAATTATTTGAAATTTTAATCGTGATTAGATAAAAGACAAACTAAGGGTTATCTCTTGGTACATTTTTAATTTTTTGTTTCGTTAATTAGTAATAATTAGTGGATTTTTGGTGAAAAATTAGCTATTTTCTTGTCTCCCTGGGCGCCATATAAAATTAAATTTCAAAAATGTGCCAAGGGATAACCCTAAGTTTGTCTTTCATCTAATCATGATTAAAATTTGAGATCAATTGGTTTACGGGTTTGGTCTCCAATAGTATCGCAAATTTCATTGCTTTGTTGAATAACCGGCGCCTAATTAACGATGCAATAAGCAAAAATGAAAAAGTGCTACTAATATACAATCAGACTGATCATGTGAACATCCTGTAAAAGTTACACTCATTTATGAAACAATTTTTCTCTCTCAATTTTCTAAAACGGCCGAGCGCTAGTATCACCTTAACATACACAATGCATACAACATTGTGCCTCGTATCACATGCGTAACTTCGATGTCGATGCAGTTTGAAAGCTCGCCATATCCAATCAGGAAAAGCAGGACAATCCGGTGCAAGTCCTATACTTGGAAAACGCCAGTGTAACGCGTTGATGAGCGAGCACCGATAGCACAACATCTCCATCCGAACACAATCCGCCCCAGTCCCTCTAGATATAATATTAAGCTGCTTAGGACTGCTAAATTAACCTCAGGCTACATGGACTGCAGTTTTTAAGCTATGCAGCAGTACATAATGGAAATTACATTACATTTCCCGCTAAATTGAAGATTAAACTAATGGCAATATGACCCCTTAACCAATGCTTATGCTTGTGCCAGTATCAAAAGTATCACTTAAAATACTATTCAACTCCAATATGGCACTGCAACAATCTGAAATAGGACATTTACGTGATAAGTACAATTAGTATACATGACAACCACTTTCTGTTACAATAGAATGCTTGATATCAATTCGCTCGGAATCGATATTTTTTATTTTTTTATTTATTCATTTACATCTTACAGATTGTCACAGACAGGTGGTAAGGAACTAATAATACTACTACTAAACACTAAATACTTAACAACTAAATAATAACATCATCATCCATCTCTTCTCGTTCTTGTCTTGCTCCTCGGTTCGTTAATTCATATCTTACATTTCTTACATCCGTTTTCATCCAATCTTCTGTCACTTTACCTAATTCATTCCAATCCCTTATTGTTCTATTTAAAAATGAAAATCTTCCGATGTCTTTCCGTGCTCGTGGTTCAATTAATGCATTCTTGATTCTTCCTCTACAATTTCCTCCCTTCATCTTACCATCCAATTCTTTCACCCTGGTTCCCCTTTTCTAACTCTTAGCAAATTACACAGGCGTGTAATCCTTCTTCTACTTTCCAGACTCTCCCATCCCAGCTCCTTCATCATCTCAGTTGGACTTTCCCACACCTTCTCCAGTTCATTCCTTGCATTTCTCTCCAACCTCCACTTTTTCACTCGTCCTGTCACCCTCCTGGCTGCAATTTTTTGTACCTTTTCAAGTGCTTCAACTTCATTTTTCCTGTATGGGTCCCATACCGCTGCACCATATTCTAATAATGGACGAAGAATGGTCTTGTATGCTTGATTTTTTGTTGCCACACTTGATCCCGAAAGGTTTCTAAATACAAAATTTATGTTCTTGGTTGCTTTTTCAATGACCCGCCCAACTTGATTTTTCCACTCAAACTTCTCGTCTAACCAGACTCCCAAGTATTTGTATCCGCTTCTTGTTTGTAATTCTTGGCCATCAATGTTGTAATTGGCTGAACAGCTGACTCTTTTTCTAGAGAATTTCACGACTTCACATTTATTTATATTTAAAAACATTTTGTTGACTTCCATCCAAACAACAATCGATTGAAGATCCTGTTGCAGTGTGTCCACATCCCTTACATCAAAGATTCTTCTGTACAGGACACAATCATCCGCAAACAACCGAATTGACGATATGATGTTACTTATTAAATCGTTAATGTACATGATGAAGAGAAGTGGACCAAGTTCACTTCCCTGTGGAACCCCTGATGTCACTCTGACTTCATCTGACAAACTACATCCCACTTTTACTCTTTGGACTCTTCCTTGTAAAAAGTTCTGGATGACTCTTACAACTGCTTTGTCTTCAATTACTGCATTTACTTTTGAAATCAAAATTTCATGGTGGACTTGTTCGAAAGCCTTCATCATATCTAAAAAGACTGCGTGAGATTCACCATCAGCATCCAGAGTATCAGATATTTCTTGGGCCAGTCCAGTCAGCTGCGTTTCGCAAGAGAAGAAGTGTCGAAATCCATGCTGTTCTTTTACCACCCAGTCAATGCCGCTCAATATAGACCAGATATAATTGTTGATAAGTTTTTCAAAAACTTTACAGACTGCTGACGTCAAACTTATGGGTCGGTAGTTCGAAACTCGACACTTTTCTCCTCCTTTGAAAATCGGGATAACAGTTGCTGTTTTCCAGTCCATGGGCATTCTGCCTTCCTTTAGAACTTGATTGAAAATACAATTTAAATAAATAGCTATATCAAACCCTCCTTTTTTTAAAAAGTTAGTTGTCAGTTCATCCATTCCAGGGGCTTTTCCGTTCTTGAGCTTCTTAATAACATCCAGAACTCCTCCAACTGTTATTGACATAGGGGTATCTCCTCTACCCTCTCCAATGTTAATTGAATCGGATTGAGACATATCATTGAATACCTTCGAGTAGTAGAAGTTAAGAGAGTCTGCCTTATCTTTCTCTCCCTCGTGTTCAGTACCATCTAGATCAATAAGTGTTGGAAAGTTACGTTCAATCCCCTTTTGTCTTCGTATGTGTCTATAGAGGTTTGTCCAACCTCCTCCTTCATCTCCTTCATTAAACATTCTTTTCATAAATTTATCCTTAGCATAAGACTTTTCTTGGTTAAGTTTCTGAGTAACATCTGTTAGTTCTCTTCTGTTACTTGTATATTTCAATTTGTTGTATAATTTCCTTGACTTCTTCTTTAAATTTCTGATTTTCTTATTGTAATAAGGAGGGTCTTGATTTTTGCTGACTTTCTTCTGAGGTATGTGGTTCAACATTACTTCCTCACAAATGTTTTTAAACGATTCCCACCTTTCTTCAACAGTCATTTGTACTGATGCCCATTGGTAATACTTGACACTCAATTCATTTTTTAAACCAACAACGTTTGTTTTCTTATAGCACCAAATAAGCTTTGCTGGGTCACCAGTCTCGCCATGAGTTCTAACATCATACCCAACGTCCACTATAACCGCTTTATGATCGCTGAGGTCGACATCCATTATCTCACTGCGGATAAGGCTGTTCAATGGAACAAGAACAATGTCCAGCAAATTGGCTCTCTCTCCTTCAATAACTCTTGTACCTTCCTTCACCGCCTGCTCAAAACCTCTGTTCATGATGGCACGTATTAGTTCTTGCAATGTGGATTCTTCTCCTGTGTCACCTTGTTTCCATTCAACATTAGGCAAATTGAGGTCCCCAGCTATTATAACGCGACGTTCTTCATTCAGGTTTAGAAGCTTGTTATTCAGTACTTGTAGGAATTCTTTGGCTCCACTACCGCTTCTGTAAGCACCTATAATGTCTACAAGACATCCATTTACACCTTTGACTGTGATACATAACATCTCAGTTATATCCTCCACCCATTTCACTTTCGATTGGAATTCATGTTTTGTGCCAATAAAAATCCCACCTCCATGTCTATTTCTATCTCTTCTATGCATGGTATATCCCTCCACGCAAATTTCACTGTTCAAGATGTCTACACACAACCATGTTTCCACGACTACAAACACGTCTGGAGTGCATGTTTCAACAATTGTTCGAAGTTTATCAATCTTGTTCACAACGCTTCGTGAATTTAACAAAAGTAGCCGTAATATACCAGGAGTATTCTGCATCTTAGGTTTATTATTCCCTGTCCAATTTCTTGCGTGGTCATCTCGATGAACAACCCCCTCTACCATCGGCCTTTTCCCGAACGCTGCAACTTAATTCCCACTTCCCTCAATTCCTTTAGCCAGTGGTTAAGTCCCGAGTTGCTCAGTTTCGTTCCACTGTTATGCATCATGTCGGGTCGCATGTTAATACCTGGGTCAGTGAAACTGTGTCCTCTTCCTTCCGCCAACTCCTTCATAATACAATTTGCGAGACTAACAGCTTCACTACCCAAATCAGATCTCGGTGGTATTCCACTGACACATATTGCCGCGCCTCTGAATGTCTCCTCGGTCACTCGAAGTAAGTTTTTCATATCGTTGACTAGATTAGCTTCATCAATACCCATCATAATATCATGAACCCCTACTTGCAAGAACACAACATCATGGCTAGAACTTTTTGGAAACAATTTCATATGATTTGTAAGTTCATTGATTTGAATCCCAGGAAGAACCCTTGCCTCTTGACACTTCCATTGATAAAATTCAGACGCATTCTTGAGGGTGGAATCACTCAATATTATCATCTTATGATCATTGAACGTGTTCGCCGGTGTACATGATCTGCCCTTAGGTTTGCTTCAGTACGAACCAAGGGCAGCTCCCTTAGTTTTGCTTCCAGGTTTGCACTGGAGGCCAAGTCTTGAAAAAAGCGTTTTGAAACCGTCTGGCGTTTTCATTGATCAAAACGTAAAAAAGTTGAAGACTATACCTTAGCTTTCAACTTTTTTACGTTTTAAAAAATTAAACGGCAGACGGTTTCAGAACGTTTTTTTCAAGACTTGGCCTCCTGAAGCAAACCTTAAAAAGGTGTGGTTTGCTTCAGTGTAAACCTAGGGCAGCCCAGTGCAGCTCAATCCGAAAACGCCACATATATAACAGAGAATAATTCAGGGATTGATAAAAACAATCTTACCTGTATAGACCGGCTGGTGCGTGAAGCGAGAACCTGGGTCCACATAGACCGTTTTTGCGTTTACCGTTTTTTTTCTCGTGACCAATCACAAGTCCAGAAACCGGTCACGGCAGACTTGTGAATAGTTAATAGAAAAAGAGACGGAAAACGCAAAACGCAAAAACGGTCTATGTCTATGTCTTTATGTCTATACTGCCATCTACATGGGTCACCTGATACAACAGATTTTTTTACTGTATAGTCAATTAAAAAAGTAGGGGGCCCTAAAAAGGAACCTGCTGTGGGGAGCCGAAATTTGAAGATACGCCACTGTAAAGTGTATGCATTTATTTACCAAATATTTAATGAACATTTTATCAATATGTACACAGAACCTAACATTTGAACTGTAAAACAAATACAAATATAATTAGGTACATTGAAATACCTACAAATAGTGCAATTGGATTACAAACATGTTGATAGTGTTAATTCAAACTAATTCCCTTTTATCCCCTTACCCAACCACACTCAACTATGACCTATCATGACATTTATTCCATCGCCTGCAGAGATAGTGATTATCTATAGGTACCCCATTATGTGAATTGACAACTATGTTTGTTTGATAGATACTTATATTTAGACTAAATGTATTTTTACTGGTAAGAATGACATAGAGGAGTGTTACCAGAGTACAAATATTTAAAATTGTTGTTAAAACATTTCTTATCTGTTTGGGCCAAACTGTCTTAACATTTTAAGAAATTAAAGATATAATCATAACTTCCATAAAATTGAAACATTTGTAAATGTTTCAGATACACATTTTCAAAGACCAGCGAAGTACCAAAACTCACGTCGAGTTTCCATTCAAAATTCAATCGCAGTGTAAACTAAAACTTGATCATTTTCTGACATCTCACAGCACTCTTCGAGCCGAAACTTTAATTTCCTTCTGGTAATGGCATTGCTCACAAAGATCATATCAGGAAACTCGATCTTTCACTTTCAAATGAAAATAAGATGAACTCACTGTCAATCTTATCAATCAGAGATCGGTGTCGACAGGATAGCTAGAAATGTTCGCTCTGAACGACATTTAGACACTTTATTACTCTTTCTGAGTGAGTTGTATCAATTCTTTATGGCCTCGAAATGTCATAAAATATTTGCTTTATGATCTTATTTAATTGAGTAGATTAAATTCTATTGAAGTTAAAGTACAAATTAATTAAATTATAAAATTATATTGCTTTAAGGTGGCTGGATAATCGAGGCATAGTCTCAGATCTACATACTTTTATGTGTACTTATTGATATTCATAACATACATAATCCCTGAAAAAATTATACACTTCTCGTGTCTAGTTTCTGAGATAATTTGAGTTTTCTCCCCTGTTTCATCTTATGGCAGCCAAGTAAAATCGAGACATTTTTAAGCTATACTGAAATTCTAATTTTTTTATGCCGATAGATTTGAACAAAAAACTTTTTTTTTCTTGTAGATATACGGACGTACTATCAGGGAAAAAAATTGAAAACAATACCAACGTAGTCTATTTTAAAATTCGCAATGTTTTTCCTATACCCCCATGTTAAAGTTTTGTTCATTTTCAAAAGACAAAAAATTGAAAACTCATTATTGGGCGGGAGTTGCAAACTACAGGACATTAAAAGAATCTTTTATACATAAATAAATATAGTTGACATATTGGAAAACGGTTTTTTAGCTTATAATTTCAAGAAAAAATATTTTTGTATAAATCGATCGATCCAGCCACCTTAAAAGAGTATACTGAGGAGACTTGAAATCCATTAACGAATAATGATGTTTGAAATGAGCTATAATTGAGATTTCGATCCGATTTTGTATGACATTTGTGGATTGTAGACGAAATGAATTCGCAACGAAACTAAAGCGAATTGCTACTATTCCATCGCCACACAAAGGTGTTCTGATGACGACCCAGCTGCAAGAACAGCGCTGTAACGATTATCCGTGCTTCTTATGCGTGACAGATCCAGTCACATGATGCTGCATGTGCATAGCTCATCAAGCGAGGGGGGGGGGGGAGTGACGAACAGCAATCACAAAAAGACGAGATATCATTGATTAATCAGACCATGGAGTTATGCTTTGTTTTGTAATTCTGCACTAGAGGTAATAATTAAACAAATTCAGGTTTTATGTTACGTGCCACTAGTCATGGGTAAAATTTGAGCTTTAGACACAATACTATAAAGGAGGCCCATGAAGATTGATTTTTTCCTGGCACTTTTTCTGTAATTTTACAGCATTACGATTTATTATTGCTCAGTTGGTTATAACTTGATGATCGCGATATTTGAAACGAGGGTAAGTTTTCTTTATAAGCACTCAATGTATAATAATAGATGTCTACGTACCTACAGTATATACACATGTATAAATAAAATATTGTTTCACGTCGCAAGTTTATGCAACTAGGCTGATGCCGCTTGAGGGATGATGATGATGATGATGATGACGATGACGATGACGATGACGATGACGATGACGATGACGATGACGATGACGATGACGATGACGATGACGATGACGATGACGATGATGATGAAACGGTAACATTGGTAGGTGGGCAGTCGTGGCCAACTAAATCTTCCCAGCATTTATCTCTCAAATGAGAGAACCCACGAATGCTAATATTCTAACTGCCTCATATGCATTTCATCTCCGTGTGGAAATGTTAACTTTTATTCATAAAATGTAAAAAAGTGATTTCAATTAAAATTCGTGTTTTCCTCTATCAATATAACCGCTTTATAGGTCGAGTTACGGCGCGATGGTTTTATGTATATAGGCCACAATTAACATTTCTCCGTGTGAGGATACTTGACTGATATAATGGACTCTCACAGGTAAAATAACAGCACAACACATCGCGTTTTTATCACGCGTCGTTGAGGATTCATTAAATGCCATCAAATCAACGCAATAAACGGCAAGAGCAAATATGGAAACGTTTTCGGTCGACAGTAACAGAAGACATTCTAATTTGTAACTTTTCACGCTCGAATGGCTGCGTTCTTGACTAATTGTTACAGGTTTAGCTAATTGAGGGGTCGCGACGATAAACCAGCTAACTAACATTAGCTCGCGAAGAGCAAGTCATGGCTTTCATTGTTGTGTATACTTCAATTTCTAACAGATGGAGCTTTTCTTACATTTTTGGTAGATAGACAACTATATAGGTTATCTGCGAGAAATATTGGACTGGCTCCATCTCACAGAAATTCAAATAGAAAAAAATTAATGAAATGAATAAAAAGTAGAATGTGTTCAAGTAGAACACATTATTGAAAGTATGGTTTACGTTGCCGGAGCAAATGCTATAGACGGTTTCTCGACGCGGCCCCTCAATTATGAAAATTCGAGATTATTCTCAAATCCATGAGGATGGCATCTAACGAAGTAATGCTGGAATTACAGAACGCGTTTTTACTAAGAGTTTCTGTATATTTTAACAATATAGTGGGTATACTTTTACTTAGTTGTAAAGAGGAATGAAAGATGTGTTTTGAAGCAATATTTTAATATTCCAGTAGGTATATAGTAAACAATTTCAACAATTTCAAAGAGCTTTAAGAGAAACTTTCGTGTAAGTCATAACTTTCAAGCCCGAGCTTTCTTTGTACGGAACAGTACAGCATTCTACACAATTCCCTGGTCTGTGGTTTATGCTTGGTTGATTCATTAATATCAATTTGGTGTCCACTAAACAAAAGCTACGCTTGAAATTACTCCGCCTTGGAACACCCCAGCAGAACAGTGAAAGTTTGTTACATTTCAAGCGACGAAGTAGAGATAAATTAAACAATTATATCGCAATTTGTCACCATAATTTCGTTGACTTTAATTTCGTTTGACATTTGGTTCTTAATTACCTACTTCATATTTCATAACCTATTTCCTCACAATACCTTTGTACTACACTTCAATAGAATATCCATAAAATGTCCTCATTTGAAAGCAAAATAACAGTGATATTTGTTTGTAGTTTGAATACAAAAACTAACCTTTACTTCAGCAGATTTGTATGCACATTATGTCTATTATTATCGTATTGTTTTCTTATCTGGTCATCCCGCAACATGGCAAAACCGATAAACCTTCCGCAATCACAACCACAAACACTAGCAAGCATTCAGGAATATGGCAGATACAATGTCAGAGCAGGGTGCCAGTGTGTACGATAGAGCTCACTGGGGCCTCATTCACAAAGCGGGGTTAGCTTCGATTAGCTCGTAGTCCCATATGAAATAACATTGGCCGCCCCCGGTAACACCGTCAAAAAGTTTTGTGAATGAGGCCCCTGGGGTCAGCACTCAGCTCGCTCGTGCATCTGTTTAAACATTCCAGATTGAATCACCGTCCGAGGATACCTTGGACATGGGATGCTGTACTTTGAGATCTTATGTGGAATACCCGTCTTTCAGCTGCCAATCGCGTGCACTTTGAGTCTCACTTCATGCCAGAGTAACGGGGGTTAAAAAGCTCAAAATGCAGGCGATTTAATATCGCAGGCTCATAATAAGAACGAAATATAAAACGTGTAGTACGAAAGGAGGTGAAGCAGAGATCAAAGCGTTTTGCCAGACATGTACCTGATTTGAAGGAGTTGAATTTCAAAGATTTCTTTTGTTGGATTTCTGAAGGTAATGATGAAAACAAGAACATCGAGTAAGCTATAAGTTACTAAATCACTTGAGTGCTTTTACATATACTTTACAAAAGTTGTTTTAACGTGAAAGCCTTATTGGTGGAAGAGCTAATCGATACGTCATCGGCTGGCGTCACATATCTCGACCAATGAGAGAAGGATGTGAATTAGCGAGGAGGGTTATTATGACTTGAAACATCTTGCAAGGACCCGAACTGGTTCGATTACCATTTTGACATCATTCTTCTCGCAGCCACCGCAATGCCATGCTATCTCGGTATAATTGCTGACTGTAATTTACTGCACATGTGCCTTCGTAGAACACCAAGCAAAATGTGTTCCAGTTCAGATCTAAGTCCTACTAGTAGTCCTACTAGTAGTCCTACTAGAACTAGTATTCCTGGTAGTTCCCATCATTGTTTTAAACTTGGTATATTTTACGGCTTATGATACAATACTGTGTTTAAATTCATTTTTACAAAAAATAAAAAGTTAATAAGATAGGAATTACTAGACTTATATTTTGAAAGCGAGTTCTGGAAAAGTTTGGTGTAATCTCTGTGGGTAGGTACTTCATATTATTCTTCAGCTTTAAAATTTAATAATACTTGATCAATTCTTAAACCGCTTTTCATGAGTCGCTAACTATGGTTCAAAACGTTGTCGTTTCTTCCAAAACTATAAAATCTCTGGTTTGCTTGAATAAATATAGGTGCATAAGCTCTAGCATAATACTCCAGTCATTTTACTGAAAAAAAGGGTCCAACCCCAAACTAATTGTTTCTAAAAATGTTTTTTGACAATATTATTGAGGTCTACCCACATAACTCATAAACGAAAGTTTACCAAATTTTGGGCCGCCATTTTGTTTTTATCAAGTGTTTTGTCAAAATCACCATTTAATTTTTCACTTGAAAATGTGAAGCAAATTTTTACTTTCAATATTTTTTTATTTTTTTGCAATGTTTTGTGCAACTCCAAAAAAATAATCAGCTTGAGCGCATTCATTGTTATCCAATCATATTCATTTAAATACAAAAACATCAATTTTATTAAAACTGCTCTAGTCAAGTCGTCATTTAAGTTATCGACTTCATTTTTGCACTTAAATATTCCTCACTTGATACACTATGACATATAAAAAGTTTACCGAAATCGGCTATTTATAGCCATTTTTTCTCACGACATTTTCTACTTACATTGACAAAAATTTTGATTCCACATTCATTTTGAGATTTAAAGCACATGCTAATTGAAAATAAAAATAAAAAATTACCATTTTGATCCGTTAAATATAGTTAACAAATAAAAAAAATATAGACATTTTTGAGCAACCACTTTGTTTTTACAGATAATTTTGTAGAAATCACGTATTAATTTTTATTCTAATAATGTTTGAATTTCCGGTTAATTTATTACGTGATTAATTATTGTTGGAAATATAGAGAATCGAGAAAAAAAAAGTCGCCATTGCTTTTGTTAACTAAAGAAGGTCGTTTAAAATTTTGATAATTATGTGACAAAAAATCTGTAAAATCGAAATGGCTGCCTAAAAATTGGTAAACTTTCGTTCATAAAGTTGCTTAGGTGGACCATAATAAAATGTCATTTATTAAAAGCGTCGCAGTTATATCGGTGTTAAAAATTTGCAGTAAAATTTGAAAAACATTAATAATTATCATATTTTTTAAACGACCTTCTTTAGTCAATAGTTTATTTCACAATACTTAGATTTAAGTAAATTTTTAATATGTCATAATGTACCACGTGATGTACAATATCTGAAAATTTTGTGCCAATAGCTCAAATGGCTGTCGTTTTAGAGCCGTTTTGATTTATTTGAGGTTATTTGCAAAAAGGAAATTACCTGCCAAATAACAAAAGCAATGGCGACAATCATTTTTTCTCGATTCTCTATATTTCCAACAATAATTAATCACGTAATAAATTAACCGGAAATTCACACATTATTAGAAGAAAAATTAATACGTGATTTCTACAAAATTATCTGTAAAAACAAAATGGCTGCTCAAAAATTTCTATAATTTTTTTTATTTGTTAACTATATTTAACGGATCAAAATAGTAATTATTTTATTTTTATTTTCAATTAGCATGTGCTTTAAATCTTAAAATGAATGTGGAATCAAAATTTTTGTCAATGTAAATAGAAAATGTCGTGAGAAAAAATGGCTATAAATAGCCGATTTCGGTAAACTTTTTTATGTCATAGTGTATCAAGTGAGGAATATTTCAGTGCAAAAATGAAGTCGATAACTTAAATGACGACTTGACTAGAGCAGTTTTAATAAAATTGATGTTTTTGTATTTATATGAATATGATTGGATAACAATGAATGCGATCAAGCTGATTATTTTTTTGGAGTTGCACAAAACATTGCAAAAAAATAAAAAAATATTGAAAGTAAAAATTTGCTTTACTTTTTCAAGTGAAAAATTAAATGGTGATTTTGACAAATCACTTGATAAAAACAAAATGGCGGCCCAAAATTTGGTAAACTTTCGTTTATGAGTTATGTGGGTTGACCTCAATAATATTGTCAAAAAACATTTTTAGAAATAATTAGTTTGGGGTCAAATCATAAAGTGACTGGAGTATAAGCCACCTATTCAGTTAGCAAACACTACTCGAATTTCGAAGTTTTTGTACACCTGGCGGAAACTTTTTGCTCATTCTGTCTCGTTAAGTATAATCCAGAATTCATGACACGATTATTTGCAGACGACTAAACTTACCTTATAAACTATCTGTGGACATAAGAAATAATGACAGAAACGTCATATTAGAAGCGATAAGAAAATGAATTGTAAATTTAAAATTCAAGAATTGAATAAGGTTTTAGAGTCAGAAGATATTTAGCAATAACAGTATGTCCTCACCCGCAGGTATTGTATTAATTTATATATTTGGACATAATTTTATCAAAAATATGAGGAAATAGTTAGATGTGCTAAAAACATTAGGCAGCTTTTATGTCATGTTCATTACTTGTACATTGAGCAAGTGACTCCTTTTTAATCTTTTGCGACGGACTTCACCGTTTCACCGATTGATCTGAAATTAGTTCACACATGTTAGAACTAATTCTTACATGTTAGAACTAATTCTTACGTCAAATGGTGTGAGTTACAGGTAATTTCATTTTGTACCAATCAGAGGGCAGAACTCAAAAACAATCCCAGACTAAATTAGAATTTATGTTAGCATGTTTGCAAAATTTCAGCTCGATCGAAAAAACAATATGACCTACAGCGTCGGGGGAAAAAACAAAAACAACAACAGCGAAAGTGTCCACAAGAGCCGAATGGAGACGCTCATTCAAAAATAATATCAGTAACGTAAGCACTAAATGATATTGTTAACTTTTAGAAAGAGCTGTCAGAAGTGATTGTATCGAAATCGTGATTCACTGCAACTTGGTCCAGTGGAAATCCCCTGGTTTGCTTTGTGTACCAGTATATGGCATTCTCAGTACAAGGAAAAATATACCTTAATAAGTGGATCATATTTAATTCAATATGTATGTACATTATGTTTCTGTGCGTTACGGAATTCCGGTTCGAGATTTTGCACGTATCGGTGCTCGCTCATGAACGCGTTATACTGAGCGTTTTCCTAGTTTATTTGTTTATAAAGACATGTACATATAATTATTAATAAATTCAACAGTCCCGTTAGCATTTACGCTTGTTTGCGAGTATAATAATAGTATGCATATTATACATAGATATAGATCCTCCTACCTATACTAGATTCTTAAGTTTAAAAGCACATTTGCGATACTTATAAATTTATCCTATGAGTTGGTAATGCCAGTAATATCTACAAAATCAGACATACAACATACAAATTATTATTTTATGTTTATCAATAATTCGCAGCGTTAAAATGTAACACGGGGGCGACTTTGTCAAAACTCAGTACGTTCTTGCCCGATTTCGCCGAAAATTTGTAAAAAATATAAAAAATGGATCTCACTTACTATGCAAAGTTCCAACTTGATCAGAAGAAATGTTTATTTTTACTTTCCAGCCCGTTAGAAAACTGTATAGTCTGCGCTAAAATAACACTTGGACATGTTAAGATTTCTGGTGCTTCCTTTAAAACAGAGAATAATACCACTACGTACCACTACGTTCACTTCTTTCGCTCATTTATAAAAATAAACGCGCAGCCAATGCAAGTTCGCGTGAAACATTGGTTTTGAACTTTTAATACTTCAGACATTAAATATTAAAAGGATTACATATTCAAAGCTTCAGATAATACACAATGGTATATTCACAATATGCATGCATTCGATTCAATAATATTATTGCGAATGCATTTGAGGGGGAATGGAATATGTTTTTATTTTTTATTATTTCACAAAAATAGCATATACAAATACAAATAAACCCAAAAGTGGTCGCGACCACAAAGCCCCATTGGGACTTGAATGTGGCACATAACAAATATATAATTAACACATTGAGAGAAAAGGTAGTATAAGATGACATATGCTCGAAATAGTGTGACAAAAACTCTATCTATCTAACATCATTTATTATTATTATTGTTGTAGCCTCCATCGTCAATGCTGCCTAACAGATTCATTGAATAAAAATATACTCAATTCAAACTTAGAAGGTGCATGGTTATGTGATCACATTTAATTCTAGAGTTGATGATACTGTCAGGTTCCGTACCATCGAATAGTTTGCACAGCTGGGATGCATTAAGTAAGATGAAACTAGGGTTACTCTTCATTCAAACCCTGTTTCCTGAATCCCTCCATGTCTGTGTACTGTACCAAGCAATCAGGTCAGGCCATTTCCCTAACACTGAGTTATACAATGTTTATTTTAACAGTTCACTACAAAAAATATTTGTTATTTGGTTTTTCTAACGAGAAAAGATCACCGCAACACTTGTTTCTATTAAAATAATGAAACGTTCCTTCCACCATTTTAATTCACTTGAGTTCTTTCCTCTCGAAATGCTAATTGAAATAACTACTGGCCATTTGATATAATCCGTATTTTGTGTTTTAAGCATCCCCCGAGCTCTCCGAAGACGTCTAAAAGCAAAGATGGAAGCATTAGAACACATGATGTATTCATCATTCTAGACGTCTTAACCATTAAATCCAAGATACATTATTCATAACATCGGTAGCAGAACATCAGGTTTGCCATTATTCAATATTATATTATGTTGACAAGGACGATTATATGTTAGCTAATTGTGAGTGATTGAGCAAACCAAAATGGTATCTGACACAGTTCTCACATTTTACCGTTCTTCCAACCGAGCACATAATACTCAACAATCCAATAATCCCTTTATCAGAATCATTACGCACTTTCCGACGGAGATGAATGTATCTCAGAATATTGTGCAGTGTTTTTACAAATTCTATCTTGATTTTACCAGTACCAGTTTTAAACTTATCATCTCACCCGAGAATGCCGTGAATAACATTGAGATGAGAAAATTGTCACGTGGGAACAAAGTTGTCATTTTATATGATCGATTATATAAACCACTGCACCACTGCTGTCGATCCAAGAGATGCGTGTGTGATTTTTTTAATACATTATATTCATTTTATTTTAAATTACTCTATGTATATAATTCGGTGATTGGTTGAACAAAGAATATCATGATGTTTAGGTCACGATGAAAATGTCAAGAAAATGGAGATAATTTTTTAATGGCGTTAAAGGGCTTGCAGTTCCACTGCCTTCTCAATAACTTATACTCATTTGACGATGCGCCATATCGAAGTTGTAACCAACGTGCTTAGAGGAATAAGGCACCACTTATTCCTCTAAGCAACGTGTATGGAACTAGCTTCACAGATATAAAGGAGAGGTGGGGACTCGTCAATGCATCATCATTGGCAATCTTGAATACGAATTATAGGGACTTCACGTTTGAGCAGCTGGCGCTCTATGTGTGTTGACAAAAGAACTAATTTTTGCTTGCATTTCGTTCCAAAATTCAAATATAGTTCCACTGTTCACTACCTGAGCGCCACCTGCTCAAAAGTAATTTCTCAAAATCCATTGGAATCCATTGGTCTGGTATCGCCAAAAATGTTCAATTGTCCCCACCTCTCCTATATGTGTGAAGCTAGTTCCATGCACGTTGTTGTAACTCAGGATTTCAATCGAGTGGGTCGCTAGCCCACTGCTCCATCCTGGCTTTACCCACATGGCATCCCAAAACCGCGGTCCCAACCAAGGACGTATTGGTCGACAAACATTTAGTTGCACTTATATAATTTTGAGCCAAATCCGTACATTACTGAAAACGCTAACATAGAAGCTTATTTTACTTATTTGTCAAAAGGTATTTGCACATTGAACTCTTTCAAAATGTTTGACCATTGTGTTCACTCCTGACAGAACAAAGTACAGATACACAATTCATAAACAGGGGCTGGATTCATGAAGAATATTATCTCATACTTCTCGTATTAAAATCACTACGTATGAAATATAAAACTAAATGTGATACTTATTCATTTCATTTCATTTTATTAACATCTTACAAATTGGTAATTGGTAAACAAATTGGTATTAGGTAGGTAGGTACTAGATGATACTTATTGTGAATATTACCCCATGGAAGACTAAAGTTTGCTCAGCAACCCGTTATAAGCGAAGGATTTATAATATTCCATAATTAATATTTCGCATTTTACAATCAAGTAGGTAGGTGATATTATTATTTAAATTGTTTTTATTTATAAAAAAAAAAAAAAAAAAAATGTGAAAAAAATAGTATCATTCTATCATTCACCGTTTCACCACGTATTTTAAGACTTTTATTTGATTTCTCTTTGTACTAATGTTTGTTCGATTGCACACGCTCGGATAATCCTTTTCACTGGGGAACAGTCAGTAATGAGTAATTAATCTACCTTCTGTGTACACTGATAGAGTCCAGTTATAATGTGTTGACACAAACTACATAGAATTGCTGACTATCTGCATAATTATCGGTGATAGTTTGATGGTTTTGATTCCCCGTCTATGCATACCATTCTCACATAATTACATGTATATCGAAGGCATTAGAACAATCAAGTAACATTCAAACGATGCATAGGTCAAAACACAGTGAACTTCTACCTTGCTTAGGATTTTGTTTGTTTGAGTAAGCTATACAATATCATTTTTTTGTTGTATTTACTGGCCGGCCGGTCGGTCACATCTTCCTATAGAAAGGCGCGTGATCTAGCGGATGGGATAAGAATTGATATTTGGGAATGCAAATAAAATAGACCGTTTGAGAAAAAAAAACTCCGTGGTAGTGAAGATACATTTATCTCATAAATTACGTACAACACATGCTCCAAAGCCCGCGCTTCGTTTAATCACAATCTCATCTCATGTAAACAACGTTCCATAAACTATTCTTTTCAAATATTGATAACTATATGAAAATACATTAATATAGATTTATTAAGTTGTAGAGTGATTGTTTGTTTCGAGCATAAGCATATTGGGGGCATCACAATACCCAGTTTGTAAATTCCATATATCTTTCTAGATATCTGCGAAATGTATTAAGCGATCTAGCGGCTGGGATACGAATTTATATTTGGTGATGCAAATAAAATATAACTTAAATCGACGAAGATTTAAACAATAGCTTGAACTATCTCGGTTGCTGGTAATAAAATGTATATACAAGCAATTTCGTTTGTTTCTAATTTTAATTTGCTTCTCTCTCTATCAATTTTTGTTTTAATTTAATTTTTGTATGAGTTTCTCACGGATAATTGATAATTATTAAAATTTTAAAACTATAACACTATTTTTGTATTTTTGTATTATTGTAATAAACATTACATGTTACCTATATACGAAGAATACGAGTAATTCATTAGGTATATAATCAAAAGAGTACAATTGAAGAATATCCTTAAACTTATAACTATAAATTAAAACATTCATTTTAATAAAGACGATGATTGAAAAATAACACCAATAATATCGAATCACAAAATCGATTCACTTATCTCTCTTCATAGCAATCATAACCTGTCATTACTTAATTGATTCATAACATTTATGCCAAAAACAGAATTATACTATCGGGATTTCGGGAGTATTTACGTTCTCCGAATAAATGTTATTCGCCGAATAACTCAATGTCAACTCTCGTCTTGGCTACATTGGTATCAGCTGCTGCTGCGTCAGCTGCAATGTCGGTACGACTGACACATTTTTACAACAATAAAGCAAGTTTTCTACTTTGTCACCACTTTGCCGAGGCCGTTTCAGTAGTATTTTGGAACTCAAAGCGACGATTTTATTGAGCGAGCGAAGCGAGCGTCTCCTTTTGGCTCTTTTGGCACGGACCTCTTTTTTTTTTTTTTTTTTTTTTTTGTTTTGTTTTTGGCTGCTAATAGCCGATACACAGGTCGCACCGTTTCACCGATCGATCTGAAATTTTGCACACATGTAAAACCAACCTTCTCTGTTTGCAGACCCTAATTTTTTTGAAATCCATTTATTGGTTGAAATTTAAATAAACATCTCCTGATAGGCTGAAAAATGAAAATGGACTTCGACAAATATGATCGACCTTATATTTTGCATGGTCATTAGGACCAACATTGTCTCTTATTTTACAAATTTTCAGCCAAATCCTCTCATTGGTTAAAATTTAAAAAAATATTTCATGTGCTTTTTGAAATTTAATCCAGAACCGTTTGACCGATCAACTTAAAATTTTGTATGGTCATCGGGTCCAACATTATCTGTATTTTTGACAATTTTCAGACTAAACTGTGTTTACATCCAAAAGTTATCGACAGTTTACGGATATTTTGCGTGTTGGCTATCATATTTCTCGAATTTCATATTTCACGGAATCTTCGAATCTTCACTTCAAGAGAGCAGAAACTTTCAAACGTATTATGAAACTGATATGACCGTTTAACATTTTTTTGAACGATATCCTGTGATTTTTGGAAATTAACAAGGAATCGTTCAATCGTAAAGGTTCAATCGATCAACTTAAAACTTTGCGTGGTTATTGGGACCAATATTTTAGGAATCGTTGGAGATTTTCATACAAGTCTGTGACGAAATTCTAGAATTATTGGCTTTTAAGGACATTTTCGATAAACATAATTTCGGTTCGAGGTGTTGCGCGTATCCGTGCTCGCTCATCAACGCGTTACTCACCAATCGTATCGCAAATTTCATCGTTTTGCGTGGTTTAGTTGAATAACCGGCGCCTAATTAACGATGCAATAATCAAAAATTAAAAAGGGCTACTAATATACAATCAGACTGATCATGTGAACATCCTGTAAAAGTTACACTCACTTATGAAACAATTTTTCTCTCTCAATTTTCTAAAACGGCCGAGCGCTAGTATCACCTTAAGAGCTGGATTAACAGTCGCATTGTGTCCTAAAACGTTCGATTATATAATTTCAAGGTTACGTTGCACGAAACTGAACGAAGGTGTCTTGCTCAATCACCGAATGTTATAATAATGTTGTACAGAACAATGCACAGATACATGATCAACACACGATATGAATAATATCAACAACATATTTGAATTTTTTATTAGAATTTTTATTCATTACATTCTAACGTGCATTTATAAACTAAACGTTTACTACAGCTTCCTAACTGTCATCTATCGTACCGTAAATCAGGATTCTCATGCATCATTTGCGGTTCACTTTCGCAAATGAGTTAAATATAACTGACTGATTTATTTTGTTACAAAAGGTTGTCAATTTGAACAGAGCCCGAAGTATGAAAATTAAGACTTCTTCGACAGCTAGTCTAAATACACGTCTGTAAACACATACTATGATGAAGAAGAAAGGCGAGGAAATAAATGTGTGAAGGTAAAAACCGGTAGGAACCTTCGTTGCACTTGCCACCCTGCTTAGGAATCCTGACATCTGTCAGGAAGGTAGTTTACGAGAATTGAATCCGGGACTGCGGAATAAAGTACGTTTCCACATGAGCCAACACCATCCGTTACTTAATTCTAGCGCATAAATCGTTGAGTAGAAATTTCCTAGAATTGTAGACAATCCGTTTGTTATGAAGATTGTGTAACTATGTTAGTCTTATTTTGAGTTGTGTATAGTATAAAATCCGATATAAAATCTCGGTTGGGCTCACTTAAAATATTAAAATATTAAAATATTTTTTGAAGGGAAATATAGTTAGGCAAATTGTTGAGCGAGCGAAGCGAGCGACTCCATTTGGCTCTTTTAGCACGGACCTCTGTTTTTTTTTTTGTTTTTTTTTTTTGTTTTTGTTTTTGTATGCTAAAGGAAGCAATAGAAGTCGCACCGTTTCACCGATCGACCTGAAATTTTGCACACATGTAAAGACAACCTTCTCTGTTTGCAGACCCAATTTTTTTTTGAAATCCATCCATTGGTTCATTGTTAAAATAAGTATCTCCTGATAGCCTAAAAAATGAAAATGGTCTTCGAGAAATGTGATCAAACTCATATTTAGCATGGTCAGTAAGACCAACAATGTCACTTATTTTACCAATTTTCAGCCGAATCTGTCAAGAAAGTATGCACTTATTGACATTTTTAATAGCTGTCAGAAATGAAACATTGAAAATGAATGTCTTTCCAATGCAACTGAATCTGATTTGCTTTAGGTACAAGAGTGTTTTGATGGTATGTACACTTTTTTAGTGAAAAGCAGATATTTTTATGTGTATTGAGTTGATCAAATTTGAATAATTCAATTTGGATCATAGTTTCCAACAAATCATTTCGAGTTTTTAAGGACCTTGATTGTCTTTTCGTCAATTCGTAGTTCTGATGGCCGTGCCTCCCGTGTTTCTACTTGGCTGATTTTGCAACCAGGAGGGATTAGAAACATAAGCTCACATTTCAATAATATCATTGAGTGGCGTTTGTTCTCTTCTAGCGTTCACACGTCATTCCAAATCTCTCCTGCATTGTGCTTCTTTTCGTTGATAATTTTGGCAATTTGGTGTACTTTGTGAAGGTATTAGTAAAATTGAATCGCTTTTAAAGCATAGATATTAGGTATCTACAGTTTTTGTCCAGGGGATTGATTATTTCAAATTATTTTCTTCTTGGAAACGTTGGATTTATTCCGTTTCTGAGCTTCTGTCTAGCCTGACATTTCCTTGAAGGTTAGGTATATCTCGGATTACACATTAATGGTGGTCATACAATGACACATTGTTTTATATTGATTCAGTGGATCGTAGTTTGCTTTCAGTTTGACTTAAAACTAGGAAAACGCTCAGTGTAACGCGTTGATGAGCGAGCAAGGGTATGTGCAAATTCTCGAACCGGAAATGCGTACACAACGCACAGAAAACATATACATCCATATTGAATTGATTATGATATCAACTTAAAAGTGTACTATGCTTTTCATCGAAACTTTAAAATAGCATCTAAGCACCTGGTTCATAAAGCAAATCAGAATCAATTTTCAATTGGCACTGGAAAACATTCATTTCGATACTTCATTACTGACAGATATTAAAAATGTAAATAACTTCATATGTTCTTAACTGATTGGGATGAAATTTTGTAAAATAAGAGACAATATTGGTTTTAATGATCATGCAAAGTATGAGTTTGATCAGAATTATCGAAGACCGTTTTCATTTTTCAGCCTATCAGGAGATATTTATTTAAATTTTAACCAATGAATCTGAGTAACGCGTTGATGAGCGAGCACGGATACGCGCAACACCTCGAACCGAAATTCTGTCTATCGAAAATGTCATTAAAAGCCAATAATTCTAAAATTTCGCCACAGATTTGTATAGAAATCTCAAAACATTCCTAAAATATTGGTCCAAATAACCATGCAAAGCTTTAAGTTGATCGATTGAACCTTTATGATTGAACTGTTCCGTGTTAATTTTCAAAAATCACAGGATCTCCTTCAAAAAATATACATGAGACCACTCATATGATATAAGTGTGTCTACACAATATCAGATCGACTGTTAAACGGTCATTATCAGTTTCATATGCGTTTGAAAGTTTCTGCTCTAACTACCTTGCCTTGAACTGAAGAGTCGAAGTCGCCGTGAATTCGACAGCCAACACGCAAATAGTCCGTAAAATGTCAATAACGTTTGGATTTAAACACAGATTAGTATGAAAATTGTCAAAAATGCAGATAATGTTGGTCCCAACCATCATGCGAAGTTATAAGTTGATCGTTCAATCGGTTATAGTTTAAATTTCTAAAAACACAGGAAAGATAGTTTTAAATTTTAACCAATGGGAGGATTTGGCTGAAACTTTGTTTGATTGGGTACAATGTTGGGGGTAATGACTTGTCAAAATTTCAATTTGATCAAAACAACCAATCGAAAGTTAATTTTTTTTAAATTTGAACCAATCAATGGATTTCAAAAAAATTAGGGTCTGCAACAATCAGAAATGTTACGTACATGTGTGCAAAATTTCAGCTCGATCGAAGAAAAACTCTGACCTGTATATCGTCAGTAACAGAAAAAAAAAAAAACAAACAAAAAAAAAACAGAGGTTCGTTCCAAAAGAGCCAAAAGGAGACGCTCGCTTCGCTCGCTCAATAATGTTTTCTGTGTGTTAACGAACGCATATTCGGTTAATGTTTGCGCACGTGTCGTGCTCGCTCATTCAACGCGTTACACAGAGCGTTTTCCTAGTATTCAAATTCAAATAGTATTCTACGTACCTTACTAACACGGTTATTGTTAATACGTTTTCGTTTATTTCCCATTTCTTTGCATTCCTCGTTATTAAAACGCGGCGTAGAATTGTTGGTGACCTCTATTTCTATTGGCTGCGGCAAAATACAACTGTAGAAACCATATTATAAAAGTTGGATCGCTTTCGGTCCCGGAAAATATGAATCTAAAACAAAAAGTAGGACAATTGGAGTGTCTGACAGCAGGTGTCGCTAGAAATTAGTTCTTTATAACATTTTATGAAATAAAAATAAACCGCACAATATCCAGAACATATCTGTAGCTAAAAGCCGTGAACTTCTCTCCTGGAATCTCTGACTCCAGTGCCACCTGCTGGAGTCAGGGGAAATGAAGTCAATCTACTGGCTGGGTATTCATGCAAAACTATTTTTCCATTGAGTGAGTTCACCACAATACCACAATACCTTCACGACGTTCATTTAAATCAGATTACATTTTCTAGACTGCGTGTACTTATCGAGATACTACAATTTAAAGATCACATTCTATTCGAACAAAATGTTGTTATGATAGATTAATTTATTCCATTTTCCACGAAGTCGTACTGTAACAAGAACTTATTCATGAAATATTTTCGCATCAGCTTATCCTGTTCCGTCTCCACAATTCCAAACAATCCAATTTAACGCCACTTATGAAATACGATTGTAGGTCTCCATTATATTTTGTTGTCAGTGTATTCAGGGGCATATTTTTGACTAGTTAAAACAAAGGGTTCACGACAGTAAGAGTGAGTAAATCTACTGGAGAAACAACAAACTTAACTTACTGTAAGCAGGCTTTAGTCAATTATGTATACAACGTTGTAAAAGCACCTTGGTCTTATACCTAACGGTTTCTATCTCATGGCAAATAATAATCTATATTTATATTTACGACATACCTACTAATTTTGCTTCAGCTTGACTGTCTAATGCAAAGTTTAAAACTTCTTTTCAAGATAATCTCGACTCTTGACACCATGTTACTACAGTATTTTCATGATTTTGATTCAACTCCGTTTCTGTTTTAAATTTTTCTGTGAGTGCCAGAATGATTCTCTATGCAATTAGGATTTGGAGCAGAGTTCTCAAGTTTAAACTAAGCGTAAACCGAAACAAAATGTAGCAAAACAACAGGCTTACATTGCATGTACCGGAGCTTTTGCACTGTACGTTATGCATATTAAATTATAACCGTTGCACGTTTAAAATGCAAATAAAGAATGTATGCTAAAAATACAAGTAGAAAGAAAATGACAACGATGTACTAATATTATAAATTTCCAAATGGCAAATTTTTGCGTTTATATTGTCAGAGATAGCATCAGCCAACACCAAGAGATATACTTTTTGGATTTAATAAATGCATAGTAGTCTCGTATTCAAATAGCTATTAATTTATTTGATCCAAAGAAGTACTTATTTCGGTGATATAACTCTTAATATGACGCGAACGAAAAATCTATCACCTTTTCAGAATCTTTGATGGTTATGTATGGTTATGTATTTATAGAAATGATTAGTATGTAGGTCCGTGAAGTTAGCACCGCCCATTAACGCACTAATTATCTCATGTGTGGGATGAATTAGTGCACAATAAGTGCGTTCGATCGGCACTAATTTTATAATTAGTGCGTCATCCGTTTCCGAGAAAAACGCACTTTACTATGGGCGGTGCCAACTTCAAGCAGCACCGCCCATTGACGCACTAATTTTCAAACCCACACAGGCAATTAGTGCACAATTAGTGCGTTCGTTCCCCCCCATTCCCATAATTAGTGCGCACTTACTTTTCGAGTTATTCGTGAATAACCGTGGGCGGTGCAGCACCGCCCGTTGAAAATTTCAAGGTTTTCAGCACGCAATGTTTTAGTGCACAATTAGTGCGTTCAATTCCCCCCATTCTCATAATTAGTGCGCACTTACTTTTCGAGTTATTCGTGAATAACCGTGGGCGGTGCAGCACCGCCCATTGAAAATTTAAGATTTTCAGCACGCCATGTTTTAGTGCACAATTAGTGCGTTCGATTCCCCCCATTCCCATAATTAGTGCGCACTTACTATTCGAGTTATTCGTGAAAAACCGTGGGCGGTGCAGCACCGCCCATTGAAAATTTCAATGTTTTCAGTACGCCATGTTTTGGTGCACAATTAGTGCGTTCGATTCCCCCCATTCCCATAATTAGTGCGCACTAACTTTTCGAGTTATTCGCGAATAACCGTGGGCGGTGCAGCACCGCCCATTAAAAATTTCAAGATTTTCAGCATGCCATGTTTTAGTGCACAATTAGTGCGTTCGATCCCCACTATTCCCATAATAAGTGCGCACTTACTCTTCGAGTTATTCGGGAATAACCGTGGACGGTGCAGCACCGCCCATTGAAAATTTCATGGTTTTCAGCATGCCATGTTTTAGTGCACAATTAGTGCGTTCGATCCCCCCTATTCCCATAATTAGTGCGCACTTACTTTTCGAGTTCGAGTGCTTACTTTTCGAGTGCTGCACCGCTCACGGTTTTTCACGAATAACTCGAAAAGTAGGTGCGTACTAATTATGGGAATGGGGGGGATCGAACGCACTAAATGTGCACTAAAACATGGCATGCTGAAAACCTTGAAATTTTCAATGGGCGGTGCTGCACCGCCCACGGTTATTCACGAATAACTCGAAAAGTAAGTGCGCACTAATTATGGGAATGGGGGGAATCGAACGCACTAATTGTGCACTAAAACATGGCATGCTGAAAACCTTAAAATTTTCAATGGGCGGTGCTGCACCGCCCACGGTTATTTACGAATTACTCGAAAAGTAAGTGCGCACTAATTATGGGAAAGGGGGGGATCGAACGCACTAATTGTGCACTAAAACATGGCGTACTGAAAACATTGAAATTTTCAATGGGCGGTGCTGCACCGCCCACGGTTTTTCACGAATAACTCGAAAAGTAAGTGCGCACTAATTATGGGAATGGGGGGAATCGAACGCACTAATTGTGCACTAAAACATGGCGTACTGAAAACATTTAAATTTTAAATGGGCGGTGCTGCACCGCCCACGGTTTTTACGAATAACTCGAAAAGTAAGTGCGCACTAATTATGGGAATGGGGGGGATCGAACCAAGGAGGTTCTAAACCCATATTATAACCTCCTTGGATCGAACGCACTAATTGTGCACTAATTACCTGTGTGGGTTTTAAAATTAGTGCGTCAATGGGCGGTGCTGCATGAAGTTGGCACCGCCCATAGTAAAGTGCGTTTTTCTCGGAAACGGATGACGCACTAATTATAAAATTAGTGCCGATCGAACGCACTAATTGTGCACTAATTCATCCCACACATGAGATAATTAGTGCGTTAATGGGCGGTGCTAACTTCACGGACCTTTAGTAGGTTCCATTTATACACAGCTTAAACCTAAATGATCAAAAATCAAAATTAAATTAATATTTGTATTAAAAAAAGATTCTAACAAGAGCATGCAATTTCTTAAAGTAGAACATAGCTTTTATTACATTATGAAAAAGCTCCACGAAGCAGTTGGAAAGCGCATTGACGCGAAAGTGCTTGAGTGCAGGAAAGAGTCGAACAGAATTGACATTAGTTTAGAATGTTTAGAACTTTCAAGATGCACTGATTTGGTCTCATTAGACTCAAGATAAGTAACCAAAACGACATTTTGTTCTATAATTCCGTCCAATGGCACATCGCATAGTTCACGAATTTAATTTGCAAGGCAAAGTAGCTACGATTTTGTCGTTCGTGGTATTGGTAGCGTGGTGAAAAGTAATCGTGACAGCACTTCCAGTAATTTGAAGATTTCTTCGGTGATGCTTTGTTTTGATATTGGCCCTGAAACATACGGAGTTATCATTATTCGAGTTATCCACTTTGGTACAGAAATAAGAGTTCATATTACGTGTGAGTGACGTGACTAATTACTAGGAAAACGCTCAGTGTAACGCGTTGATGAGCGAGCACGGGTACGTGCAAATTCTCGAACCGAAATTCCACACCAAACGCACAGAAACATATACATTCATATTGAATTGAAATACGATCCACTCAATCACCATAAAAGTGTTATGCTTTTCAGAGAAACTTGAAAATAGCATCTAAAAGCAAATCAGATTCATGAGGCACTGGAAAACATCATTTCGAAACTTCATTTCTGACATCTATTAAAAATGTCAATAAGTTCATATTACGTTATTAACTGATTGGGATGAAAATTTGTAAAATAAGAGGCAAGGTTGGCCTTAATGACCATGCAAAATATGAGTTTGATCAGATTTATGGAAGACTATTTAAATTTTTCAACCTATCAGGAGACTTAAATTTTAACCAATGAATGGATTTCAAAAAAATTAGGGTCGCTCAGATGTTTTCCGTACTTGTGTGCACAATTTAAGCTCGATCGAAGACAAACTGTGACCTGTATAGCCTCAGTAACAGAAAAAAACAGAGGTCCGTGCAAAAGAGTCAAAAGGAGTCACTCGCTTCGCTCGCTCAAAAAATTCTGTTCAATCTAAGAATCTATAAAATTCAAGATAAACACATTTAAGAATTAATATATTCATATTCTTATAACAAGGAAATGGCAGAGTGATGTAAATGTTTAATGTGTAGTAATCACCCAGCTACTCGACTGATCCCTGCCTCGAGATATCAATGGATTTACAAAACGGTAGAATTGTACCTATTCGGCCTTATAATTCTAGTTTTTAGTGCAATTTATAATAACGGTACACAAGTAAGAGTGTTGATCCTTTTCCAGTTTTATTCAATTGAATAAAAGAGCGATGGATATCAGATTCGGTTATATTCTATTTAAAATGCGCATAGTTTTTTGACGGTTACCAAATGAAACTCACTCTCAAGTTTTACTTTGTAGGTAATGTATAACTTTTTTGTTGTGTATTACTTTGGATAATACAACTCAACTATGTCGGTCATTAAACGTGATTACTGATAATTATTCAGCTACAATTTGAGTTTAATTCACTATTCAAGTATTTGAGTAGCATCAAGTTTTATTCTCTCTTCTCTTAATCGCATTCAACTAAAGCTCATAAACTGTAAATCTCGAAAAAAAAGTGCACGTACCTATAGTTCTATAATGAGAGACATACATATTCACCTCTGCAGTACAAATAGCTTTGCAATATTTGTAAGACAGTTAATGCGAGGTACTCATCTTTTCAAAGTGTTCATTAATTACTGTTTTGAATGCACCTAGTTTATCATTGTCAAGATGGAAACAAAGTGGCGTAGAGTATTCTCGGTAGGTACACTCA
The DNA here is from genome assembly GCA_934045905.1 of Leuctra nigra. Taxonomy (NCBI): domain Eukaryota; kingdom Metazoa; phylum Arthropoda; class Insecta; order Plecoptera; family Leuctridae; genus Leuctra; species Leuctra nigra. The sequence goes on along the minus strand of OW203761.1, from coordinate 28,042,710 downwards.
AACCAATAAAAATTGGTACTCGAAAAGAAAAAGATTGGCTGCTGGTCAGGTTCCTTGACAATCAATCATTGTTATTATCAATGAAATAAGAGCTCACCTACTAGAGGTAGATGATGCGTTAACACAGCCTTCATGGGATTATGCCATCAAACCCTAATCAGCCAATCATTTTCTTTTCGAGACCGATTTTTATTGGTTTGAGTGTACCTACGCCTAATTACTTAGCAAAAAGTACTAGAGTGTATACGAAGCAGATACAAACACATATTCTACTAGATTTCTGTTTCGCATGTCACGTATTATACATATCGTTGTCAGAGATATTATATACACACTCATTAAAGATAACAACCCCTCTTTGACTGGGCTCTGACAGAACATGATTAGCTCGGAGATGCTGGGAGAGGCTTTCCGAAGACATGTGGTGTCTTCACTCCTTTGACTCAGACGAGTTGACGAACAGCATCCATTGTTGCTGTGACAACACCCAGACAGATCTCATTAAAATAGAATTCGAGTTTCAGAAGGGTTCGTTCATGGGTTTTATCACCCTTCATTCATTATTTTACAAGATTATTTACATATTCCGAAAATGTAATGTATCTACGTATGTACAATCTGTGTTTAGTAAATAATGTCTCTTGGATGATCATGTTTATTCTACAGAAATATCCAAAGCGTTTGCAGAGAAGTAACTTCTAATAAGCAAACCTGTAGCAGTTTGATCACGCTTCGTCAATAACCACGGAAATCTGCATTTGATGTTAATTCTACATTAATAGTTGACGCGCGTGTACCTTACTATGAAATTGTTACTGGAAAAGCGCCACTTTACCAGTGCCAACGCTAACCCATCAAAGCAGCAAGCTGCCTGGAACAGACGTCAAATGAAAAACACAACCACATAAAACAAAATGACAATTGTTATTTGCCGTTTGAAATATTTCTTCCGCAGAAGTTGCAGTTCAGTTACAATATGAAAATGTTTCACAATTCGACCTAGATCTGAATAAATAGCTCCGGAAATCTGAATATAATCTTTAAATGTGAATAATCTCTGTTATGAAAATCTGAAGTGCGTTGGTTGCTATTCACATAATGAGTTTGCATTATTTACTATTTTCACCTACATTTTTGCGCTCCCTGATTAGTGATTACTGAGCGATGTGACGCTCATCTTGTTTTGTTTTTACCGCAAGGCTGAGAGCAGAGAGTGGAATGAAATTGTAAATGCAGATGTAGGTCACCACATGATTAATAGAATTGCATTCGGCGCTTTCAAACTTCGCACTCTTTCAGGGGAAGCTCGGGAGCGATTTGGATTCATCATTAGACGAGAAAAAAGGATTTAACTCTTGAAATTTTCCAATTCGATTTTATTATACTGTGACACTCTAGCTCACATTCAAAGGAACTACCTAGATGTTCATTCACTGAAAATACATATAGTCATTTTATATAGTTTTACAGATCATTAAAGTTGGAAAAATACAGTAATTAATTGAGCGAGCGAAAACTGTTTCAGTGTGACCTATGCTATGAGTATGAGCTGTACACATTATTTTAATCAAAGTGAGGTGCATTTATTTATCGATGTATTAATATTCATTTATTAATTAATATTCATTACTTATTTATTAAGTGTCAATAACTCTTTAATTGTAAAATGTGATAAAATGTTTGTACTTGATGACCGTGATAAATTTCAACTTGATCGGACAAACGGTTAATTTTAACTGTCTAACCAATCGGGAAATTTTGTTTAAAAGCTCTACTGCAAACCAGATATGTACAGTATTTACATGTATGTAAATGTCTGCCTAATCGGAGGAACAACGATACCTGTATCTCATCAACAACCGGAAATAACCAACATAATGAATAGAGCTGAGCGAGAAGAGGTGATAAAGGGGAGGAGGAGGAGAGTGATAAAGGGAAAGTGATAAAGGAGAAGGGAAGTGATTCATTCGGTATTCTGTATTTCTTATTTGTGTAAAATATTTTCCTTTTCCTAAAATAGATTTTGAATAAGAATTAATAAATCATTGATTTGGCAGTTAATGTATAGCTTCTCCTGCAGATGCGATGAAAAAAACAGGGGCAACTTTCAATTCAATTGAAAACTAACTCTAAAAAAAGTTAAAGTTGTCATTCTTTGTCTTCAGGGATGTGAAAAACTTTTACATCTCTGCTATAATACGTAATTCAGTGATAACTAACACATTTTCTGACGGCTAGCGAAAGTTGACCAGAAAAGAAAGAACACATTTTCATTTCGAAACGGAAATGAATGTCGATTTTTTATAATAAGTTTACTTTTGTTATGAAAATATATACCCCTATTTTTGAAATGTCTCGGGATCAATGTCCTATTTGTTCAGCTAGGAAATTGAAATGTGTCACATGTGTTGATATTGACAGGAAAAAAGGATGTTGGGTTTCCTTAAGATTATCATCACTGAAAAATACAGACATTGTCGAAGACGAAGAGAAATTGGATTCGAAAACTTGCCATTTTCCCCTTACTTTCGAAATATTCAAAGGTCAAGGTTTTTTGATAGAATTGAAGGTCAAGTGCTACACTAGGTACTATATCAAATGGCTATAAGAATGAATATTGACTGAACTTGTGGAAGCCAAATCAGTTTATCACGTATTAAAACGTTATCACTTATTTGATTTATCTTAGTAAATATTGCGATATTGCTTTAGCTTCTGAACTAACGCTTCTAAATTCACTTTATTACTTACTTTACTCGTAAAGGATTGTTTACGTTTATTAGTCCATGTTTTTAATTTCCTGAAACTACTTTATTAAAGTAAATGAACAACACCCGTTACGTTACAAATAAAAATTCTAATAAAAGAACTTCGTTTTAAATACGAATTAAAGTACACACTTCTACATAGAGACCCTCTCCCTTTAACTTCACCTGGTTACAACTGATGGTTAACCGAGCGTTTTACTTTATTGCCCATGCGTTCGCATAATGGCTATAATTTTCCAGCGTTCCATAGGAGTAAGGAACAAGATGCTTTACCAACAGTCCAGCTCACACCCTCCAATCTCCACCCTCCACCCTCCTCCTTCAACCGACAACCACCACATGGTTGCTGATAACACGTATGTTACGCAGACAGCGATGTAAATAAACTGTAAAAGCAGTAGAGCGTTATTCAGAAAGGAAGATCGTACATATTTGACTACGATGGTCTCTACCCTTCTCGTCCTCAATGTTGTAACCCCACTCAGCTGGGTCTTGCGTACTTGCGATAGCCTCGTAACCCTGGCCATTCGTTGAAATATTTGAACTGCAAATTACTAAGCTTAGTTCGGCAGAAATGCGTGTAGACTCTCAGGTAGGCAGGTGAATATTCCATGTTTCGAGGAGAGTGCTGACACGACTGCTGCAACTAAATGAGCTTTGAACTTTTACTGTTAACATGGCAAACACGGCTGGTCGTTGCAGAATATTTTCTATTACGCAAATAACAAAATTAATCGCGAGGATGAATCTTTTTGCAACATTGTCGTTAAAATATTTTAACCAATTAAGAAAGGAGGTAAACATATCAAGTCAATAGATAAGCAACGAATTTCATTGCATTTATAATGAAAAAAGTATCCAAATATGTTGCTTCATTATCTAGAAATGGGCTAGGTAATGCGACGTCCGGAAACACAATTTGAAACTCTGTGTTTTGAAGCATTTAATACATGTTTTGAAAATGTAGAAAATTGTTTTGACTTGAGTTGAGTTAGCAACATGTAAAAATAACCCTTTTGGTAAAACGAAAAAGATTCAATAGTACTGATGCTTCAACTGATGCTCTTGGAAGAAAGACGTTGGTTTTAGTTGTCGCATTTTCAGCCGAGACTGCTTTTTAAGAGTTCTAACGACGACTTGCAATAACAACGAGTCGTCTCTTCGAAAATTAGCAAATCGAGTCAGTCAAAGAACGTCGAAAAAAGTTTTCTTTCCGCTCTTTGTGAGCACCATTTTGTTCTATCTCCATTCCCATATGCATGAGGATCGTAATTCACGAAGGTGTCCTAAGGGATTTCATCTGTGTAGTTTGCTGGATAGAAGACTATCGGACAGTTCGTATCTCACGAAGTGGGAGCCATTGAGAACGGATACATTGCCGACGGACTTTTTTTTGCCGAAAGACATTTTCCGAAAGCTAATAGACCGAGGATATTTTGCCGCAATTTTTTTTTTTTAAGTTGGTGCCTCCATGATTTTGATAAAAACATTTGCTCAAATATGGGAAGTGAGTGAGTAAGTAGTACGCCAAGTTCTGGTTTTTATATTTTTAATTTTTAATTTAAAACAATATTTTGTATTTTATTTTCCAGAACCCATTTTACAAAACTCAGTGGGAATATTTAGTTTATACTTATTTTATGAATTCATCAATGACAAGATATTCTTAAAAATGTAACCGTGGGTGAAAATTTTGAGTGCAAATTTTTAGGCCACATAAAAACTATTTTAATGAATATAAAATGTCCGAGTCTTTCGGCAAAAGTCTGTCGGCAAAACGTCCTACCACCCACGGGAGCCATTGTGTGCAGCTCGTTGGGATAATCCATTTTTAAAACAACCTGAAGCTGTTCCTGGTTTTGTAAAAGGAACCGTCACAATATAAAATACTAATTATCCACAACAAAAGATAATTCCGTCCGCACACAGATACTCATTTATTTTACTCAAATTACTGCTTCTTTCTGAATGCATGCCATTTTTATATTCGTATCACATATTAAACAATTGTATGTTTGTGTTATTATTGCCTTTATAAAATGTACGCAATATGCGGTAGTTTGTAATTAACTATCTCCGCGATGCGTACGAATTGCTTTTAATTGGAATTAAAAGTGGGCGAATAGAAGTTAGTATATAGCACAGTCATCAATCATTGTTGATTTCCAAAGCAACATAACATTACCAATAAGCTATATTTCCAACAACAGATTTTGGCTCTGGTCCTCCCACTCAATTTCTGTTTCATTTGATGAACCGCACTTCAAACATTATAGTGGGTGTGGGTATTATGACGAAATATTTGCTCCCTTCATATATCCCCAAGAAGATATTAAACATTCCACGTAATTCTTGGAGTTCTCTGTTTTATTAGTTACAACAATAAAAGAAACTCGTATTGACAGCCGCGTTCCATTACCAATAAAAGCAACAATTGAAACGATACACGGCAAGAAAACGAAAAGTGGACCCAGTAAGAACACTCATTGTAAAACAGTAGCCAAGTCTTCTTTCCTGAAAGAAAGAAAATCTGAAAATTGATCACTGAAAAGTAAAGTGAGATCAAAAAATAACTAATTAATTTCTTTTAGTGAAAATAAAAGTAAAACTTCACGTATCATGCGGAAATTAATAGCAAAGTATGAAAATGTAAATGTAGACAGATATTGAACATTTGTGACACAGGTATCAGGTAAAACTATACAGGAATAGTTTTTTAACGAGATCCGTTCAACCAATCAACTTATAATTTTGCATGGTCATTGGGACCATCATTTTAGATGATTTTGACAATTTTCAGACAATTCTGTCAAGAACTTCAAGAGTAATTGACATAACAGGGATAGTTTATGCTTGTTTTGAAATATGAGCAAATTTATTCAAAGAAATTCAAATACAAAATGATTACTGCTTCTTTGACGCATGCTCACTAGCTTCTTCCTCTATATCCCAGGCGTATTACAAAGCACACCTTTCACACGAATATTAATTCACATCCAATACAAAGACTCGCTTTTCAACGCGTTACACTGTGTGTTTTCCTAGCGTAATTGTCCACTCTTGAATTGATTGACATTCATAGTTTGCATCTCACTACCTCGATCCATCTGTAAGTGTAAATTCTTTAAACTTGGCTGAGATGTGCAACCGCACAACTATATTTGCATAATGAAATAAACTTGTCGCTCTATTGTGAGAAGTTCTGTAGATGTGGAAAGTTTACATAAAAGGAACAAACATTTATATTCAATTAAAATGAATGCCATTGTCACATTCTGGAATACTGATTTTGTCAAAAGAATAAATTAAATTCCATTGAAATTCGATTTCCATTTTCCTTAAATGATTAGACCGATTGTCATCAAATTGGAATAGTATTGTCAGATAGAAGATGGCTCGCACATTGAGTTTTGTTTTATAATTTTTATGCCAGAATACCTGGGTATACTGATTCGTCTACATTTTGTATAGCGGTTTGAATGGAGGCATCGTGCGAACGCGTCACAAATAATACAGACGTCTTCTTTGATAACGAAGTCTACATTTGACATATGTCTATGATTTGTCAGCCAAGAACCAGTTTAGAGAGTCACTTTGTCACGATTTACGTTTGAGATACATAAAGCTGGCTTTCCATGATCCGTCATCTTCCGTCAACGTCCGACACCTTCCGACGAAAACGACCACGTGACCAGTCTCGACCAATCCCTCGCCGTCCGAGATTTTTGGGGATGGCTCTGATTGGTCGAGACGGGTCACGTGGTCGTTTTCGTCGGACGGTGTCGGACGTTGACGGAAGATAACGGAGCATGGAAAGCCAGCATAAGTCGCTGGCACATGGGTACATTGCGTCAGGGATGAGAGGGAGGGAAAAACATTTACTTTTGATAATATGAAACCTTTGTGACAAAAAAGTGAGTTGACGATCATGAAAGAGAAAGTGACATTATGATTGGATGAGTTTGCTTAGATATACTAGGAAAACGCTCAGTGTAACGCGTTGATGAGCGAGCACAGAACATGTAACATTCCAAGTCACGATACACGACACGGCACAAGACGATTTTCTCTGCAACTTTTCCAGTCTCCATATAAATACTCTGGATAAATATCAGATCCATTGTGTCGTGACTTTCCTACATACTTTTTCCAGCTTTTGACAACCCATACTAAACTCGTAAAATGACAATTATGAATTAATACTTGACTGAATGGGCTTACAACCTGTAAAATTTTAGATTATGTTGGTCTTGATCACCATGCAAAATTTGTGAACACAAATTTTCAATTTTCAATTCTTAATTATTAATTAAAATAAAAAATATTTAATCGTACCTTCAAATTAAAAATGTAAACCAGCGAGAAATTCTTAAAAAAGGACTTGGCGCATCATTGTTAAAGACATTATTCTATTCAAAAGCTTATGTCACTCATAGACTACCGCCCTTTAAACATTCCTGGAATAATAGGGACACCTCTTTCTAATGAAATATTAAACATTCTGTAAAATATTTTCTATTCCATTTACTTAAAACTTGTTGCATAAGTTTGTAATAAATACAGAATTGTTGCGTTTGTAATATTGTTTCTTGGTAACATCAACATAATTCAGTCTCATACTTTAAATCTTCTCTCCATAAAATAAGTTGCTATTTATCGACATTTAAAGCAATATATTTCATAAACTACACAGTGAAGTCATATTGAATTTCTATTCAAATTTAAAACTTTATACATCTACTTGACACTTCAAAAGTGTATAAACGGGTTCCATTAGATAGTAATTGGTAGAATTTGAGTAAATTGGCTCAGTCTCTACATGCCACTAAACTTACACTTTGGATGCCCGTATTATATCCAATTTGCGACTTGTATAATGAGAACGTTTCATGATTTTCCACAGACAGCAAATTCTGAGAAGGTACTCTACTAATAACCCTAGGAACAGAGATGAATATTTATGAGCCACTTACCTATCATTTAATTCATTCGCAAAAGATCCAAAAACATCCAAAAGAAAATAGAGAAAGTACCGTAAGGGTACCGTAGCCATGCTCGCTTATCACAATATCTGCGAATCATTTGATAGTCGATATTTATTTTTAACACAGTTAAAATATAAAATGAAAACAATAATATAATTACCTACAAACATGAAGTGGAAAGAGCATGAAAATGGAAAAAAAATCGTATACAATACAACAAGCATTTACATTGGACAGGTCAGAAAATAAACAACCATCAAAAAAATGTTTAAATAATAGCTTATTATCACAGATTTGACAATCGCTGACAGTTTATATTGTTGTTCGTAAACAAATCGAAAATATGACCTGAAGAAACTTGTCAATCTAATTAGTTGATATTTATTGTGTTCTGCATCTTATTGATTTTAATGTCCGTGAAATATGATGTGACTAATGAAGGTTGCCCTGAACATGTATTTTATAACGAGCATGGATTTATCGGCAGTCGCTGACAGCTTTTCCACATGCATTTCCTTATTATGCAAACTATGCACATTTTAATATGAATATTTAGTATGCAATTGCGGCTTCAATGTGCATGCAATGTAACGCCGACTGATTCCATTGCATTCTGCTCTGGTATTGTGACTGATTATTCAAGTACAACAAGGTACAAAAAGCGTAAAAATACACGCTCTTTACAAAATAGTTATTTTAAATTAATGTTCCCGTCCACGTTGATGTATTCGTAGTTGATCAATCAATTGTTTCTTTTTCAATAGGAATTGTGTTTTTCCAATTTCAAATCTGGACTAAATAAACATACAATACTAATTTTTTTTATGGATAATGACGTTACTTACCTTCTGTTTTCCATTACAATAGTCGAATTTATTTAAAAAATCTGAGCAGGTAGTTATTTTTAATTGGATTTCTATTGCCTTGTAATAGAACTGTTATTTTATAAATGTGGTGTTGTTTATAACCAGCGAAATTATATATTATTGTGTGATTGAAACAAATCCAATGCAGAATATTTGAATGAACGTATTTTTTTCTCCACTTGTTCTGCTTGATTGATTGACTCTGATGGGGAATTATTATTGCAATTCTCATATCAGAAGAGTGGTCACTGGTTGCTTTGTACCAGCTGACCCACATCAGTATTGCGTGATAAATCAAGTGATGGCACGTGTTACGTCGTTGGCGAGACGGCCATTAGCATCGATTAATAATGTATTATGCATTCCGTGTCCAAACAGCAGCCAAGTCTCCTCTTCTAGGAAACAAATCTGTACATTAGAAGTAGAAGGGCGAAAGTCCATCTCAATGATTCTTGAGGTGAGCTCGTAGACCACTTATTCTGCTTTCATCCAATCATTGAGCGAGCGACTCCTTTTGACTCTTTTTACACGGACCTCTGTTTTTTTTTTTTTTTTTTTTTTGGCTGCTACCTGGAGCAATAGAAGTCACACCGTTTCACCGATCGATCTGAAATTTTGCACATATGTAGATACAACCTTCTCTGTTTGCTGATTAATTTTTTTTTTGAAATACATTCATTGGTTCATTGGTAAAATAAATATCTTCTGATAGGTTGAAAAATGAAAATGGTCTTCGATAAATCTTATCAAACTCATATTTTGCATGGTAATTAAGACCAACATTGTCTATTATTTTCCAATTTTTCAGCCCAATCGGTTAAGAATGTATGAACTTATTGACATTTTTAATAGCTGTCAGAAACTGTTTAACGTTTAATCTAGGTTTAATAACGTTAAAACGTTTATTAATGTTTTCTTTATGTTAACGCATCTTCGGTTCTATGTTTGCGCACGTGTCCGGTGCTCGCTCATCAACGCGTTTCACGGAGCGTTTTCCTAGTATTTGTAATCGTGACTTGGTTCATTATGTAAGAGAATTCATCAATATGACTGTATTTGTTGACATCAGTAAAATGCATTGATAGAGCTTGATTACATCATTCCAAAAGTTTTCAACGTAGAATCGAGGAAATGGACTTCCGCCCTTCTACCTTTGAAATAAAGATGTATTATATTCAACTCTGAAAAGAAGTGATATGTCAAAGGGAAAAGCTACTTCAAAAGTAATTGATCGGTTCAAGGTACTTTCAGACGCCCAAAGTGCACACGTGGTCAATCAGAAAGCGCGGACATTTTACAAAATTGAAGCGTAAACGTCATTGACATGATACCTCGTATGGTCGGGTATGTCATATATCTCTTATTTAAGCCATGCCCCAATAATTTGAGTAAGTATTTTCTGAGGAACGATTATAAAATTACAACTTTGTTCTCGCATGACAATCTTCTCATCTCAATGTTATTCACGGTCTTCTCAGGTGAGAAGAGAAACACTTGTCACGCGACAACATTTTATACTAAAGCTGTGATACTAGAAGCACCTCAGTTTTGTAAGTTTGACTATACTGAGTGCTCAACGCTGAATTAAGGTATATTACGTCCTCGGATTCACATGATTCTACACGTTTTCATTCGTTTGCTTGGCTTTGTGCTGAACCTGCATGGAACCGCGTCTTGTGCGTTGTGCCAGCGTGGCCACATTCTCCTGATTATTCTGCATTGTGCCAGCGTGGCCACATTCTCCTGATTATTCTGCATTGTGCCAGCGTGGCCACATTCTCCTGATTATTCTGCATTGTGCCAGCGTGGCCACATTCTCCCGATTATTCTGCATTGTGCCAGCGTGGCCACACTCTCCTGATTATTCTGCATTGTGCCAGCGTGGCCACATTCTCCTGATTATTCTGCATTGTGCCAGCGTGGCCACACTCTCCTGATTATTCTGCATTGTGCCAGCGTGGCCACATGCTCCTGATTATTCTGCATTGTACCAGCGTGGCCACATTTTCCTGATTATTCTGCATTGTGCCAGCGTGGCCACACTCTCCTGATTATTCTGCATTGTGCCAGCGTGGCCACATTCTCCTGATTATTCTGCATTGTGCCAGCGTGCACACATTCTACTTATCCTCGGAACTTTGGCATAATTTGGTTTTCTAGCTACACTATTATGAAGTGCATGCAAAAATAAATCTTGTGTTTTCATTCTACTTTTTGGCACTCTGTGTTTTCTTTCAGCTAGCTCAAGTGTTCTATCAGTCTCTAAATTGGAATTTTTATTCAACCGGAATAAAATTGTGTAGTTTCTACCATAGTGCGCTGTGTGTATAATCAATAATTTTCGTTCTTCTATTTATATAAACGAACGTAAAATTCGAAATATCTGAAAATTGCCGAGGTCTCTTTTCATTAAATTTAAAGTTCTTATTTATCAGTGTACAGCGAAATGTTGATGTAATTAATTAACTGTATTGTAAAACTTGCTTGAAGCTAAACTGTTGTTTATTGTTTATTGTATGTTCCCTATAAAATTTGTATTGTTTTTAAATATTCAAAAATCAAAAGTTTCGATATAAAATCCGGTAATGTTTATGCAGTTTTAATTTGTTTCAACTGTCTGCTTTTATTTATCCTCTATAACGATAGATCCACAGTCACACAGCTGGATTATAATAGCTAAACCTTCCCTAATCTTATTCTTGAAACTTATAAGCTTGTTCCTTTCTTATTGACCTCGTGAAGGCGTCGCAGATGCACATAAGAGTTAACAAAACGAGCCAAACCCCAGTCATTCATTGCTCCACCTCCATTGTGTGCTCCACAAATCCGAGAATATCTCCCAAACATGCCAACCTCGCCAGACACTCCAGACACGATCTGGAGTCTTTAAGCTCAAATCTCTGCACAATACTCGGCCAGATTCAAGCAGGATCAAGTTCTTATTTATATAAAAACGAGAATCGCGTTTTGACTCGATTGGCTCGGAACTCTATTTTTGATTTTGTGTTTGTTTTGCCCGTTGCATGAGCGAAGCAGGTCACTCCTCAAAACCACGGGACAGACTTTCTCAACTTGACTCTCCTCTTTTTCATTCATGATTGAATAGCAGAGGGGCAAGTAAGGTCATGTGACAGCTGTCAACCAATGAGAGAGCTGCTTTTCACTCAGCTCCCTGCTTTTACTTGACAGTGTGTCGCGTATTTAGTAGAGCTGAAGTTTTGCACACTTAAAAGACCTCAACATTGTGTTTTAATAAAATTCTCTGAATAGTTTAAACATTTGTGTTGAAAAATCAAAATGTAACGTTCAAGTTGTCATCCAGAGCAGTTTTGTCTCTTAACAAACTCTCATCTAAATCGTCAAGAACTTATAAGTAGAAGTATTGAGCTGTCATTGCCAAATGAAAACGAGTATTATCAATTTCTTATGTATTTTAAATAATTGATTGGAACGATTTAAATGGTATTGATATTTCAGATGACTTACCTATATTGTCTGTCAGATAGGGATGTTTGGTTCGCGATGTTGCAAATACCGGTGCTCGCTTATCAACGCGTTACACAGATCGTTTTCTTAGTAATATTAACAAGAGTTTCTCCAAAACAGCTGCGATATGTCCAACCTAATCTCACCCGCCACTTTGGGTACACTGAAATAGGCGAGGAAGCGTGGAGTTGGACCGAAGTGAAGATTCCTTCCTGAAGGGGTTGAGGGGATAATCTACCTAAAGAAGCTGGAAACAGCTTACTTTCACACTCTCTCGGCAAGAACCTTGCACCATTCTACCATGTTTGAGACCTAGTGTTAATCAGATCAATACTGTCTGATGAAACTATAAATTATCAACATTATTTCAATAATAAAAACTTGATAAATCATAAAAACTTGACTTTTTAAAACTTTTCCATCAATGGTTTAGAAATTTTAAGTCAACTTACAAATCTGACACTTGTGTTTTTCACGAAATCAAGCGTTGTGATAACATAGTAAACGACGAATCTCAAGAGAGAAAGATGTTACTAGACTTAGCAATTACTTCCAAGACGACGAATTTGATTTAATGATTCAGTAATTACAACCATGAGCACTGATAAGATTTCTGACGGGGGGGGGGGGGGGGGGGGGGGGGGGGGCAAGTAAAAAATATTCTTGACCCACGATTTTTTTCACTTTTTCCTCACTTTGAAATCAGTTTTGAGATGATTTGAGCTGCATTTCGTATACAAATTACAACTGACCGTTAAGCACCACAAAACTGTTATTTTTTCCTGACATTCAAGGGGACAAGCGCCTCACTTGCCACCCTCCTCCGGGCGCCAATGCTTACAACGAAACGTAATTCTCAATGTGAATTTCAAAGCAGTAGGTTTCAAGCACTTTTCATACAAACTCTTACATTACACAGCTGGCATTAGTTGAAGCTCTCTAATCTTTGGTTGAAGTAGGTAGGTATAGTTGAAACTTGAACGATGAGGAACACTAATTGAGATGAAGACATGGCTTTACATATTGTATCTTTGAGTGAGCGACTCCTTTTGATTCTTTCTATGATAAACATTTAAACTTTGATTTAGTTGATCGCATGAATTGATTACATTTCGGATCGAGGTTTTGCACTTGTCGGTGCTCGCTCATCAACACGTTACACTGAACGCTTTCCTAGTCTAAACCCTGAATGACTCCGATCAACTTTTTCAAACATGTCTCTAGCTCAAAGCTTGATTAAACTTTTTAATTTGCAAAGAGCATGTAATCCGAAACTCATTGCGTGGAGTTGTTTTCATGTATCTCTCTGGAGTCGAAAGAGACCTCTTATTTGATCTCTAGAAATTGTTTTTCCGTCTGCTGGTGCGATTCTTGTTACCCCGTGGCTCAGACCGAGCTGACAATTGTCTAGTCTGCTGTGTCACGACTTTCAAGTAGGTATCGGAGATAAATTTCAGTGCCGGGGTATTAGTGTATTTTGGAGGGTAAATATTGGGTTCAGGGCGTTAGAATAACTCTTTATTGTAATCTTAAAGAGACAAGCGCACAAGCACGAGTTTGAGAAGAAGGCAACTGCTCTCACGAGGTCAAGTAAAGGTCACTTGAAGGTTAGCGGGGGACCTTCTAGGATTTTTAAGGAAAACAATGGAAAATCTTTACCCTCCCGCCATTATTTTGTTCAAATGGCGAGTAAAATAGATCTGTTTTTCCCACGCAATTGAGGGGCCGCGTCGGTAGACCGTCTAACGAACTGGTTTGGCTAACTGAAATATTTGATGTTAAAGTTCTATGTTACAATTCAACCAAATGGGACAACTAACTAGACGTATAATTGGGTTTATTATCACTATCGAAAGAATAACAAATGTGCTAAATGTCAGGAGTTGAAGGAAACACACACTGCTGAACGCATGGCTTGCATAAACCAGCTAACTGCCATTAGCTGGTTTATCGACGCGGCTCCTCGATTGGAGACGATCTATGCTATTAAATTTATGAGTAGCAATAGTAGATCAATATTTCAAGTATCTTATCTCTAGATCATCAATGATCTCGAAGTCACATCTAATCGGTTAGCTGTTATCGGTTTCTCGTATTTTACGAGAACAACCGCGAAATCCTAATTGGTTCTTCATACCGTGTTCAAGGACAATATTACAGCAATTTGCCAAATAGGTTGTTAATTCATATGAGTCACGTGATTAGTGATATTCTTCTATGCCAAAGTCACTTCAATTCACATTAGTGGTTTTGTATGCCAAGTTGAGTAACCATACAGAAGGCATATTGCCAAAATGAAATGTACAGTCGAGCAATAAACGGTACCTCGAAAGAAAAGGATTGTCTGATAAAGGTTTGATGGCATCATCCCATGAAGTCTGTGCTAATGCATTATCAAACTCTAGTAGGTGAGCTCGGAGTTCATTGATAATATAATAACATGGATTTATTGTCAAGGAACCTGACCAGCTGCCAATAGTTCCATAGTTCCAGCAATAGTTCCAGCTGCCATAGTTCTTGAAGTTGTGGCAGCAATGTTGTAGTACTTCGTTATCAAGTCAATGGGGGCACATTTTCTCATTTTAGCAAAGAGTGAGAGCTGGGCCCGCATAATATTCGAAGGAACGAACAGTGCTATCCCCTGAAGCTGAGAGCAGAGTAAATGTAGGGATTTTTTCCGCAAATAATGTAAATAGACGAATTGTGAAGCACACTGTTAGATGTGCCCTTTCTCCGTGTAAACAACGTAAAACAAATGATTTTAAAATCATTCAGATGCTAACTGCAATTGGGGTAAAAGTAAATATAAATAAAATATTTGGAGCACAAATCGTTGGCCTCATATTTCATGTGTAGAAAATGTAGCAAATTTGATGTGTTTGTTCATGGTATTTATTTTTTCTCGCAATAGGTTGTACAAAATTAAGTTAATCGTATTCTTGGATTTCCTAAAAGAAAATTCGTCAACTCATAAGAAAAAAAATAATATTTACATATTCTGACTATACAATTATAAGGAGAGGTAACTATTTACTGTGTATGATACATGATATCCCAAATTTAGACTAATTAAAATATGTATGTCAATTAATTTATTATCAATTAGTCCCATATAAATTTTGTCATACATGATATACACACGTATTATTTTCATAGCATTAATGAAACATGAGAGTGATGAACTATTTTGCATCTAGAGTCCATTCACTGTAAGAATGGCAACCTTGAAACATAAAGTTAAGCCTTTTATTTGATTGTCATCCAGCAATGTATTGGAAACAACTTATTCACATTATGATTATCATTACAGATATTATACAGTCATTAAAATCGCATTCAAAATTGAGCTAAATATCTATGGCTTGACAGTAGATTTCAAGGTTGCCATTCTTATAGTGAATGGAGTTTAACCTCTAACTAGATCTAACTTCTATTTTAATTTTCATCTTCTAAGTTCATGCAATGCAAATTACAAACTCCGCCAGAATAACTCGAGGTATGGAGCAGAAAATAAAGATTCCATTCCACTCTAACAACTAATTAGGTGGGCAAAAAGTTATGAACTTTATTTACCTCTGAATTAATTATTGAAATACGTTCCTATGGCTTGTTTTCTCTGAATTATACTTCCTGGGATATTTAAGGAAAAAACGTATAAGTTGCTATTCCAGAAGATAGAACTTATTTATCGATGACTTTCATCGTCGGGTCGTGTATCCGAGGATTCCCGTCCACACAGTTTATCTCACGGTGCGGTAGGATCTATTTATTCGCACTGATCATGCGCAAGTCTGAACCTGATCAAACTCTTCTCTGACGTTGTTGAGATCGCTCTGCCTTTATCATTCATTTCCTGTTTGACGATCAAGATAACATTTTCCAGTTTAGTTCTACGCTCTCTTGGCTACAACAATTTGCCAATCAGTTCTCCATAAAGGCTTGAGGCTGGGAATATATTCGAAGATCAATTGCAAAACAACAGAAGGCTGAAGCTTATACATGGCATCGCTGGTAGCTGATATGATCCCTTCCTATTCTTCACAAATCAGCAGCTGGAAAAGCTAAACGCGCAGTGACCCGTTGATTCGCCAGTCTTCGAAGTGCAGGGAAGATTTTTTGACCATGACTTCTCTATCAGATTAGGTATCCATCAATAAAACAAATACTAAACTATTTAAATCATGTTTAACAAAATATTCTGGAATTTTTTGAATATTTCCATGAAACCAAGTAAATCCTAGAAAACTATAGGGAAACGAAAAGGATAGTGATGGATCTTTTGTGAAACAATTTGCAACATAACATTTTGTGGGGACGCTCCACAAAGATGGAGACGTTCTCTTAGTCAAAGTAGAAGTACCACAAACGCGCTTGTGCCTGGAAACAATACTCTACTTATAAGAAATGTTTTCCTAAATACCCTAACATATTAGGGCCTCATTATTATGTCCCGCAAGGGACAATTCATTGTAATATTTATTATTGCAATGTGAAAAGGAAATAAAACTATGAAACTAAACAATGAAACTACGAATATTTCGAACTTAATAAGATTCCACAATGTGGTCGAGATTACAATTAATTAAAACCTAATAGCCATAAGGAAGAGTGGTTAGAAAATCACAGCCTTTAGAAGCCTATGATTTCTATTCGCTTTTACCTACCTATACCTACACATCGGGCTTCGTTGGCAATTCCACACTTTTCCGTGTCTTGTTTTTCGTATCTAAAACTAATCTAAAACTTCTTCATCATCCATGAAGTTTCGTCATGTCATTGGAATTGGAAAGTTGGTGTGATATACCATTGCAAATAAATGTATAACAACACAATAGACTTAAATAAAATAAACGAAGTTAATGTACTGGGTATCTAGTCGGGCGTTAGCTCGACGCTGCCAAGCACCGCTCTATACAACGTGCGAGCTTACTACCACGACTGTATACAGCAAGCGCTTCGGGCCCGATTTCGGGGTGTCAGTACGCATGCAAGCATTTAGAAATGAAAGTTGAAAACCATGGTTATCGGGTATATTTAGCCACCTGACAACACCTAACCAAATATCAATTTGCTGCGATCATCCCTTCGGGGTGAATTTTGGGCCTCAAACATGCAAGGATTGACTTTCATGTTAGTTAGTTAGGCACGGCCGGTTTGTTTGCCCATCTCCACAGGTTACACGGTTTGGCCTAGAGAGTTGAAATTTGGCAGAGACATAGAGTCATATTTATAGCAGTGCCCTTAGAAAGAAAATCTGAAAAATTTTGACCGGAAGTGAAGTTATTACAATTTTAAATTTTAAATATTTTAAAAGTCAAACGGGTCCATCGAGAGTTTTGAAATTTGGCAACAATAAAGACAATGTATTGCTAGACACTCCACTTCAAGAAAAAACAATACATTTAAACCGGAAGTGGGAAAATTATCAATATTTACGTTCCGCCCTTCTTCTTTGATACACTAAGGCTGCATTTCACCAAGATTCCAAACCCAGGTTAGAGGCGGTAAACCTGGTTTAGGAGCCTCTAAACCAGGTTTACCGCCTCTAACCCGAGTTAGGAATCTTGGTGAAATGCAGCCTTAACAGCGGCTTTAATTTCCATCAAGCTGATAGCTCAGTTAGGAAGGTAGCTGGCTTCGACTTCTGCATAACGCGTTCGATTCCCGATCACGGAAAACTTTTTTTTCATATATTATTTTTTAATTTGTATAAGCGATGATATAAATAAGGATATATATTCAAATGAGAGGTCCAGGGATGCTGTGTAGATCATCAATAGACCGAAACATCGCAATCGCGGCACGCCAGTTGCCATCGTGAACACTGAAGATATCAGGGAAACAGAAAAACTCGCACGTCGTTTTACGTTCCGCTATTCTTCTTTGATACTATACAGACTGCTTTGGTTTCTGTGTGGCGAATTGGCTCGATCACATGAGGCATGAGACTTCGAACACGGCGTCCAAATTTGAAGAATACAATCTAAGTGAACCATCATTGTAAATTTAACAAAATTATAAAAATTAAAAACGATTTCAAAATAAATTTAAAATCGAAATTAAAAAAATTAAAAATAAAGCTTGGCGTATTGAATTTGCACCGACCATATTGTAGACTTCCTCTATCTTCTTCCTACTTTCTGTCTTTCTTCGGCTCCTTTATCGTCATCTTCTTTCTTATGTTGCCTTCTTCTTGACACAATGCGCCTAGCTTTATTTTTATTTTTTTTAATTTCGATTTTAAATTTATTTTGAAGTCGTTTTTAATTTTTATAATTTTGTTAAATTTACAATGATGGTTCACTTAGATTGTATTCTTCAAATTTGGACACAACATTAGGTTTTTAGTGTTGTGCTTGGCGGCAGTAACTGGGCGAAATGATTTCACGAATTTTAAGTGCGAAAATGTTTAAACAATATATTATTGCTTGACCCTTCTTTTAGATCTCAATTGTTTTAAGTGGGAAGGTGCTTGGCAGTTTTTTTTACAAGTTTTTGTTTTTGTATAATGTTTTAAGAAAAACAATTGCTGCACCTTAAAGGAAAGATGGTCATGGTTGGTACAAGGAGCTCCAAAATATTGTGCAGAGTTTTTATTTATTTGACGTTTTCTTCTAGTACTTAAAACTCTTTTCGTACGTTTTCTTAAAACAGTAGACTTTATTTGCTAATATTTTATTAGTTTCTGTAATATTAGGTATTATCTTCATATTGAGTTTTTGTGACGGCTGGGTTGCAATATATATCCATCACTTCCGACGTGTAAGGAAATACCTAATATTTTTCATATTCCTAAGAGACGAAATATAAATCTTGGAGCAAGATTCGTTCATATTTAAAATCAGTCAAGCAATACAATATAATTTTCTACACCGGAATGAAAGCAATATTTAAACATGCAATTATGGATACCTCTGCTCTTAACTCACTTCTATAAAAGAAGCTACACGTCCAATAAAACTAATTATAATGGAATTTAACTCCCTTTTTCCTTTCATATTATTAAAATCGAAACAAATGGAAAAGAGACAATGCATATAAAGGCGGTATTGTGAAGAGATTGTGCTGTATTGTTAAAACTAGATAAAAATATAAAACATTAGAATTATTTTCATCAAAGAGAAAGTAAATCCCATAAGCTCATTATTCTCCCCCAGGCTAAACCGATTCAATGAGAATCGAACCGGGATCTACCTAGGGAATATTTCCCAACAGATTACGATGTTTTTGTTTCAGCTCATCGACGCATGCGCACTGTGACCAACTACTTCCTCGTCAACCTCAGCGTGTCTGACTTGTTGATGGCGCTCCTCAACTGCGTCTTCAACTTCACTTTCATGCTGAATTCTGATTGGCCGTTCGGTCCCTTCTACTGCACTGTTAACAATTACGTGGCGCATGTCTCACTGGCTGCGAGTGCTTTTACTCTCATGGCCATTTCCATGGATAGGTGAGTAAATACGAATAAGTCAAATGAACCATTGATATGATTTTACATTTTCAAACTTTCTCTAACTTTTTCTAACTTTAAAATAACAGCGCTAATATTTTTATGAACAACCAAGATGGCATAAAGTTTCTATAATGTAAACGTGTTTTCGATGGAAAAGGATATACAAATAAATGTATGTGGTAAATTGTAATCTGTTTATTCATTGGTCATTTCAACGATAAATTGATTATCAAACAATTGTTTTGATAAATTAGCACAAACAAATTAGAACGTGCAACATAAAGTACACGAATACTTTAACAATGCGCCAATTATTTTACTTTTAAATGGAAATGAAATTGGCTTGATCTATGTCATCTCTGTTCTGTGCTTTATGATTATTATATTTTCAGTCAAAGGGATTGCCGCAGCGTATTTGTATGGTGTTTGTTTGGTTCAACCACATTATTTTCAGGGTAATCTGCTAAATGAGAAATTACACTGTATGTGTTTGTTTATTAATTATTGGAGTGTAATTTTACTCTGTCTGCGGTAAAGATGAACTACTGAATAAAGTTAATTATAAGTTTTAGTAGGGGAGCAAATGTAATTCCGCTCGATTGGAGTGCCGAAATTGATTTTTTCATAATTATCGATTGTTTACATCATTCTTAATATTACCTGACGTGCCTTCAATTTTTTTGGTGGCCATCTTGGAAAATATGGCGGAAAACGAACGAAAAACGTAAATTTTACAAATTATTTAATTGATGGTAGAGGAAATATTGAAAAATTATGAAATAATTCACTAAAACTAACTCAAATATAGTGACTTGAAAAAAAAATACGCCGTAAACAAAAAATTTAAAAAAAAATTAAAAAAAATTTAAGTTTTTTTCTAAAAAAACATAATTTTTTTTAAAACGCATATTGTTCAAAATGAAATTGTCTACAAATTTTAATTCTACATATTTTAGTCTAAGTCTACGCGTTTCATAATAAATTGAGAGCAAAAAAACACAGAAACGTGATTGGTCAATTCCAACAATGAAAAAATAAAATTCGTTCACGGTGTATTTTTTTTTCAAGTCCCCGTATTTGAGTTAGTTTTAGTGAATTATTTCATAATTTTTCAACCTTCACTCTACCAACAATTAAATAATTTGTAAAATGAACGTTTTCCGCCATATTTTCCAAGATGGCCACCCAAAAAATTGAAGGCACGTCAGGTAATATTAAGAATTATGTAAACAATCGATAATTATGAAAAAATCAATTTCGGCACTCCAATCGAGCGGAAAGCATTTTTTCTACACTTGAACCTGCACCCAATAACGATTATTTTATTCACAAATTAAGATCCGTATCGTAATGAGTAATGGGACTATTAGATCCGAGTGTTCCTTGGGAAATGTGTTTTTCTTCCGTTCAGTTTGGTATGTTGAGGGTTCATCGATAGGTTTCGTAACAAGATTCCAAATATTATCTGCGTTTGAGAATTAAACTGTACTGTGGGATTACGTTCCACTAAATCTGATACCCCTCGTTTACAGGCGTATGAGGCTCTTGCAGATCTTGTTTCAACGTAGAAAATTCGTGTAGGGCTCCGACAGTGTATTATTATTGAAACTCTTCTCTTACATTATTACACGTTATTTGATACTTTCTATGCGATGCTTTGTGACTAGCAAGCTATGAATATCCAGGATTTAATTTTCAAAAATAAGGTACAACACTCTATTGGCCAAACTACTACATAGTCTCGTTGAGGAAGTTTATTCCAGAACTCACTTGACCTTTTTCATCTCAAAATATTTCGTAGTAACATTTTCGACAGATTTTATTTAGCAAATTAGTGTCTTCACTTCGACGCTGATCTTTATACTATGCTTCGACCACGCCGGACGCCATAATTTTCATTACACAATCACATTAGAGCTTTTGTTCATGAAGAAATAGCATATGAAGTTGGCTGCATTCCCACTCTGATTGTACTATTCAGTCACATATGCATGACAAGTCCTGTTATAGTTCTTTCATGATTGTATAAAGGGAATTTAAAAAGCAGAGTAGCCTTAAAACGACTATTGTCACTTGACATAATATTGTTACAAAAAAACATAACGAAATAGAAAAAATAATATGTACTCTTCTCTAGAATGCCCTAACTGACGTGTGTAAAATTCACTTTTGATTTCAGATACATGGCTATAGTCCGGCCTCTTCAGCACCACATGTCACGCAGCAAGGCAAGAGTCGGCTTGCTATTCATTTGGTTGGGAAGCTGCGTGCTAGCTCTGCCCTGCATTCTATACTCGACTACAATGACGAGAAGGTATAGATCGAGTATTTGTTTGAGAGTGCTGCACTCGAAGTACACATTAGAGATAATATTCCGTAATATCGTCATACTATTGTACCATTCAACTTACGAACAATTTGTAAAATAATTAACGTAGCAAATTTTTAAGTCGTTCTTAGATAAACTCCATCTCATCAATACAATAATTGTGCCCAAACTTATCGAAAATCTGAAATTTATCTATTTCTTAGATTTTCCACGAGTCAGTGAGTCTTTGTAAGAAGTTATCCATGAAAAAAAGGTATAAAAAGTTATCCATGGTAATTATATTTCACATATTTCATAATGGGAATGGCTCAAAAGTTTAGCCGTGAATATTCAATGGTTTTAGCAATATTTAAGAAAATATCTCCGATCGCACTTAAATTGCGGATGTCATTGTACCACATAACAGCTGTGGAGACGAACAACAAATTATCAGCCCCATCAATTTATGGTAATTATGTTTACCCACTAGTTTTCGGGTTGCGAATTTGTAATTATACGTAAACGGCAATTTCTTAGAACATAATCTTAGAGGAGAGTATAAAGTATCATCCATTGTTGTTACATTTACTATCAATCTACACCGACAGCCGTTTCATAACATTGAGGCTAGTATGCAGACGCAAAGTCAAGGTCAGCCAATGACGCACTCTCATTAGGTCTGTTCGTTTTGCTTACTGCAGTTGCAGTAGCAGCAGCTTACAGTAGGCCCTGGTAACTCTTGCAGTAGCTTGCTGTACCAACACAAAACGAACGCATTTGCAGCAGGATGGCAGGCTGGCCTTTTCCTATTGGTTGGGAGGTTTGTGAATTTGGCGGGAAGAATGTAAAAATAAGTGAGGTTATGTTCTGCATTTATAGAATTCTTGTCTAATCCCAATGCATTTTTATATAAATATGTATCATTTCATAACATATAACTAAACTAAACTCTGAAACAAATACTCATTTCCCTCCTCCTTGGGCGTTTTTTCACTATCCATCCATAAGAAACACATTTTACATTTCAAACATCGGCCATTTTGCCGCCTACTGCAAAGTTACTGCATTTACATCACCTCCCTACCCAGCTGTAAGAGCAGTCACTGCGCAGCTACTGTCAGTGTCAAATCGAACACAATCGCAGTGACGGAACAGCAAGTTTGATGCAAAACGAACGGATTTGCAGTGAGCAGTAAAGTGCAGTAAGCAAAACGAACAGACCTATTGGCTACTTTGGCTACTTGATATCATGTTACAAACTAGCTCTAACCACGTATGAAGAAATAAAATTAAAAAAATCGGTTGAATCGCCAACATCAAATAATTGTATTTAAGAAAATAATTATTGTCTGCGGGGCCACACACTCATTTTAAAACGAACAATATATACACCAATTAGTTCAATTTAGTAATTTTCCAAATACATGATATGAACTTTTATATTTCAGTTACAAAAACGGCGGCTCTTCGGTGATCTGCTTCATGAACTGGCCCGATGGGCACTTCCCCTCCTCCTCACTGGACTACATGCAAGTATAACCTAACAATGTGCAGCTATCGGCCAGGAAGTCCTGAAGTGAGACGTGAATTCTTGTGCAGATACAACCTGGTCATCTTGGCAGTGACGTATGCGATACCGATGACTGCGATGGCCGTCTGCTACTCGCTCATGGGCTGTGAGTTGTGGGGGAGTCGCTCCATCGGAGAGTTCACGCAACGACAAAGAGACTCCGTCAAGTCCAAGAGGAAGGTGAGACTCTGCCAGGCGTGTAGGAAGGGGGGGGGGGGGGGGGGGTGATGGGAAGAATTTTCCCCCCTCCACTCAGCAGGCATTTCCCCCCATTCCCCTCAGTCCAAGAATCACTTAAAAATTATTTAAATGAAAAAAACTCCCTGCGGGGCAAAAATAGAGAGTCGCTTGTTGTAATTTGAGCAGTGCACCCCAGAATGTATTTTAAAATGGTAATATTCGAAAAATTGCCCTGCGGAGCAACAGTAATTGAAGAGATTTTTTTGGTTCAGTTTGTGCATTCAAAGCCCCAGAATTTCTTCTAAATTGTTTAAATTTAAAAAACCGCCGTGCAGGGCTAAAATTTGGGGACTTCGCCCCCCAGACCCCCCATCCAGGTGTCCCAATCCCTCCCCCCCCCCCCCATGGTGAAAGTAGTTCCTACGCGCCTGGACTCTGCTGATATCACTTTTATGCGAGTTGCTCAGAAAAGAAACAAGATTTGAGTGACATGAGAATAATTGAATGAATTGCTAGAAGATCTATGCAACAAACACCCCCCGGTCCGTCCCCATTCCGGCCTGGCCTCCCCAACAGTGTTGGAATCCCCCGGATCGGGCCCGTTAGGTCGACCCCTCCCCATGTCCACCACTTATATCAACAAAGTTAAATGCAAAAATGCAAAAATTAATGTGCGCAATATAACCTCGTCGTTGACGCGCCGTTAAACCACAATAATCTAATCTAATCTATGCAACAAACACGTATTTCGCTGTGTGTGTGTTTTCTTTAAACATTGCACGTAATCCAGTGTCCACTTACACTGTTGATTTGTTCAAAGCTGTCATTATATACATTGAATCTGAGGTGCAATCATAAAAAATGACAGCTTTCTTGTCGCGTGACAATTTTCTCATCTCAATGTTATTCACGTCCTTCTAGAGTGAGATGAGAAGCTTGTCACCGTGACAAGAAAGTTCTTTTTTGAACTTCAGAAAGTTCGCACCCCAGTGGTGCGATATCTTGTAGCTTTTGAACATTCTGTCAATTATAATGAAATTGTCGGTTACATGTTCTTTCAACTCAGCTTTCAATGTCTACTGCTATTTTTTGTGGTATAAACATGAAGAAGACTTCCTCTGTGCTGTACAGAGAGAGGAGAGCACACTTTAATTAAGGGTTGGTTATTATTGACTTTCAGTTAAAGACATAAATCTTAATGGTGTGTACAGAATCTCGTCCTTCCTTAGAAATACTTCAATATTGAAATATTCTGCCTTCACTGTTGGAATACCAAGAAACAATGTAAGTTTTCTCGCTTGGTTCATCCGAGTATAACGAGGATTTTCTTTTTGCTCATTCACATAAAATATCTTCGTCTACATTAAGCTTGGCATTTGACACAGTTTTGATTAATGGCCACGCTTTTTATTATACCAGTTATCGTCATACAGCTTATTCCGACCTTTCATTTATGACATGTAAGAGATAATATTTGCAGAGTTTCGTTCACATAAAACGGCGTTAAGGTGATACAAACGTTCGGCCGTTTTAGAAAATTGAGAGAGATAAAATGTTTCATTAAAAGGTGTAACTTTGATACGATGTTCACATGATCAGTCGGATTGTATAAGTAGCACTTTTCGAATTTTGCTTCTTGCATTGTCAATACGGCACCGGTTATTCAACAAAACCGCTCAAAACATTGAAATTTCCGATACGATTGGAGACCATACCCGTGAACCAATGATTTCAAATTTTAATCAATAGATTAAAGGCAAACTTAAGTGGCCCATACACGGTCAATCTTGCATGACAAACTTACTTGACAAACCCGGCATGACGGCATGACAAACCTGAACAACGCCCACACACGTTCAATTTAGGTTTGACAGTTCAGACCTTTGGGGTCATGCGCACTTTATTGCGCAACTTCCAAACAACTACAAAACAGCAAAACAGCTGAGTGAGCTGAAGGTCACGTGCTCCGGCTCTGCATGCTGATTGGCTATTTATGTTCAAGCAAGATTGATGACTCCACACACGTCAAACTTGCTTGTCGTCTTGCATGAGCATGAAGCTCGATTTCAGTTTCTGTTGGAACTCCTTCAAGCCAAATTCCAGGCTTGACAAGCCATCAAATCTGCTCCACACACGATCTAATTAGCATGTCATGCCGGGCTTGTCATGCAAGTCGTCAAGTAAGATTGACTGTGTGTGGGGCACTTTAGGGCTATCACTTGGCACATTTTTAAAATTAAATTTCATACGGCGCCCATTGACACCAAAAATCAACCAATTATTACTAATTAACGAAGCAAAAAATTAAAAATGTACCATGTGATAACCCATAGTTTGTCTTTAATTTAATCATGATTAAAATTTCAAATAATTTCATCAACAAATTTTATCTCCAATCGTACCCAAAAAAAAGTGCCTGCAACAAGCTGCAAAATCGCTCGCGCTTGCAGCACCTTAAAACTGTATTAGATCGCGACACTTTATTATGATGAAAACAAAACTCTTTGTCTATAATCTCGACATGTTCACTGAAGAGGAAAATAGAATGATAAAACGATATCATAATCTATCGAGAGTAATAAAGTCCTGAGTGTGTCTCTGACTTTGAACGTAGGTAATGCTCGGAGATATTGTCGTCGTTTTACCCCACTCATGTCAACAGTGTACTCTTTGAACTCACGTCAAATTCTTCTTGTTTGGGAAACAAAAGAAAAATAAATCACTTGAGCAAGTAGAGAGCAGAGGCGATGAGACGATGAAGAAGAGACGCAATTGAATGAACGTGATTCATAATGGGCGGAATGTAGGTCAGTGTCTACGTCGTAGGAAGCATTCTTCAATCAGTAACAACATCCACAATCACAACCACAGGCCAATTAGTTGTGATTTGCAAACATCTTTTGTCGCCACCTAATTGACAACATCAATCTACCTCGCGGGGGTTTTTCTGCGAACACTTTGAGAAGTGTAGTTGACTTAATTATAATGTTAAGCTCCTCCATGCGAATTGGCCGTGTGATATTAATTTTGTGTCTGTATTTAATTAATACGCAGTTTGAATTGAACACGTCTTATAAACGTCAGAGGCGTGGGAACAATTTGTCGCATTCTATAGATAGTCAACTGTCACAACTGTCAGTGACGGTTTTAAAAATAAACAGATTACCCAGGAAATGCGCGCCGATAATTCTCGCACTAGAGGGCACTGATAGTGTGTGTTGTTGTTTATTGCTAACTAGTAAGACGTTATGTGTAACGCGTTAATGAGCGAGCACCGGCAAGTGCAACACCTCGAACCGTTATTCCGTAAAACACAGAAAATATAAATGCCACCGGAAAGCATATCACGATCAAATCAATTAATCAACTTAACTTTTGTCTCATTCTATTGCAACTATTATATAATTCTCAATTTCATTTCGTTCAGAGAAATATAATTACCAGCAACATGAAAACAAACAAAGAGTCAAGAGAAGACGCTGGCTAGAACGTCTATTGCTGGACTAGACGACGAACAATCGCATTTTTACTTTTTGAAGTTTTTTTCTTTTTCTTTTAATACCATAACAAAGAAATTCCCTCATTCTATAATCTCATTATAATATTTACTTTGCATTTCCTTGATACTTTGCTTTTCTAATATGCAATCAGGCCACCCAGGAGTCATGCTGAGTCCACCAATTAACTCCGATTTAATTGACGTGGCACTGTCTTGAACACTCTTCAATTAATTTAGAATTTATACCTTAATTATGTTTCTTCTTGGCTCAGATTGAATTGAAACTCGAATTGATTTCAAACAATATTTCAATTAGCCTCTGTTCCAACTTCCAATATCCTTACACTGTAGACGTGGCGCTGTCCATTTCCCTGAGTTAATCGAACATCTATTTTAGGAATGTTATTAATTATGTATTAGTTAAAATTTAGTCCAGACAGTTAGGTAAAAAATAGGGGTTTGATTATAACCTGTAAAAACTTCACCATATACTCGGAAAAACTAGCTTATCAACATAGGCTGCGGTCATTATGGGCTACAGTGCATATCCTATTTTTACATATTTGTGAGGGTAGGGGGGGGGGGGGGGTCAAATTTTGATTCTCAACATTATAATAAAAATGGCAGAGTTGGTGATAGAAACTCAAAACTTTCACAAACTCATCTAATAAATTAATGGGCCTTTGTGCATGAAAAAGTTTTTAATATTTTTGGGGAGGGGGGAAGAAGATAATTTTAATTGTTGGCATAAACATAAGGGGTTTGATGATAAACCTGTAAAAATATTATCATAAACTCATCAATACTAGCTTATCAACATAGGCTACGGTTCATATAAAATGTGTACATATTTAGGGGGAGAGGGGTCAAATTTTGATAAGGAATATTAGAATAAAAATTGCAGAGTTTGTGATAGAAACTGAAAACTTTCACTGTGACAAGGACACACTTCATTTACCATTCACACATTTACCAGTTGGTTCAATATTAAACTAGGAAAACGCTCAGTGTAACGCGTTGATGAGCGAGCACGGATACGTGCAAATTCTCGAACCGGAAATGCGTACATAACGCAAAGAAAACATACACATCCATATTTAATTGAAATATGATCACTCAATCAATAAAAAAGTATATTCTGCTTTTCATCGAAACTTGAAAATAGCATCTAAGCACCCTGGTAAATATAGCAAATCAGATTCAATTCAAGTGGCACTGGAAAACATTACTTTCGATACTTCATTACTGACAGATATAAAAAATGTCAATAAGTTCATACGTTCTTAACTGATTGGGATGAAATTTTGTAAAATAAGAGACAATGTTGGTCTTAATGATCATGCAAAATATGAGTTTGATCAGAATTATCGAAGACCGTTTTCATTTTCAGCCTATCAGGAGACATTTATTTAAATTTTAACCAATGAATGGATTTCAAATATAATTAGGGCCTGCAAACAGATAAGGGTGGGTTTACATGTGTGCAAAATTTCAGCTCGATCGAAGAAAAACTCTGACCTGTATAGCCAAAATATGAATTTTATCAGAATTATGGAAGACCGTTTTATTTTTTCAGCCAATCAGGAGATATTTATTTAAATTTTAACCAATGAATGGATTAAAAAAAATGTGGGTCTGCAAACAGAGAAGGTTGGTTTTACATGTGTGCAAAATTTCAGATCGATAGGTGAAACGGTGCGACCTGTGTATCGGCTATTAACAGACAAAAAAAAACAAAAAAAAAACAGAGGTCCGTGCCAAAAGAGTCAAAAGGAGACGCTCGCTTCGCTCGCTCAATGAAGCGGTGAGTCCGTATCAAGTGATACGACACGACAAGACAAGGAATTTTAGAATAACCCTCCAGACCACGTCAAAGTCTAATGAAACTCACAGTGTAGACGAAGGTGGGCTGTTTCTGTGAATAATAATGCCAGAAAATAATTAACACCTACACAACTGGTTATAAAGGTGTATTCATTAGTGATGAGATTTAACACGTATCCAGGTTTGGCAACTTCATATTATACCTTTTTCTCGGTATCTGCGCACAGCAGCATTCTGAATGTTGTATAATATGTCATGTATGAATGAGGTTTAGTTAGTATATGCAAGCAGATTCATTATTCACACAAAAATGTGTGTTTGAACAAGAAAATAAATATGTGTAAATTTTTTACACGTTTTATAGGATTCTATCCTTGATAGAATAACGGGGTTTTTTTTTAGGCATCTAGCACAAATAGCTTCTGAGATAAAGGTACATAGGTACTGAAAAGGTTTTGAGATAATTACATTACAAATAAATGGTGCACAATATAGGTACCACAGTAACTTATCTTAATGCAAGAGCACAGCAAGAGCACATTTCAAAAATTATTTAATGCAAGTTGAAGACATATTTTAGGTAAATGTACGTAATAATAGATGATCAATACTTCTAGATGTAACTGATGAAGCGATCAAGGGAATGGAGAAGAAAATGGTTACAAGTCTTATATTATTAGATTTTACAAAAGCCTTTGACTCTATCAATCATGAACTCCTACTGGCTAAACTCACATATCTTGGAGTGGGAGAGATGACAATTAAATGGTTTGCAAGTTACCTCACCGGACGTCAACAACGGGTAAAATTATCAGCTAATAACGTATCAATGCCAAGGGAAAATAGAACAGGAGTACCACAGGGTTCAAGTATCGCTCCACTACTGTTCATAGTTTACACAACTGATATCGATGAGAGTGTGAAACACTGCAAAATACACAAATTTGCAGATGATACCCAGCTTCTATATACCTTTCGCCCTCAAGATCTAGCTGCAGCACAAGAGAAAATAAACGAAGATCTTCAGTCTATTGCTGCATGGAGTGAAAGTCAAGGACTCTCTTTAAACACTTCGAAGACCATATCAATGATTATAGGGAACAAATGTCAACGGATCAAAATACCTAACAGTGAATTTAAACTACATATAAATGGTTCTATTATTCCCACTTCAGAAAATGCAAGGAATTTAGGTTTGATAATGGACAGCCAAATGACTTACTCAGATCATATTCAGAAAGCAAATAGCAAAGCTTACGGCAAACTACGAACAATGCAAAGATTTAAACAAATTCTGACAAGATCAACAAAAAGCAAGCTTGTTGAGGCACTTATAATATCTAATTTGAATTACTGTGACATCGTTTACGGACCGTGTATTTCGAAGAAAGATGTAGGTCGTATTCAAAAAGTCCAGAATTCTTGTGCTAGGTTTGTATTCAATATTAAGAGAAGACACCATATAAGTCCCTACATTCAAAAACTTCATTGGCTAAAGATGGAAGCGAGAAGAAGCCTACATTTAACATGCGCAACGCACAAGATATTGAGAACGGGAGAGCCAAAGTATTTAAATGATAAGTTGAGAAAGCGTCGTGATATTCACCTACGAGACACGCGGTCCAAAGATAAGCTAGACTTTGGAACTCATCGAAGTAAAAAATTCAAGAACTGTTTTTCCTATTCAGCCTCAGTAGCATACAACACAACAACAACAGAAGAGCAGACCCTAAGTTTAAAAGCTTTCAAGACGCTAGTTAAGGATAAACTCGCTATCATTCAAGAAAGAGAATTCGTGAAGTAATGATATTGGAAGACGAGAATCAAGATTACATCCTGCTGAGAATGTTTTTTCAGTGGTTTTCCCTCAGCTAAAAAGCAAATGCTTGGATGTTCTTCCAATATTACCACTGATATTGAAGCATAATTTTAATGACTATTATGAATTAAGAAGAAGTAGGTAAATGGTGAAGATGTGAAGCAGCTGAAGAGAAGAGATGGATGTATGGAAGATCAACGACTCGATTGTTGAATACAGACCAATTATGTACCTATTTTATGTGCTCAATAAATTACATTATTATTATTATTATTATTATTATTATTATTATTATTATTATTATTATTATTATTATTATTATTATTATTTATACATTTAAAAAAAATAATTTGAAATAAAAAAAATAAAAAATGTACTACCTCACTTTAAGGCGTCTACTAGAGTGCAGTCATGGTAACTTCAACTCATCAATGTCTAGGTAGATATTCATCGCAGTGGCGTGCAGTCATGGTAACTTGAACTCATCAATGCCTATAGGTCATCTCAGAGGCGTGCAGTCATGGTTACTTCAACTAATCAATGCCTAGGTAGATATTCATCGCAGTGGCGTGCAGTCACGGTTACTCTGTGTAATCTGTGCCTAGGTGGTGCGGATGTTCATCATCGTTGTGACCATCTTCGCCCTCTGTTGGTTGCCGTATCATGGCTTCTTCGTCTACGTCTACCACCACCCCGAGATGTCCCACCACGGATTGGTGCACCACACGTACCTCGCCTTCTACTGGCTGGCCATGGCCAACACGATGGTCAACCCAATCATCTACTACTGGATGAACCACAAGTAAGTCATTTCATCATCAATCATTTTCATAATCCCAACTTTTTGCAGCCGTTCTAGTGGGCTGATAAAGATCAGTGGGCTCAGTTCAGTTGAAAAAAGTCGTGATTTTTTTTTTTTTATTTATTTAGAAAAGTACAAATTACATGTTATTGTAGCCCCGCTATACCAATAGGATGGCTTGTCTGCGGGGCTACACACAAATTATAAATACAATTAAAAACACTAAATACATTAAAAAAATACATTTATAATACACTCAAGGGAAGAATGCACATACAGTGACAGGTATTCAAAAACTATATATACTAATTTCAGCAATCAAGGAAAATTATGCATTTGGAAGATTTGAAGATTCAAATTGAAACTCGTCAAACTCGAATCAAAACTCCCGCCCACAGCCTTCTTGACAGTCACTTCGTTCTCTGGGTAGCTGCCTGTTGACCGCCGATTCAAGCTATGACGTCATCGGTTTCTTGCACGGCCGGGAGCGCTACTCCCGGCGTGGTGGCAATAAATTGTACTAACCAAAGATACACCTTGTAGTACATTTTATTGCCACCCCGCCGGGAGTAGCGCTCCCGGCCGTGCAAGAAACCGATGACGTCATAGCTTGAATGGCTTGAATCGGCGGTCAACAGGCAGCTACCCAGAGAACGAAGTGACTGTCAAGGCGGCTGTGCTCCCGCCATTCATTGTTGGCCTTTCTAGGCAGTTATTCTATAACTCGAATATTCCAAATTCGGCCCGAATACGATTCACGACCGAATCCGTAATTTTTCAAGTTACAAAAATAATAGCTGCTCTGACAAGCTGACAAGGTGACAAGCTTCCATCTCAATGTTATTCACGGCCTTTCAGGGTGAGTTGGGAAGCTTGTCACCATAACAAGAAAGTTCTCATTTTATGTGATAGCACCCTATAGGAGACCTTTTGAATGTTTGTTCGCTTAGATTATTTAATAACTCAGCAGTGACTGGTTGTAAATAAAATTGATTCTCAGCAATTGCAATCCCTGTCCCGTATATTTTTACTCGGAGAAACAATTCCATCCTCGAGTCGATTAGAGACTTCGTATTAGATCCTTCCAACTGCCTTCCATGATCATTCCTACCATTCCTTTTTCTTTCCATTCTGACCTGCTTACCTCTAATCCCGTTCCATCTCCCAATGCACTCTGTAAATCGAAGCAAGTACTAAGTCTTAAGTTCTGTCTGTAAAAAAACCAATACCTATTCTATTGGTAGCAACACTCCACCTTATCAAACCTTCTCCTACTCCTCTACATCATTTCATATGTCACTGCTTAGACCAATCTCTGAGCTGTCAAATCAAGTTCCTTTTTCTTGAATATACCAAAAGCTGTATTTCCATAAGAATATCCCGATTTTTACACGCTTGGAGATTTAAAGGATTCGGAGGATGCAATTCCTTATATATCAATCATTACACAACATAAAATCTATCATAACTTTTTCAAAATGTCCCGTCAATTCATTTTTATCAACTTATACACATGTGATTCGTGCCAATAAATTATTTTGTTTCTTTGTCCCTTCGTCTTCGTTGACATTTCCATCATCTCACTGTGCCAGCGAGAACTGCAGCTGTATCACTTTACACTTAATCATTTCATCTCAAATGGTTTGGATTCTAGTTTTCAAATCCAATTCCCTTCTAGTTATGAGTGCAATCGGATATTCGTTTACGTTATAATTACATTATTCTGTTTAATGACTTTCCAAATATCATTATCGTGTTAAATCATCTATCATTAATTAGCAGTTACCACGTTGTAAGTAATCAGATAGGAAATATCATATCATTGGATGCTAGTTGCCTTGATTGCATTACACAAGTTTCGAAAATACGTGTGGGCTTCTAGGTAAATTCAAAGCCAAAACCAACTTGTATCTAAACTCAGATAACAAAATAATGAACATCAAGCCAATAAACAATCTTGTAGGTATCTTTTATGTGCACTTTGTTTCGTAATGTTATTCTAGATTCAACGATTTTTTTCTTCTGCCTGAAAATTAATCTATTGCTTGCGATCATCTCTAGTCAGTACAGTACACGATTGGCATAGATCAATCGGTTTGCAACAGGTGTGGTCAAGTATTTGTGTCGATAAGTAGGTAACCTGACTTGTTACACAATGAATGAATGTTGAGATTATATTTTGTTATATACAGAATAGCCTCAAAGAGCAATGTGAAATTTTATCATATTTTTTTTTAATTCATATATTTCCCATAATTAATTTATTAGTTTTCGACATTTCACTCCTCTGCAAAAACAAGCTGTACGTCACACGCCGCGCCGTGTTCCCTGTGTTACGGGATGCTGTGTTTCATGGACAACTACAATCTTCCATACTTTGTAAATTCGTTCCTTGAAAACTTTTCATCACACAACAAAAATAATACCACATCTGTCTTCAACATCATCTCAACTTTCATAAAATATGTATTATTCTTAAATCTAAACTTCACTTCACTTCCCTATTCAGATACTTATGCAACGCGAGAGTCACTGTTTGATGTATGTACTACTTCTGTTCATCAATCACTTTGTCAATCGACAAAGATGTTTATCAATCACTGTACTCTCACTATAAAACCTTATAGTGTCATTTTGGTGACTATTTGATTTATATTCAAAAAAATAGGAAATAAAATACAAACCTACTTAAAAAACACAAAAATACTAATAATAATAAAAATATTATAAATATTATATACAAATATTAATTAATAGTAAATAATTAATACGAAGAACTAAATACTACATATTAAATATTTAGAAACAATTTTAGTCAGTTGTTAGATTCTTTCTTCTACTACCCATACATTTATTTTCTTGTACTAAATGTGATCTCCTTCACTAAATTTTGGAACTAATTACCTATTGTAATTTATATACCCCATAAAAAACACTCCGTGTAAAAATACCAGCCAAGTCTCTACAACTAAAAAAAATTATGAAATCTAAAAAATTCTGCACTGAAAAGTAGTGATATCAAAAAATGGTCCAAGTCAAAACTTTATTTGAAAATCAAAAAATACTTGGCGCATCGTGTATACATAGTTTAGAAGTATAGACCAGATAGAAAATATACATCAAATATACATAATACATGTAGTATACCTATAATGCCCTAAAAAAACGATGCGCCAAGTATTTTTTTATTTTCAAATAAAGTTTTGACTTGGACCATTTTTTGATATCACTACTTTTCAGTGCAGAATTTTTTAGATTTCATAATTTTTTTTAGTTGTAGAGACTTGGCTGGTATTTTTACACGGAGTGTTTTTTATGGGGATATCACTCCTTTTTTTAGTTTATTCTTAGAACTTGTGACGTCAATTGAACAATTACTAAATCCATTAAAAATAGTCGCCATTGACAATTTGGTTTACTAATGAAAATCTGCGTATGGTACTATATATTTGCTTTAAATGATCTTTCATGAAGAATAGCAAAGGTTTCATTCCTATCAGTTAACCGAGTTCCGAGATATGGCAACACTTCGGTTTTCAAAATGGCTGCTGAACTTACTGCACTGCCACAAAGAATGTATATCTATAAATGATGTGTATCATTTTAAGTTTTCTGAATATGTATTCATTATATAGGAGGGGATTATAATAATTTTTAAATTTGAATGATGTAATTTCCGGTCTTATAAATAGGAAATTTCTAGTGTGACTGTTCCTATTTCATAGAGATGACCTTCCGAATCGTTTGGCGGTAGTTTCATACCGATCAGTCAACCAATTTTCAAGATATGACGTTACTTCCTGTTTCAAAATGGCTGCTGAAATCACTGACCCCTTGAATTATAATTTAAACATGATAAAATTTTATTATAAGCTCTCTCAAATAGTATATTTATTGTATCAAAATGTAAATGTGTGAGATTTTTAAAATGTGTGACGTCATTTCCGGTTTCGGTATGGGAAACTGCAAATAATATTGATGATAATACATAAAGTTGACCGTCTAAATTGTTTAGCGCTGGTTTCGTTCAAATCTATTTAGCCGTTATTGACATATGATGTCACTTCCGGTTTTAAAATGGCGGCTTCCGGTTGGTTTTATAATAAGTCAAATGAGATATCAAAAGTACATACGTTACATAAATAACAAAATAATCGGATCAAATTTGTTGCCGAAATGCCAATCGATGTATTTCAAATTTCATGACGTCATTTCCGATTTCGTTAACATAAATTTTAGTCTGTTGCTATTGATAATCCATATAGTTTACCGTCTGAATCGTTTGGCGCAAATTTCGTTCCGATCGGTATAGCCGTTGTCGAGATATGACGTCACTTCCGGTTTCAAAATGGCGGCACAAAAAATTAATGGGGTGAAGGTTAAATCAGACGCCAAAAGTGCACACGTGGTAAAAATGTGAGATCAATCGGTTCAGCCGTTGAGGCTGTGGCCATGTTACCGGATTTGAATTCCAGGAGACTACTACTACTACTACTGAGATTATTATTATTATGAAAACCGCCCTAAAACACTGTTTTCACGGCCCTCTAGCGCGCAAAGGGCGTAACCTATTGTTCCCAAATTTGGTATATGTTGTAGGGTGGGCCATAGCTCGAAATTAAGATATATCGCAACAATGTGAGATTTTCCAATTTTAAGATCCAGTAGGCCGAAAATGCCACTTTGATGCTTACAGTAAAAGTGGGTTTGCTCCAGCCTTTATATGAGAGTGTGCGCGCGCCGTACGACTTGGCTGGCGTGGAGCGACCGCTCCACTAGATTTATATTTGTTCAGTGTACCTACTACTCTAACTTTATAAAAGAGAACAGACTTTATTTTATA
The DNA here is from genome assembly GCA_934045905.1 of Leuctra nigra. Lineage (NCBI taxonomy): Eukaryota > Metazoa > Arthropoda > Insecta > Plecoptera > Leuctridae > Leuctra > Leuctra nigra. The sequence continues at coordinate 28,006,307 of OW203761.1, read as the reverse complement.
TTGAATATAGATTATAGCTATTATAGTCAATTCCAAATTCAATGACATTCTAATCATGATTGTCTGATATCCTGCTCTAAAACATGAACTTGTAATTTACTCAGAAGAAAAGAACAAAGTTGAAACATCACCCACAGCTACGTTTGATTTTAACATATAATATTAACAAAGTCAGAAACTAATTAAATTGTCATTAGTTTCAGTTCAACATGACATGATTGTCTCTCCATTAAAATATCCCCTTAAAACAAAACTATCATTATAAGCAATCTAGAACAACGTTTTGATTGCTACTAACTCCCATAATGATCCCTAACTATGGTCTGTTTCCTTGCCAGGTTCCGTGTGTACTTTCAACAGATCATCTGCCACTGCATGTGCTTCCGCTCGAGCGAGAATTGCAATTTCGAACTGACGAATACGAAGCACCAGAGTCAACAATCGGAGCTGGTACGCTCGAGGTCGGGTAGAGGCAATAACATGGCATCAGGTAATTCTTACATCATTATCCTAATCCTACCATTAGAACTCATCGGATTACCCCCCGTGGGGTTTGTGTTGGCCAATGATCCACTGCAGCTACGCCGGCGAGCATATGCTCATGTGTAAGGGCTACCCATGCCGGACAGGTCAGTGGTGAGGCCCAGACAAAGAGCAGCCAGGGTCGACTTACCCATTTCCTCCCTTGAATTTTCGGTCCCGCGGACCGACTTTCCCCCTCGAGATGGTGATCCCCCTGAAATAGGGTTCCACCGGCCCGAATCCTCACACCCCCCGGTCCGTCCCCATTCCAGCCTGGCCTGCCCACCAGTGCTGGACTCCCCCGGATCGGGCCCTTTAGGTCGAACCCTCCCCATGTCCTCCACTTATATTCAACAAAGTTAAAAGTACAAATTAATGTGCGCAATATAACCTCGTCGTTGACGCGCCGTTAAACCACAATAATCATCTAATCGGATTGTGATACATAAATATGAATGTTCCGATTAATTTGTTTAATTAAAGAGGTTCAGTGAGCGAAGAATCAAACTTATCGTTGGTTGAGTGAAAATGTTGTCGTGAATATCAACTTAAGGGTGCAAAATCATCTGATGACAGAAACTAAAAATAATAATAAATTAAGTTACAAAATTACACTTTGTGTAATATAACTTCTTAATGTTTCAGAACACATTCTTGTTTTTCATATTACAATCCAATTGTGTTCTTTTCTGAATATTCCGAGCGTCTTCGCTTGAAACTTATGTCTAGAATCTCTGATGTTTTTCGTTTGTTTGTTCTTTTAGCGTTTAAATGTCAAACGAAAGTTATGTAATATTTATTAGTCGTTCTAGTTCAACTTATTATTTGGCTTATGTTTTCTGTGAAGGGAATTTCAGTTCGTTCGAGGTATTGCACGTATCGGTGCTTGCTTTCGACGCTTTACATTGAGCGTTTTTCTGGTTATTCTTAATGTTTATACTGTTCTTTTTATAACAATTGTTTATAATATTGATTGTCAGTGTTATTATTTCATTATTATTTGTTTAGTATCTTTCATAAAAAATTATTTTCTGGTTCTTTGTATTATTTCTACAATGTTTGTAAACGTGTTATAGATGATTGTGTAAATTTCTGTATATGCCCCTCAACTGAGCTCAGATACATTGTGGATAGTTCTCTGTTATTGTGTTTTTTCCCCTTCTATTATTTGTGTGCAATAAAAGGACAATATTTAGTGAAGCGAAAACAGAGTTTTTTTTACTCAAATTGCAATACAGAGAATCACATTTCGTCTTGTACTTCTACCTCGACAGACATATACACATCCTTATCAGTGCTCAATTCAGTTCCCTTGATTCTTGAAAACGTCGTTGCAGCATATGTCGTTCACATAGACTGTACCATTGCACAGCCCACAGCACAGTTGTATGTACAGTCTCAACTCTCAATAGTAGTCCACAATTTACAAAATAATTTCATCTGAAATTTAGTTGAGAATTTAAGAAACAGTGTTTAGAAGTTTAAGCACTGTTCTTTCACAATGTAGATGACAATTGTTTGAATTTATTCTTGTTTTTTAATTGAGATTCACCCCAAAATTGCTGTATTATTTGGAAGTGAATCTTTTGGAAAAATGAATCTATTTTGGAAATGTACACATACGCAGGATATATGATTTTTTTTGCTTAACACCTTTAAGAATTGATTGTGAAACCACATCACTGAGCTGCTAATCTAAATCAAACGATCTATCACTGAAATTGGAGTACTTTTAGTCGCTGTCAAATCGATTCTGTAAACTAACTCTGACCCACCACTAGCTTTAAAACTACTTTAACGATATCTCTGTGCGCGATGCAAGGAGCAACTGGGATAACCTCTTTAAAAATATAATATTCTAAAAGTGTGCGGGATTTAATCCATTCGAACCTAAACTAACTCTCTCAATTCTTATTTCTCCAAGGTCACTGTCATCGGCGAGGTTACCGGCAGGATCAGCGTCAAGGTCAGAGGATGACGTCGACCTGGCAGCGTCGCACGCAGGATACCGAGGTTCGCTACTTGAACGGCGAGACAAACGAAGTCGCGAGGGTCGTGACCGAAAACGGCACCGCGTGCACACGGCACACTTGAAGGCGGACCCAGGAGACCGGGGTGCACACGGCACACTTGAAGGCGGACCCAGGAGACCGGGGTGCACACGGCACACTTGAAGGCGGACCCAGGAGACCGGGTGCACACGGCACACTTGAAGCCGGACCCAGGAGACCGGGGTGCACACGGCACACTTGAAGACGGACCCAGGAGACCGGGGTGCACACGGCACTCCTGAAGACGGACCCAGGAGACCGGGGTGCACACGGCACACTTGAAGGCGGACCCAGGAGACCGGGGTGCACACGGCACACTTGAAGATGGACCCAGGAGACCAGGGTGCACACGGCACACTTGAAGACCCAGGAGACCGGGGTGCACACGGCACACTTGAAGGCGGACCCAGGAGACCGGGGTGCACACGGCACACTTGAAGCCGGACCCAGGAGACCGGGGTGCACACGGCACACTTGAAGGCGGACCCAGGAGACCGGGGTGCACACGGCACTCTTGAAGACGGACCCAGGAGACCGGGGTGCACACGGCACACTTGAAGACGGACCCAGGAGACCGGGGTGCACACGGCACACTTGAAGACGGACCCAGGAGACCGGGGTGCACACGGCACACTTGAAGACGGACCCAGGAGACCGGGGTGCACACGGCACACTTGAAGACGGACCCAGGAGACCGGGGTGCACACGGCACACTTGAAGGCGGACCCAGGAGACCGGGGTGCACACGGCACACTTGAAGCCGGACCCAGGAGACCGGGGTGCACACGGCACACTTGAAGACGGACCCAGGAGACCGGGGTGCACACGGCACTCTTGAAGGCGGACCCAGGAGACCGGGGTGCACACGGCACACTTGAAGCCGGACCCAGGAGACCGGGGTGCACACGGCACACTTGAAGGCGGACCCAGGAGACCGGGTTGCACACGGCACACTTGAAGGCGGACCCAGGAGACCGTGGTGCACACGGCACTCTTGAAGGAGGATCCAGGAGACCGGGGTGCACACGGCACTCTTGAAGGCGGACCCAGGAGACCGGGGTGCACACGGCACACTTGAAGACGGACCCAGGAGACCGGGGTGCACACGGCACACTTGAAGACGGACCCAGGAGACCGGGGTGCACACGGCACACTTGAAGCCGGACCCAGGAGACCGGGGTGCACACGGCACTCTTGAAGCCGGACCCAGGAGACCGGGGTGCACACGGCACTCTTGAAGGCGGACCCAGGAGACCGGGGTGCACACGGCACACTTGAAGACGGACCACTAACAGCAATCAATGTGCAACACGATTATGTGAAGCGGAACGTCAGTAGCAATTCAGAACAATGATCGGGACTGATTCGCGACGAATGCACTCGGAGAAGGAAGCACTCGGAGGAAAACACTGGTGATAACATTTAAAAATATCGTATTCGTAATAGCTTTTGAATTATTCAAATTGTATATACATATATTTTTAAATAGCTCACATTATACTACTTCATGTTCAAGTACTTTGGTGGCTTCAACGGTTATGTCTCCTTGTTCTTTCTGATGTTGTGCGGGCCCCGGGCCAGGACCCTTGTTGTTGACGACGTTTCGGCAGACTATCTTCAGGCCGGTCTCTAAGAACAGAATAATATTTCCCATAGTTCCTTTCACTCTACAATTCATATTAGCCAAGTTCAATCATAAATCAAAACGGATTTCAGAGTTTCATTCAAAACGCAATTTCATTGTCTAGAAAACGAAATTGCCCAATATGAATTGTGTAGTGTTATACCCACTTTAGTCGTTCAAAGAAATAATAACTCTTACTTACACACATGTACAATGTTTTGCCTCGCACTTATGCCATATTTTTAAGTTCTGAATCAGGTTTATACACAATTGTATTAAGTCAGTGTTGATATTATCTAATGTCAGCTAGTAAATATATATGTGTATTCCTTTTCATAATTTAAATGGTTCAAAATTAATAACGATATTTATGAAATATTATCTCAAGTGTTTACGTTGTACTATAGCCTTGAATCTCATCGCTCATGCTCCACTACGCCATCTAAACCATAAGGTGCTTCGAGGTGACACCCCTTCGTAAATGAGGCCTAATGTATAGAAAACAGTGTTCCTATATTGTCAGTGATTAAAATTCAAGTGATAAAGACTCCACTAAGCAAGGTTGATTTCAAGAGTAACGAAGCTAAATTTAAGCAATTTAATGAATAAGTTGTTTACGAAATTTTAATTGGACGTCTTATTAAACTATAGAGATAATCTTTTTGTTTAAAATCCAATAACAGGTAAGTGAAATGCAAACAGTAACAGGTATAAGCACATTATTTCTCTGTCGTGTTTTCGGAGTGTTATCCGTTCAATATCACTGTCTTGTTCTAGTATGAGTAAACGCGTTTACCGTCGTGTCCAGTGTACCTTTATTCGTTATCGATGTTCGACCTGGTTCGACAATGTGCAGTTGCTGTGTCCGTAATGGTGTTATTGTGATCCAATAAAATGTATGTACGTAATGTGTACCATATATTTTCATGTACTGAAATATAATAAAACAGGATTGTTGTATCAATAAACCTTGAACGGTCCAGTTATTCTACAGCCAACGTCTGATATTATTGATTATTGTTTGGTTATTTTTTAATTTAGTTTGAGATGATGCAAAAGTAATTGATACATTATTTTCTTAGTTCAGTTACAATTCATTACAATTAGGGTTCATTCATCTATCAGGTGGTCTATTCTTGAAAACGTGAGAGTGAGTATGAGAAAAAGCAGTGAGAAAATTGTTATTAAACAATAGGAATTCACAGACATAGATTATCTTGTCTGATACCGATTTTCTCACTCTCTTTTCTCATATCACTCACACTTTTTCAGGAAAAGGGGTCCAGATACTACAGTCTTTATTATTAATAATTTTATTATTCATGTCTAGATGATTGTGTCAGAGTAACCCATATTCTACTTGCTTCTTCATAATTGTGTCATTGTGGCCCACATTCTACTTGCTTCTTCATTATTGTGTCATAGTGGCCCACATTCTACTAGTTTCTTCATTATTGTGTCGTAATGGCCCACATTCTACTTGTTTCTTCCTAATTGTGTCATAGTAACCCCTATACTACTTGTTCCTTTATTATTTGTCGTAATGGCCCACATTCTACTTGTTTCTTCCTAATTGTGTCATAGTAACCCACATTCTACTTGCTTCTTCATTATTGTGTCATAGTGGACAACGTTCTACTTGTTTCTTCATGATTCGTGGATGATCGGCGTGGATAGTTCAGTCCATTGAGGTACCGCCTGAGCCAACTGACTACGTAAAGGCCGATGCACAATTGACGCGAACGTAACGACGCAGACACGTAGTTCAAGTATGCCGATTCAATAATGTTCAGAATTGACGCGAACGCGAGGCGTAAAGAGTTGAACATGGTTCTAGTTTTGCGTTCGCGTTCGCGTGGTCGCGTTAGCGTTTGCGTCTTGCGTTCGTGTCAATTGTGCATCGGCCTTAATCCTCTATGATAACAGCATTGGAATTCAATTTTTAAATAAGGAAATAAAAGAAACACAACATTATAAAAATGCAATGTTGCAAAATAAATTAAATTTGTAAAATAGTATGTACATTTATTTTCACAATGATATTGTCATTAACAATCATCACAATACACAGCTCAATTACCTATTTTACCGAAAATATAGCATCTTAATACAACAATTTACAGGAATCAAAGTTTAAAAGATTAATTGGAGAAGAATCACAATTATACGTAGTATATTAAAGTATAATGCATAAAAATAATAATATAACATACATATTTTTTAAACTTTCTCTAGTCATCTTTAACCTTTAATTTGACTTAAGGGAGAGGTAGCAGGGGAACACGTAAGCCATACTTCCTTCGGGTGACACATAAGACAGAAGTGAAATTAAATAAATTATTAAAGATAACGAACTATCCTAATGACATAACAAATGAACAGCTTGTTTTAAGTTGTATTACACCGTTGTAATGCATGTATGCAACATCGTATATAATAAAGTTCTTGTATACTATGAGATAACGTCAAGGCAAACGTTCCAATTCACTCTGCAATACGTAGACCAATCACACAATAGTTCCACAGCACAGGCATTTTCAGATAGTAACAATGAAATCACCACTTTTTAAGACAAACAGCGATTTTTTAACACAGTTGCGATGGATTTAAAGCAAATCCTTTGTATTTTACATCTACCTATATAAATAAACACAATACCCGCAGTTTGCTTCAACGACCGTATAGGGTATCAAATCGTTCCCTGTCAACATTAATCTTTATATTTGATCTTTTGAGACATCGTAGGTTTATCAGATAAGAAGCTCACCCGATGGCTGTGGCACGTTCAACTTTAAGAGGTGCTAACGGAAGTGATTCAAGCGACAAGCGTTTAGCAGGTTGCCAAACTCCGCAGAAACGCTTCTCAGTGATGAATAGAAATTACGTCACACGTGGGTTTCTTTGATATGAAAGTAAAACTGCAACAAAATTTTCAGTGCTTCGTCAAAAGACCTATCGACCATTTTTTAAAATAAGTTTATTTTTTTATATCATTGTCAATTTGCTGATTTATATTTTTTATATAAAGAAGCTGTTGAAGTTCGTTAAAAAGTTAAGATTTTTGTCAAAGTGTCTAAAATATTTTGTTAATGGCCTAATCTGATTATAAATTATTATTTACTTGTTCATCACTTAAATTGTTTCTCTGTAACAACACAGTTAACAGTTTTAACAGTTACACAGTTAAAAATAGATTACTATTAAACAGAAAACCAACCTTTTTACTCCTTTTGAACATAATCTCCATTCTCCACCGCTTTACATGCATTTTAGAATCAACTATTCACTTAGAATTTTCACTTAGAATTTTCACTTAGAATTTTCAATTAGAAATTTCAATTAGAAATTATCAATTAGAATCAATTAGAATTTTAGAATTCAAGCTTTCTTTTCTTCATCTCAGTGAAATTTTCAAGTGTTTATTTCTATTCAGTGTGTACACTGTTGTTGTTGTGTGTTCTTTTCTTTCCACTTTCGCCCTTCTTTTAAGCACCTGCATAGTGCCCGAACATGACTGTAAGTGGCAAATACGATATCGGACACTTTATCAGACCGATAGAAACGTCTTGGTGGGACGTGATGTAAGTTCACGTATGTAGACTTGGCGCCACGTTCTCAAGGCCGTTAGTACCTCTGTCGGCCGCCGGGGATTCAGCGGCGTCGCGACGGCACTGGAACGACGTCCCCCGGGCACCCTGAGAGCGTCGGTGAGGTTGGCCTTGACCTATAACACAGTGTAAAAACATTGACTGGTCTCGCGAGCAGAAGTACTCAGCGGAAAACAATGAGCTTGTTTTTACGTCCAACTGTTGGAGAGTCACATGTAGCTGACAATGACATTTCTATTATTTTCCGTCTGGCCAAGAATTTAGAGCAAATAGTAACTTTTTTTAGCTTGCTGCAGAGCACTGTTGTACTTGAGCCTTTCAGCTCACATTTATTTAGAAAGTTTGCTATGTTTTTGCAAGGTACAAAGTGATTCTTTTGTAGGTCGGTGAATAATAATCTAATTCAAAATTGTGTTTACATCTAACGTATTAACATAATTACTACATGATTGCTTTCACATTAAAACCTTCGTTCACCCGGCCATGTAATACATTCAGCAACAGTATTCCATGTAGGTAAGTTTTATTTTGAGTCGGCGAAAGTTTGATTTATGCAGTAATTATTTGGTAGAACCGAAAATATGTTTTATTTTAATATAATTTTAATATTTTTTGTACAATGTGCCGATAAAGTAAGCGGTAGAATTTGTCGTTCGAACGAAACCATGGGAACACCCAATAAAACACAGCCATCTAGACCCCTAAAGTCCACTTTAAGCTAACGTGAACTTTATCTTACTTATCATTGTACAACCGGGACTAAGTAATTTTATTTTAGAGACGATTTTCCAAATAAGTGAATCGTCTTACGCAAACATCGCCCTCTATCATATTTTAAGTCTGTGTGTAAACGGATCGTCTTTGGAATAGATACAGCGTGCCAGGCGTCTCCGTTTACAAGCTCAAAGCTTGAAGCGTGCTTGTTTACATAGTTTAGGAGCACTCCCGTTGACGCAGCCAAAGTAGGCATTAATCTGCATGCAAACATCGGGCTGGGCTTGATAGCAATCAAATTACAATTGCAGTTATGTTGAACACACAAGAATCTATTGACTTATTGGAATTGCAGCGGACAGCGAAACAGATAAACAAATAAATACATATTGACAAGTTTGTCTCATTATTTACATTGTTTACGTGGTTTCGTGGACCAACACAATCCTTCATGTTGTTGGTTGGAATTTCAGACTCAATGTTAACTAATGTGCTGTGGCAGGTGGTTTAATGAGAAACGGACGCATTGAAATACGACGGCGTGTTTTGCGACCCTGATTCGAAAACTACAGTCCGTTTCGCGTAGACTGGACAGAAAATTAGGTATAAAAGCGGGTTTAGCATGATTTCACTGGCCAATTCCACATGAAATGGAATGTAGTGTAACGTTCAAATTTCCCAGGTTAATGTTTTATTTACATGATGGGAGCTAGTTATCTTCGTTGGATGTGTGTAGGGAAATGTAATGTCTACAGCTGGAGGACATTCATTACGGTAAGTTATGCAATTAATGATGAACCATCGCTTTGAATGACTATATTCATAACATGAGATAAATTAATTCAGAAACCGCATGTTTAAACTTTAAATATAGTTTTAAAATTAATATGTGGAGAATAATACGATACGAGATAATAAAGAATGTTATAACAAAGTTGTTGTTAAATATTTTTGTTAAGAATACAGCAGTGGTTTTGACTAGTTCAGTTGTCCATGTTAAATGGCCATATGTCAAGATTTTTTCAAACATTTAAATGTCATTATCTCAGAAATTAAGTCGGTGACAGGAGTATTCTAAGTTTTCAATGCATCCAATAATAGTCGAAGAATAGATCAATAGTTTTCTGTTGATATTATTGGTGCGTATTAAAAATAAATTAGAATAATGTAGGAAAATGAATTCGTTCCTCCATATGAGCCATGTAAAAATCTCAAACTTTAAAAACGTTTTACATAAAAGTTAGACCGGTAAGGTATACTTTTTTTATCTTATATTGTTGATAATACTATTAGGAACAAAATAAAATGGTTTAGAAAAAAATTGTTGGTATAGTTGAGCTGACGCTGGTTCATCCTTAACAGAACATTGCGTGAAGGAGGCTTAACTAAAGTGTTCGCCTGTGTCCTGGCGTCGAACCCAGGGCGTCGCGATGACTGGCGAATCCAACATCATCACAGGTCAGCTTTGTCAAGCTTTAATTATGCCAGGCAACAACGAATGAAAGACCTGGAATTGCCACTCAGTACTCTAATCAGATTTGGAAAAGCGGTCCTGAATGGCCATTCACGATGAAACTAAGCGTAGCAAAACTTAACGTTAACTTTCAGTATTCCAAGACCTTGGTTAATGAACTATTCATCAGCTAAAAATGTATTGATAGGACTAAAAGCGGTAACAAGGCTGTGATAATGAATGCTGTTAGGTCAGAGGTGAAACTTAATGTTTTAGATGCTTGGTGTGCCGTGTTTTGCCACAAGTTCAATTTAGTTACGGTAACGTCCAAGTTGATCATGAATTCATGACACTTTACAATTTACCCTTTGCCCTTTACACTTTTATTGAAAATAATCGATAGTCAATCTAAGTAAATAATTATCAATTATGTTTTTTTTCGAAACGTAATTTTTCATTACATTGAATAAAAACACTGAAATGTGGTTTATTATAAAGTGCACATTACTAATTGAAAGCACATAGAAATTTAATATGCATTCAGTGCATGTAAGTAATAATCAAACTTCGAACTAGTGATAAAAATACTGATGAATAACTATATATTCATAATGAAGCATGAAATTCCGTTTGCAAATTCTGACCTTAATTGGCGTCTGTTTGTGAATACAGTCTGAAATTCTCACCCATAAAGTTGTTGTTTCTGCACGATCTGGATCTGGGGAGCTCGGAGTGTTGACTGTGAGGTATCGAATGCGCCAGCTCGATACTGTCAATGTCGAGAGATCGCAAGCAGTAGCAGCGACAGATCTGCTTGAAGTACTGGCGAAATCTGCGACAAGAGATACAAATACATGTTACAAGTTGAGAGTAAATACGTGTATTCCCTTTTACATAAGAATTGAAGATTAAAATGTAGTGCTTTTGAAGAGATGTAGAACTTGAACTAAAAACTTTTAGTTATTTACGTTTTATACTATCATAAAATATACAGGATATTATAACTATACAAATATTTTTTTAAATCCGTTTAAAAATCTACGTTGAAAAGAAGATTCTTTTTGGCATACTTAAGATATAAAAATATAAACTAAAATATTCTTACGCTCGACCTACTTCTTCGTTATTGATCGTATTGAAATAATGCAATTAAAGTTGCTTGTCCTTACAATTTGAAACTCAGCAAACAACTTCTTTAACTTCTTAAATGTAAAAGATGTTCAAGGAAAATTTGACATATATTTCAATCAAGCATAAAAAATTTCAGTAAAATGTCGATAGCTAGTGAAGTTTAGTACAGATTTGTCAAAAAAAACACATGCTGGTCTCAATGACCATGCAAAATTTGGCGATGATTGGAAAAACGATTCCAGTTTCAATTTGCACACCCAGTTTCTTTCTTCCCCATTGCCAAGTTAAGTTCAAATCAAGTTTCCGATGAAACCAGTGGACCGATCTTGCAAAAATCATTTTGGCACGAAGCAGAATAGTAATAATAAGTTTTGTGAAAAAAAATCCTGATCCGTTACTTCGTTTGGCAGAATACGAATAAAAAACAAAAAACACAAAAATCAGAGATTCCATCCTAAGTTTCAAGTGGAGACGCTCGCTTGAAAACCAAAATTTCTGTTCATATACAAAATCTGACGAGATAACGTTCTTGGACTTATTGAATGAATATTTGTTGGGTACACCCAACAAATCATAAAACGGTATTTGAACGAAACGGATTGGCTGCTGGTCTGGTTCCTTGACAATCAATCCTTGTTATTATCAATGAAATCAGATCTCACCTACGAGAAGTAGATGACGAGTTAGCATCAACTTCATCGGATGATGCCTTCACATTTTTTTTAGCCAATCCATTTCTTTCATATACCGTTTTATCATTTGTTGAGTGTACCGTCTTTTTATAATGATATTTATAATGTATCTTTTATTCATATGTATTTATTTTATAAGTCAACATTACATACCTACAAAAGGAAATGTTCATTTACATTATCATCTTTAAATAATGAAGGGCATTATTACTTGAAAACTTTCTTAAACTATACAATTATTTCGAGGATGTAAACGATCGTATAACTTTAGTAAGTAGCTCCGCTAAAGTATAAGTGCACGATAATCTGAAAGCATGATCTTGGTCGCTCTTACTGGAGTATGGCACCTTAACGTGTCAGTTTTTAGTTGAAGCTTTGTTCTGATTACATATCAGATGACACGTAGCAAAAAGCTCATTAAAATTGCCTTTCTGTGCAAGTAAAATGAACACGACGCCAGACACCGTTTTATAATACCACAATAAAACAAACTGTTCACGCCATTAATTTGTTTTCCCGTCTTTCTTTTCTTTTATCTTATGCCACCAGTGGGATGGTCATTCTTCATCCCTTATATTCTTTGGTTTAGTTTCATTCAGCGCAATTGGCATTTAGTTTTCCTCTTCACTCTCTCCTCGGCTGCATTCGAAGCGCAGTTGCATAGTGCGTGAGTCACTCACGTGGTTCCACAGCCTAGTTGACATCGAAGTCAACTTGATTCGGTTTCAAGTAAATGTTTAGTCATTCACATCATTCCATCTTTTCCCGTTAACACCTTATCATTTATGCCTACCCTAGTTGCATCTTCCTACCCTGCATTCCAACGCAGCCACTGCGTCGTCAACCAACGCATAGTTAACGACGCCTGATGACAACCTTTAAGCCAAGGTCACCCCTAATACAGTCCACTCTCTTATTTCTCTGGGACAAAGCGCCCTTACACAAACATTTTCTTCTGATACCTTCAGGTAAATTACCTAATCACTTAATTACATACAAAGTTTAGAAACTTTCAATATTTGTTCGCTTTTTTATCGTCTCGAAAAATTAAATGCGATACCCGAACTAAATTCATAGATATTTACAGTTGAAGTTAAACTATTGTTTTATAATATCGTGGACGTTTTCGGAATCATCGGTACATCGGAACAAACCGTCACCACTGCCATGCTATTGTTTTATAGTTTAACCAAGTTTAACATTTAATTATCTTTAATAAAAGGAGCACATTCTTCTTTTCCCATCTATTTAAACTACTATGTCCCCACGATGAGAATTCTACCAAAAATTAAAACGAGATAGAATAAGGAACACAATTTCGTCAATAAAATTTAACCAAGCTGGGATAATTATTAAAAATATATTCCTTGATACTATCATGAAATAGAATACTATAATTTTCTAGTTTTCCAATAAGATCAAAACTAATTGTTCAAACACAGCTACATTTTTCCAAAATGTAATATTTCAATATTTGAACTCCCATACTTTAGTATTAACTTGTATTGAGGTCGATGTTTCCATCGAATTCATCGAGTCCCCTCAAATGAGTGAATATAACTAACACTCTTTCTTCCATTTCCCACATCACTCTATTCTTGCTCATCTGTTGAGACGATTTCGCGCCAAGTGATGTGAAAGCATACATGGCAGCCACCTCCAGGGAAAATGAACGACGATTTAGGCCAGTGATATGACAACACTGTAGGGGGCAGAAAGAGTAACTTACACAGCACACTTATTCGCTCACTATTGCCCGGTCTAACCCTGTCTAACCATGGAGTCAACACTCCTCAGCACTCATGCGTAACGACTCCCAAGTGTTCGCACAACTCGGAATAATTGTTAACAGAATATCAGATATTTTGAAACATTTGACATTGATTGGTTGCCAGATCACAGACAAGAGAGATGCATCTCTGTTGCGATTTCTGTCACTTGTGACGCTAGGGATATGAACGCACGGTGCCTAGGCTTAGAGGAAGTTATAGACAGTCGAATGATAAAACCGGCCGAATACTGCCTTCCTTATATCGAAGTGGTTAGAACATAGATAAAATCTCAATGCTTTGAGACAACCGTAAAATAAAAAGCTGTTTGCATGACTATTCTACACTTTTCCAGGATTATTCAATATTCATTGCATTCTCGTAAACTCCTGTGCACAAATCTCTTTCTTTGCCAAGAAAGACTGTCTTCACACATCGAATATTCTATTAAAAACATGATTATTTCTAGATTAAAATGAAGTTTTATTTGAGAATTGTATCGCATTTTGCGACGAATTGATTGAATTCTAGCGAAATGCAGCTGCACTTTTCACATGAAATTCTATTACGACACATCACATCCCTGATTAAAACGTCACGAGGGACAAATGAGACAAAAAATATTGATTGATTCGCTTCACCTGTTGTTCATCCAGTAGTAGATTATTGGGTTGACCATCGTGTTGGCCATGGCCAGCCAGTAGAAGGCGAGATACGTGTGCTGGACCAATCCGTGGTGAGACAACTCGGGGTGGTGGTAGACGTAGACGAAGAAGCCATGATAAGGCAACCAACAGAGGGCGAAGATGGTCACAACTGTGACGAACATTCGCACCACCTAGGCACAGAATACACAGAGTTACCATGACTGCACGCCACTGTGACGAACATCCTCACGACCTAGGCACAGATTACACAGAGTTACCATGACTGCACGCCACTGTGACGAACATCCTCACCACCTAGGCACAGATTACACAGAGTTACCATGACTGCACGCCACTGAGATGAACATCTACCTAGGCATTGACTAGTTGAAGTTACCATGACTGCACGCCACTGTGACGAACATCCTCACGACCTAGGCACAGATTACACAGATTTACCATGACTGCACGCCACCTACCTAGGCATTGATGAGTTCAAGTTACCGTGACTGCACGCCACTGAGATGAACATCTACCTAGGCATTGACTAGTTGAAGTTACAATGACTGCACGCCACTGTGATGTTAATTGGACGCGACAATTTGCAAAGTTTATTGTGAATGAGGTTACGTGTTCTTGTTTTATTTTTAAACAAGAGCAGATTTAATCTTGAATAAGTACCTATGTAAGTTGCAAAAGTACGAGTAGTATTATGTAGAATGTAGAATATCCATTGCTAATAATGCAACTATGGCAATAGTCAAACACCAATTATTATTAACCCATTTATATTTGGGGTTTCAATATCCGTAAAAAATATTTTGAAAACTAAATGATACGAAATCAATTTCAATTTTCAAATTACAAAGTAATATCGTGATCTAGCAGAACGGTCGCTCCACGCCAGCCAAGTTATGCGGTGCACACACTCTCATACAACATACCAATAAAATGCCTACCTAGTAATATGTACAGGCTAAGGAACTAAGCACACTTTTACGCTATGCATCTATCTCAACGGTGTGTTTGGCCTACTGGATCTTAAAAAGTGAAAATCCCACTTTGTTACATGAAATATCTTAATTTTGAGCTTTGGCCACCCTACCATAAATACAAAATTTGTGGGCAATAAGTTATGCAATTTACGAGCTAGAGGGTCGTGAAAATCGTGATGCTGTAGATGATGATGATGTCAAAAATCATGTTGACAAGGTCACAGCCTAAACAGTTTAACCGATTAACCTGAAATTTTCTCCACATGTGCACTTTTGGTGTCTGATGTGACTTCATCACATTGATTTGTTATGCCGCCATTTTCAAACCGGAAGTGACGTGATATCTCGGATCGGAACCTTGCGCCAATCGCTTCAGACAGTCATCTGAAGGGTTTTCCACAACCGGATATGACGGCATAAAAACACCAAACCTGACTAAACTAATCTCTTTACAATAAAAATACACTGACATTTATAAATATAAAATCTATCAAGCAAAGATTTCAGCCGCCATTTTGAAAACCGGAAGTGATGCTATTTCTCGAAAACGTCTGGACCGATATGGAACGATATATAAAAATAAAACCAGTTTCCTTATTTCCTTATTTGAAGAAATCCAAACTTTAAAGAAAACGACAATGCATTTCATCGACTAGTTTTATAGTTTTAAATTAAAGTGTTGAATGGGCCCATTTTGTTATCAGTACTTTTTAGTTTTTAGTGCTGAATTTTTATATCATTATTTTATTTTTTTAGAAGAAAAGACTATGGCTGGTATTTTACACGAACTGCTTTTCATGGGTTAATTATCACTAGCTATTCGCGTCCAATTTGTTGTTTGTTCCAATTAAGTATTTATAATTATCAAAGAACAGCTAACCAATGTCTGCCGTAATTTAACTAGGAAAACGCTCCGTGTAACGCGTTGATGAGCGAGCACCGATTCGCACGACATCGCCAATCGAGCCCGATCCATTTTATAATCAAAGAAAACTTACTACATTATTACCAAATTTCCTTACAACTTTCCATAAACACTCTGGAACAATTAAACAGACCAATACCATAAATTTGATACTTTTCCATCAATCTCTTTGGACAGATATTCAAAACACTTAAAATAGCAATACGTCTGTAAATTCTTGACCGATTGGGCTGGAATATGTAAAATATTATGTGTATCTAGTCGAAACAACGTTGTTTTTTAAGTGAAACATGATCCATATCCAGAAAACAAGTATTTTAGATACAGATAATACCAACCTTATACCAATGTATATTACATACTATACATATTGCAAACAAACATTATGTATTGCAATATGATCACTCGATCAACATAAAGGAATCTGTTTTTCATTGAAACTGAGAATAGCCATCTATAAACTTTGCTTTGCTATAGCCTACATAGAGCAACCCAGAATGCAGTGGAATTTCTGTTTTGAAATGTCATTTCTGACAGATTCAAAACTTTAAAATTGCCAATAAGTGCATAAGTTCTATACTGATTGGGCTGAAAAGTTGTTAAATAATTGAAAATGGTACTCTCAATGGTCATGCAAAATTTGAGCTCGATCTGACCATTTTGATTTTTGGCCAATCAGAAGATATGTTTTTAATTGAACCAATCAGAATGCAGATCTCAAAAACAATCCCAGACTGAGTTACAATGATATTAGTATGTGTGCAAAATTTCAGCTCGATCGAAAATAAAATGTGGCCAGAATCGTCGGGAAACACACACACACACATACACACACACACAAAAAAACAGAGAAAGTGTCCAAAAGAGCCGAATGGAGACGCTCGCTACGCTCGCTCAATAATGCCATCGAATTTTGCCAACTTAATGTTACTAGGAAAACGCTCCGTGTAACGCGTTGATGAGCGAGCACCGATTCGCACGACATCGCCAATCGAGCCCGATCCATTAATCAAAGAAAACTTACTACATTATTACCAAATTTCCTTACAACTTTCCATAAACACTCTGGAACAATTAAACAGACCAATACCATAAATTTGATACTTTTCCATCAATCTCTTTGGACAGATATTCAAAACACTTAAAATAGCAATACGTCTGTAAATTCTTGACCGATTGGGCTGGAATATGTAAAATATTATATGTATCTAGTCGAAACGTTGTTTTTTAAGTGAAACATGATCCATATCCAGAAAACAAGTATTTTAGATACAGATAATACCAACCTAATACCAATGTATATTACATACTATACATATTGCAAACAAACATTATGTATTGCAATATGATCACTCGATCAACATAAAGGAATCTGTTTTTCATTGAAACTGAGAATAGCCATCTATAAACTTTGCTTTGCTATAGCCTACATAGAACAACCCAGAATGCAGTGGAATTTCTGTTTTGAAATGTCATTTCTGACAGATTCAAAACTTTAAAATTGCCAATAAGTGCATAAGTTCTATACTGATTGGGCTGAAAAGTTGTAAAATAATTGAAAATGGTACTCTCAATGGTCATGCAAATTTTGAGCTCGATCTGACCATTTTGATTTTTGGCCAATCAGAAGATATGTTTTTAATTGAACCAATCAGAATGCAGATCTCAAAAACAATCCCAGACTGAGTTACAATGATATTAGTATGTGTGCAAAATTTCAGCTCGATCGAAAATAAAATGTGGCCAGCATCGTCGGGAAACACACACACACACACACATACACACACACACACACATACACACACACACACACACACACATACACAAAAAAACAGAGAAAGTGTCCAAAAGAGCCGAATGGAGACGCTCGCTACGCTCGCTCAATTACTGCCACATAATTCTGTTACAACACCACCTATTTATTAGTAGCATAATTACGCTTTCATTTGACATAACTCTTGACGGGGACTGTACCTACTATACTCTATTTTGTATTTTCAATAAATAATTTAGGATATTACGTAATGTTATTCAAGTAAGTTATGATAACACTGAGGCTATCACTTATAAAACGCATACATTTTAGTTCCAAAGTTAGATAAAATGAATATTTTCCTTGATAATAAATATAGGTACCTAATATCTTTTACAGTCCCACATTTAAGATGAGTTATGAGTACGATGGTGGTTATGAGTAAATGCATACCTACTAATTGGCTGTTGAATGCAATGGTTCACCCATACTCACCAATAACTTTCTTATGATTCTCATTATCCCTTTAGTTTAAAGTGCAGATTAAAATTGATTTTAATTCCGTAAGCCGTCATTTATCAAAACAAACCTTTATGTAAGTGACTAAATATAGGTTATATTTCCTCATAAAAATCGATCATGTCGACAATGTAACTTACTTTTCTTGTCAGACTTGACCCAAAAAGGTTTTTCAATGTATTATGGTAAAATATGCAGAGCGCCTCGACTCCGGTAACAAACCCTGTTAAGTCACCCGTCTACGTATAGATAGCACCTAAACCATTGTTCACCCATACATTGTTGCAAAGACACTGGACTCGATAGTGTGGCGAAGCAAATAGACGATGCATTATTGCAGCTCGGTCGGTACGTGACGCTGTTCGCTTGTAAGCTTGGCAACCCAGCCATGTTGCCATGTTTGTTTTGTGCAACAATGTTAACAAGGTTCTGGGATACTGCAACATAAGTGGACGTCCTTATGTAACAATGGAATGGAATTCTTTTCCAATAGAAGAGTTGGAGTGTTCGTGTGTGTCTTGAATTTCCGACGTCTTTTTCTCCTTTAAGTGTTGCTTGTGAATGGGCAACGCAGAGACTTGGCGGAAAGAAGATATTTTGACAAAATGTTGACATCGTCTCATTTACTATTCCGTGTGGAAAGAACAGCATAAAATCTTATGTATTTGAAACAAAAAAAATAATCACAAATAATAACAAATGTTGACATCTTCTCATTTACTATTCCGTGTGGAAAAAACAGCATAAAATCTTATGTCTTTGAAACAAAAAAAATATTCATAAGAGTCACGTAAAAACAAAATAGAAGCGGTGGTAATTTATCATTGACAAAGTACTCAACGAGTCTGCACTCCGAGAGATGGCTGTTTCAGACATATTGTAGTGAGAATTTCCACCTACAATGACTCGTGAAATAAATTTAAGTGTTTTAACTTTCAATTGAAGCACTACAACATATTTCCTTTTTCTTCGATGTTCTCTATTACAAACGAGTGCTAGAACTCATTATCAAGAATTTATAACGCTGCATATTAATTAGTCCAGCATTTAGTAAAACATAGAGAAGAAGTTGTTGAGGAGTATCACAATATGATGAACTTGATGAAAGAATAATGCAACGATCTAAAGTGTTGACCTAAATGCGAACTAAAACAAAGCATCTTGAAGAGTTCAAGACTTGTTGGGTGTCGCGAGGTTCTGCATGTGACGGCGCATATTTCCACTTCTTGCTCGAACTTCACTCGGTTTTATCATAATGAACACATTATTCCCATCTCTGACTTTACAGGAAACAGGTCAAAGGGGATTGTCAAGAAGCAATCTTCACATACCACTCGATCATTCTTGAAAATGAGTTCCTCAGATTTATATTACTATTTACAAATTTAAAATTCGTCGTGGAATGAATGCATTACTTTGAGCAATGCAAATTACTTCTATGAAATATTACATATTTCCACCTATAAATTATTCAAGTTCTGTTTAAAAGGATGGTTAATATATTATCCCAGCAAAAGCAAGTAGGAAGTATTTCCAAGAATTATTTTATCGTCATCAGATTGTATGTTTGGATAAAAATTAAAACGCTACTTTTAACGGCCAACAAACTTACGTTCCAAGTAGTTCAAGTAGTGTATTATTTGTTAGGAAGTATTTGTTTGAACAACCATGGAATCGCTCTGTGTAACGCGTTGATGAGCGAGCCTTCGTAATGCATGCGAATTTACATGTTGCGAAAGTTTGTTGAAGACAATCTGATCCAATGCGTCCAAGGAGCAGTGATCATTTTGTCTCTGAACTTCTTTGAATTAAATTTCACAAATGTTGTAAAACAATCATAAAATATCCGTAGGTAAGTAATATGTTAATAACTCTTGAAGTACTCTTGATAGATGAGTCTGAAAATGATCAAAAACACCTACAATGTTGGTCCCAATGACCATAACAAATTTTACGTTGTACGGTCAAACGGTACCATTTTTAATTTTCAAAAAATCACAGGATCTCGTTCAAAATCTATACACGATACCGTTCTTATGACATTAGTGTGTGCGTGTTCAAATTTTCAGATCGATTGGTTGATCGGTTTGACCTGGGCAGTGCAGACAAAAATACAAAAAACAATATAAAGCAGAGAAAGTTAGTGACTCTCTGCGCTCGCTTAATAATTTCGCTTCTTTGACTCTTATGATATTTACTGATATGAAATGCTAAGCTAACTAGTACTTGTTGGTTTTTAATTACTCGAATCTTTAAAATAAATTCCATCCGCTGAATAATTTAAAAAATAGAAGTAAACCATTTCTGTTCAGTTCAAATACTTCGCCGCGACATAGTTTCACGAAACCTATCTCGAAATGAGGGACATTTTCCAGTCAATATCAAGATATACGGCATTCTCTGTGACAGTTAAAGCGATCCACATCGTGATTAATCGCTGATATTGATTCATGCTCACCTTCCTCTTCGACTTGACGGAGTCTCTTTGTCGTTGCGTGAACTCTCCGATGGAGCGACTCCCCCACAACTCGCGTCCCATGAGCGAGTAGCAGACGGCCATCGCGATCATCGGAATCGCATACGTCACTGATAAGATGACGAGGTTGTATCTGCAGCACAACAAGATGGTGGTGAATAACAAGTAAGGTACGGGGCAATTGCAGATGGTGCAGATGGTGCAGATGGGAGCTCTCTAAATCCCCAGAGTGTGGCGTCAGCTTCCAATACAAGTACAAACTTTGTCTCTGAATAGCAACTTTCAGACTTCTGCTCAATAAATAATCATTTATTGACTTCAAACACTTCGTGATCCTAAACATGCAACCTCTAGCTAGAGCCTGAAATCAGAAAGGTCTAGCGTGGACTAGGCTATGATCCTTGCACTTTCCCGGGATATTCAGAACTCTCCCCTTCTTTTAGTTTTCAAGATGAGACCGGGTTCATTTTACTGCGTACCTACTGGATCATTTGACCACCAAAAATAAATTGCAGTTTTACATTTTTTTAACGATATTGTTAGGACGCAACTATATTGGGTTTATATGACAATCTAAATAATTCAGAAGAAAACTTTGAGTTCACGCATTTAAACAAATGAGCTATTAACATGAAGAGATGGGAATTGTGGATGCACCTTATAAGCTGTCATAAACTGCTACTAAAATTGTGTAATAAAAATCGACTGCAAATAACTCATGCCTTCTTTGAAGTACTTGGTGCTATTTATCGGGGAAAGCTCCTGAAATTTAATTCGTTTAATTTAAATCCAGACTTTACAAAAATATGAATAGTGGTCCAATCTAGTCAACCTTCCTCTATTAATCAGCCACCATTGTAAAGTTCAGTAATAAATTAGTCTCCTGGAGATTCTTTCAATGAACTGATTTTTACCGTGAAAACATCATTAGAGAGGCAAATCTCTAATTCTATAGAAATCTAACGTAATTTTATATTTCACATTCCCTCTTACCCTCCCACATGACTGAACCACTAGTGGAATTAGGGGGGGGGGGGGCGCAGTCGCAGGGTGCGTGGGTTTTATAATGGGTGAGAATTAATATCAAGGGGAAAAATTAAGATAAAAGAAATACCACCGAAAATATTATTTGCATTTTAAAAATGTGCTCTGAGGGGTAACGAGTGGGATTGATTCGGAGACTTCTCGTCATTTTGCCAACTTGTCTTCGAGGCGACTTCGCCCAATCACATAAAAACTGTAAATGTGGACCGCTTTCAGTGATTTTCAACATAAAATTCGTTAGTTTCAAAAGTTGGAGATGAACGAATATTAATGTTAAGAATGCCAAGATAAAGAAAATCTAATTTTCCCGGACGTTTTCTAGCCAGGCCCCACATGTAGCTGAAGAGCCCTTCCTCCAGACCCCCATTGAATGACTCTACAACGGTACGCATACCTTCCTGTTGCTTTCCATACAAAACCTCACTGTATAGTCAAGGAAATTAGTTGGTTACACTCTATCTCTCTCTGCTCCATATAAAAACATGTATATGATATGGGTCAGAGAGAGGCAGAGTATGAACCATCTAATTTTACGCCTCTGGATTTCATAGTAATCAACAAAGTGATAAGAATGTATACATTAACGAACATTAACGTATTACCATCTGCGGTACTACATAATATTATGGGAAATTAGTAAAGTGAAGGGTCCTAAAATAATGATTTGGGTAGATTCGAAGTTCCGCCACTGCACTGAACAAAGTTTGACAATTAAACTGCACTTCAAGGACACAAGTAAAACCTAGGTGCAAGCTGGCATTGCATTGTAACTATTCACATTTTAATTAGTTTGCACCGGTTTGTCATTAGCACAGTTTCGAATGTGGTTGATGATTTGACTCTATGGACCTATTGTATTGAGCGACATCGTTAGTGAGTGTCAATAGGCTATTATCTAGATGGCACAAATGTGAAGTTCTCTTTAATTGAGACAAAAGTAGTTATGTAAACTTATTATGTATACACACCTATAAACATTTAATATTGCATGTTCAACATGTTTACGTCAGTATATCTTCACTATTCTCGTTGAACCTGGTAATGGGCTGTATCGTGTACTTATATTTACTTGTGTACTTTGTATTAGCTGAATTACTACAAAGTATAAACAACCTATCTGCACTGATATTAGGATCATAACGCACCTATTGCAAAAAAATCTAACTGGAAATGAATATGGCACTGTCAATACTAAAATGTTCAGTGTTCAATAAAATGAAGACGAAAATCAAGAATTGTGAGAGAAAATAACATCTGTAATCCTCAGCACGGATCCTGGATAACTCGTAGTTGTTCTAATTATATCTTTGGCTCTGGGGCATAAGATCGGGAAGAATTTCATGCCTTTCACTCGACTCGGGTGAAAATGAGACGAATACTCACGATCTGTCAAAAGTTATTACGTTTTACGAAACAGCTGAAAAACCTACAAAAACCTAAGCTATGGGGATTAATTCTACTGAAGTTTTATAAAAATCATCAAGCATTTATTTATTTTGACGGAGTTTTGATCGGCTTAGAGAATTTTATTTTTGAACTTCATATAGTACTTTCGGCCAAGAGACGCTTAGAGTTGTGTAGGAAGTATTTAAGCATGAGTTTTAAACATGTTTCGCCAAGGATATATATCGAATATACAAAATACTAGGAAAACGCTCAGGGTAACGCGTTGATGAGCGAGCACTGGTACGTACAAATTCTCGAACCGGAAATGCGTACACAACGCACAGAACGGTGAAACGGTGCGACTTCTATTGCTAGGTAGCAGCAAAATAAAAAAGAGGTCCGTGTCAAAAGAGTTAAAAGGAGTCGCTCGCTCAATTACAAATTCTCGCCATTCAAATTGACAATGTTAACATCCGGTGATCAGAGACATTTTGTAGATGTAAAAGCTTTATTAGTGCTAATTGTTCAGTATACAGGTTAATTTAAAATTGACAGTGACATCACAATTAGCATTGCCATGGCAACAAAGGATTAACCATGATTACACATTGTTGGAGACTTGGAAATTACATCACATTCTTGTCGCATGCCATTTTTCCGGCCAAAATGTCCCATGATATTTGAATTTGAATTTTATTAATGAAAATTTTACATTACTCGGGTATAAGAGTGTTTGTCATTGTTATTTGTGCTGATATTTACAAATTTACTGGAATAAAATTTCACGAGACTTCCCTAGTGTCATCTCTTGAGTATAAATGATCTGTTTGAATATTATCAAAGCAGCTTGGTCTGAGTCGAATTAACCGTGGAATAATACAAAGTGAAGATGAGGATAAGATTTGTTGTATAAAATTCTATGTAATTATTTATGTGGTTGTGCTGCAAAATTTAAGGGTGTTAATGGTTTACATGCAAACTGCTTTCAGACTTTTCTCTCTCCTAATTGCAAGTTTATAAATAGTTTTCATTGTGTGAACTTCTGCACTACATCGAAAAAAGTAAGGTTTAAACATTTTTTTATGTTCTGGATTTTATGGGAAACTTCAAGCGGATTTTTTTTTTTAGTAGCGTAAGTTTCCCACTTCGGAGATACCTGGCGTTGAAATGTGTTGAAAGTTCTGTATGAAGCCGTGTGAAGTTTCTGTAGATATGTCAGTATGTCTGCTTCTGCATTCGTCTCTAACGTCATTTCAAGTCTGTTTCATTCAACTAGAAAAAGTTTCATTTTGCACAATCGTATTTTAACCTAGGCAGAAAGTTCTTAATATGTTAATAGCTGAGAATTTTTTAATAGGACTGTCACGATTGTTGGCAATCGTTGGCAATCGACGCCAGATAATTTGAAAATGCAATTTTTATTTATAATAAATTCCCATAGAGCTAGTAAGTATAATATGGAAATTAAATGTTCTTAAATTTGGGTTATTTTCAAACAACAACTAATGATAAAAAATATCAAAAGATGTGTGGCACCTGGAGTTAGTAATCATACAAAAAGAGGATGACACCAGCCAAAGAAATAGCAGCATTAGAAAGTAATGAATGGGAAGTGGCGTGGCCAGGATAAAGGAAAATTTAAAGAAGTATGATGAAGGCTCCATGGACTGTTATTGTGGGCAGGAGTTACTGCCCATGGTACATGTCCTTTATGTTCTATGACGTGCACAGTGGAAGAACTCTGCGACTTTGTTGAGACAAATACGTAAATTCTGGACGGATTGAGTATGAAGGAAGTAGCCGGACTTTAATAGAAGAAGAGAAGAGGAGAAAGTAATGTGGAAGTGTGTTGAGCTTCGTCGAAGAAAAACAAATACAGAATATTATAATATGCAGATATGGCATTTTGAATAAAGTAAAGGTTATTCTGATACTTCATAGAAAACATCAGTAACCGAACGATTTTGATAAGAAATTGATTTAAATAAATTTTCCATAAATGAAAGAAAAAAGAATTTAGAGAGGATTGGTTGGTAGGATTGGCCTATCAACCGAAGAGAAAGAGATCTGAAATAGGTCGAAAGAGAGCCGTTTGTGAATTTGAGGTAGGAAGGCAAAATTTATCTAATCCTTGACGTAAAGAAGAGAAGAAATGTTGAGACGGGGAGGGGGGCGGGAGTGTCAAGGAAATGTTTGATCGCAGATGTCGGAGGCAAGATATTGACAAGTGTCAAAATTCCGTTCAGAAGGTGACGAGCACCCCTAACAACTAGTTCTTGGAAAAGCAGGGACGGCGCCAGAATAGGGAAGTCTCATGAAATTTTATTCTAGTAAATTTCTATAAATAAACACAAATAATAATGACAAATACACTTATTACCCGTGAAATCTTAAATTTTCATTCATAAAAATCGAGTTCAAATATCATATGATAATTGGCGGGAAAAACGGCCTTTAACAAGAATCAGAACTGTGATGTCATTTCCAAGTCTTGAACATTGTGTTGACATGGGGATTCCCTTGTTGCCATGGCAATATAGCAAACTGTGATGTCATTGCCAATTTTCCTGTTTTTAAATGAGAGTAGATCTATCAAACTTTGTAAATTAATTACATGAGAACTATTCGTCCAACAACAAAAATAATACCACATCTGTGTTCAGCAACATCTCAACGTTCATAAAATAATTATTATTCTGAATTATAATCTTCACGAGACTTCCCTATTGTTTTGCTAGAGTGGAAAACAAGTGCATGTAATTATAAAGAGTGGGCCCCCAAAAAATCGGTTAAAAGTATATGATAGTTGTAAATGTAATGCACCGCAGGGTGTGTTTTAAACATTTTAAATCAATTGAACCGAATTTGTTACTGTTTTAATGACCTCTTTGGGGTAAAAAGTGTTGAATACGGTGAAAGTTTGAAGTAAATTTAGAAAACTATTTTGTATCTGCGTTATTTGATTGTTTCATTTAATTAATTATTATACCCATATACTAAAATTCAAATATTCTTATAAATGTATCATCGATTATATTTGGGTGGGGGGGGGGAGCAGACGGTGGGATGGAGACAATTTGGTTATCCGCCCACCGGCGCCCACTCCTGACGCCTACTCGTGGGCGAGAAGTGAATAACAACCCTTCCAGTACAGGTGACAAATCAGAGGACAGATATGCCGATCTAAAATAACTTCGCACGTTTGTTCGCGAGATTGAACATTTTATACATAAACGAAAAGCAGCGGCGACATTAAAACGTGGAGCGCAGAAATATCGCGATGATAAGATTCAGAAATGATTGACTTCACTCACAGAAATGATTATACGGGACTGGGATGGAAGTCGCGAACGGAAAGGAGTAGAGAAACGTACTCAGGGCATGTTGCGTGGGAAGAGATTAAATAGAGAATCAGGAAACCGAATTAATTTGGAAGGAAGGATCATGTAGAGAAGGTTCGACAATTAGACTCTAGAAGAGATATTGGAAAATATTCGTTTGTGAGAAGGACTACACTTAATCGGAATAATTTGAGAGGGAAAATTATATAATTACATTCCCGAGTCAATAAAGAAAGAAATAGTCGAGGATTATCAGGATCAAGTAGGCCATTTTGCTTCTTCGGTCGTTTTACAGGCTATATTTTATATGTTGTTACAAACAGTCCAAGCAAAGCCCCATTCAAAATAAGTTAAAATAAAACCATCGGAATATACCAAAACACTCAAAAAATCCAAAAGGGGGGTCAAAATTTGAAAATTTTAAATCGGCCATAACGTTTTTAATTTTAGTCCGATTTTTACAATCCAAAAATAAAAAATTTCAGATCAATTATCTTTATAAAAAAATAAGTGTGTCTATTTTTGGAAATTAAGTAGTCGTTTCGCTAAAAAAAAATGTGCCCAAATGGACAAAAAAATCCAACATGAGGCACTTTCGTTTGCACTGCGTCGGAGATATAACTATAATTTGAAATTAATTTGCATGATACATTATTCTTATATATTGCAAACAAATTTCTAAGGTACTGGAAATTTTTTCTGACGTGAAATCCACATCACAATTTGTATGATTTGTATGATTTTATTTCAATCAATCAGACGCATTTAAAAAAAATCACCAATCGGAGGATTTTAAAACTTTCTGTCGGCATACCATCAGATCGATCGTAGAAAAAAATGTGATATGTATGGCGGCCGTGACAGAGAAGCAAACAAACAAACAAACAAACAACAAACGATCTAACAAAAAAGAGGTTCGTGCCAAAATAGCCGAAAGGAATCGATCGCCTCGCTGGACTTATAAAAAAGTGTGTTATTTACATGCATTTCGAATGCTTGCTTATCAACGCGTTCACAAGAAGGATTTCTCCTATATGAGCTAGGAAACGCTCTGTCAGTGTAAGGCGTTGGTGAGCGAGCACCGATACGGGCAACATCTATAGCCAAACAAACACCATACCTACACGATATGACACGACACGATTCTCTTTGCAACTTTCCAATTTCCGTTCTGGAAGAACTAAATAACAGATCTATGTGTCCATATGGGTCTATACCTACATGTTTGCAAGATTTCATCTTGATCGGAGAAATTGTGTGACCTGTATGTCACCAACAATGTGAAAAAACAAATGTATTTGCCAAAAGAGTCAGAAGAGTCGCTCGCTCAATTAACATTTCTTAAAATGTGTTAAAACTGGATGGATTCACATAGCGTATTATAAAGTGACAAATTTCTTATAGAATGGTAATTTCTTATGATTTTAAAAATATAAGATCTAGTGGAGCGGTCGCTCCACGCCAGCCAAGTCATACGGCGGGCACACTCTCTTATAAAAAGGCTGGAGCAATCCCACTTTTACTGTAAGCATCAAAGTAGCATTTCGGCCTACTGGATCTTAAAATTGGAAAATCTTACATTGTTGCGAAATATCTTAATTTCGAGCTATGGCCCATCCCTACAACATATACCAAATTTGGGAACAATAGGTTACGCCCTTTGCGAGCTAGAAGGCCGTGAAAACCGTGTTTTAGGGCGGTTTTCATTATAATAGATAAATTATAGATATAGGTAATGGTACTCCCCCTAATAATAAACGGTACGGTGAAAATGAAAGAAAATGAATTGACTGATTAAGGTTTGATGGCATCATCCCATGAAGTCAGTGCTAACGCATTATCTAACTCTTTTAGGTGAGCTTTGATTTCATTGATAATAACAGGGATTGACTGTCAAGGAACCGGCCCAGCAGCCAATACGTTTTGTACCAAGTACCGTTTATTATTTGGGGGAGTGTACATTGAATTCTGGCCTACACGTCTAGTCTATATTATTTGTACACGATGCGCAAAGTATTTTTTTGATTTTTAAATAGTTTTGACTTGGCCCATTTTTTGATATCACTACTTTTCAGTGCTGAATTTTAGATTTCTTTCATTTTTTTCTTAGTTGAAGAGACTTGGCTGCCTTTTTTACACGGAGTGTTTTTTTCTGGGATTTCAGTTTACGTGATTTATTTTCAATTTGGTGGATGTAAATTACTCTTGATATTACTAAATGTGGTCATTAACGATATTGCAATATTACTCTCTTACACGAATCAAGACAAGACTTGATTGAATTCGTGAAGGAACGGATTTCTGTCAGAATCGGAGCTAGCTTTTCCGACTTCCTTTCTTTTTCCTTCAACATTACTGACATCCATTAACATTCTGATCGTTCTTCGAGCCTCGTCGAGTAATTCAAGCCGATAAGATTCGCAGAATCCATTACTCACAAAATCTTGTCAAAGTTACAAATGAATCCCGTTTGAATTGCGACGAAACCCTTCGTCTGATAAATTGACAATAATTTTAATAGTGTCGGTTGTCAAACTGGCTTAACCCATTGTGTGTTTTATTTTTATTGCAGTTTTCCATGGATTGAGATCAATAAACACGACACAAAACTCTGCAGGACCAGATACTTAGTAACCTTACATCCATATGCTAAAAACTAATTTTCTTTCGTCTCTTTATTTAGCCAATTGCTTGTTTTAGTGTCAGGTTTACAAGAGATTCACACAGCTAAAATTGAACATGAAATAGTTACATGTTTGACAAGTTAGGTACATAGTTTCTCAGCTGAAATGCTGAAATGTTGCACAATGGCCACTTACTTGACGGGAGAGCTGTCAATTTAAAAAAAAGAAAAAATAAAAGAAAAAAAATGAACCGTTTGAGGTAGGGACGTCGGTGAGGTCTTCAGTCAGTTCTGAATGGGATTTAGTATTGTTTTGTTCCATTACATTAAGTATGCGTTTTACAAACTAAAAGTTGATAACAGAGACATTATACTTACACATAATCAAGCACGGAGAATGGATAATGCCCGTCGGGCCAACTCATGTAGCAAATCATGGCTGAAGTTCCGTCCGTATACCTGAAACCAGAAGCTTTCGTCAAAGTTTTTACTGTTTGCTGACACGGAATAAACTTTCCGAAACACCTCTGTCGATTATAATATCGTGTTTTGTCGTGGTCCAAATGATTAGGATTCATGAATTCCGTAGGTGTGCTTCATTAAAAGTTAGAAAACTCCTTAGTTGGACTCCTTCAGTAAATTATTTTATTCTAACCTGCTAACATAGACCAGCACACTCCATAATCATCCCTCCATAATTCTTTCTTAAAAGCCTTTCATCGTCATCGTTTCCCTTTAATTAACATCAACGTTAAAATTAATTAGCAAAATTAGCAAGCTTTTGGCAAGGTAGTAATTTACTTCGTTAAAAAATAGTTAATTTGAGCCTGCAAAATCTTGTCTCGTTTGGAAAATTCTTGTCAGCAGCGTAACTTCTGTGTCACTTTAACGCATGCATGCCACTGGAATGAGGTATAAAAGTTTGCTCGAACCAGTCCTGATTACCAGCATGGATTTGTTACAACGTTTACTCTGCTACTCAGTCAAAGTTGCTTAGATCAGCACAATGAACGTAAAAGATAGAAAAAGTAGTGGAGGCTGTAATCTTCTTTACACCCTGTATTACTGGTCTGTTCGTTTATCTCTAAATCAATGATGATTATTATGAATATATTTACAACCTTCTTGTCATTGTTGTGGAATAGATGATGCAAGGCAGAGCCATTATGACGCTTGCAGTCCAGATGAAGAAGAGAGCCATTCTTGCTTTGGATTTGGACATTCTGTGCTGAAGTGGATGGACAATCGCCATGTATCTGCAGCAAACCAACACAAACAGTCAATTACTAGAACACGAGTGTATACATCTCAGGGCTACAAGCAGAAATGTAAACTGAAAGTTTTCTGATGTGGAGGACAGAAATGCATCACGCTGAAATAATGCACATCCCGGAAAACAGTATTTCTTTTACAATTTTGAGAGTGTCTCAAGGTAATCTATAAACCATAACTAATATTGTAATAGGGAAGTCTCCTTAAAATTAGATTTCAGAATAATATTTGTTTTATGAAAGTTGAGATGATGCTGAACACAGATGTGGTATTATTTTTGTTGTGAGATGAATAGTTTTCAAGGAATTAATTAACAAAGTTTGAAATATACAATTTCAAAACAGGAAAATTGACAATGACATCACAATTAGCTATTGCCATGGCAACAAAGGAATCACCATGGTAACACATTGTTGAAGACTTGGAAATGACATCACAATCCTGATTCTTGATACAGACCGTTTTTCCCGCCAAAATATCCAATGATATTTGAATTTGATTTTTATGAATGAAAATGAAAATTTGTGCTGATATTTACAAATTAACTAGAATAAAATTTCACGAGACTTCCCTTGTATGACTTCCAGTATCAAAATTACTGCATTATTTCGAAATTTCGATTGTTGTGTATTTTTTTCTAATGGCAGCTTAATACTTTATATAGTATTATATTCCCCCAAATATGTTTCAACCCCCCCCCCCCCCCCCACCCAATGCTATTAGATTGACATGTGTTTACAGCTTTAGGAAATACTGCATTGTGATCTGGAAAAACATGGACACATGGACATGGGTACATGGAAAAACCCTCCGTATAAAGCGTTGATAAGATCGTAATGCATGTAACTTAATATTCGTATGAAAGTTGCTGCACTATTCTAGAACTTGGAAATAGAGGACTGATCGAATGCATCAATAGAGCAGTTATAAGGTGTTTTTAAATTTCCTGTATTACTGGAAATATTTCAAATATTTCAAAAAGAGCATAAAATGTACGTTTTTGTCTTATAGTTAACAAAAACACCTCAAAGTGCATGAAACATATGAACTACCTAGATCAGTCAAACGGTTCCAATTTTTTATTTTCCACCAATCACAGAATTTCGTTCAAAACGACTCAGTTCAAAATACCTTATCGGTTGGTTGAACGATATGTGACCTGGGAATTGCCTACAAAAGTCATAGAGAAGAGTATCGTGATGACGAAATTGGAATTAAAGGTAGCGAAAGAAATTGATTTGAAATTCGCAGTGACATCAGCGCTGCTGTATAATGAAATGATAGATCGCATTTTATTAAAATGGATGAGATCATAAATATAACTTCGTTTTACTTCTACGCGTTGCCTTGTCTTCTCATGACTTCTTTATGAGAGAGAATTGTCGGTAATCGAATCGAAACTAAGGGTGTTCGAGTGGTACCACATGAAAACCGGTGAAAACATATAAAACACGAAATTAATCCAAACTTAAGAGGAAGATAACGTATTCTTCTCATTCTTTAAGTGATTCTACAACCCACTTGACCATTCCGCCTCCAATATTTTGGTCCCGCAATTTGTTTGACGAAATATTGCTATTTTATTTTTAAAAAATCGTAAAGTGTTTCGTTTGTGACTAAAAATGCTAATTATTTGCAATTATTTGGTTGTGTATTTTATATTTTTGGATAAGAATACGACTGACTGCAATCTTTTACCAGAAATGTAGAAAACTTATGTGAATTTCAGAAAAATCAATAAATTCATATTATACATCTTGTTCAATTGAATGGAGAGATGGCTACATGTTGCAAGCGACAGGAATTATATTCCTTGGGTTGACAAGAACTGATATAATTAGGAGCAGCATTGTGAACGGTGCAAAAAGTTCAATTTATAAACTAAGATCGTTTAAAACGGTATGCAAGGATGAGGAGAACGTACATGTGGTATTTGAAAGAACAGATGGGATGGGAGCAGATGCAGGTTGGCCTCCATAACGGATTACAAGATGGGAATTACTAGGTGGACTGTAAAATTGAAATCCTCAAATGTAAATAAATGGCAACCAAGTGTCCTCCGCTAAAAAAATAAATACACTGAAAGGTACTAATATTAAAAAATGTTAAGTCACATGCGAATCCAAAAATATCTTTTGAAAATATAAAACATCGGGAATCGTGTTACAATATTGTGAAAACGTTTAGTGTAACGCGTTGATGAGCCAGTACCGATACGTGCAACACCTACTTTTCATTGCCACCTTGATATAGACATCATTTTATAAACTCTGGAAGGAGATCCAGTGCTGCAGTGAACAAAATGCGCAGTATTCGCTCTAAGATATAGGCTGCTTTATACTTTATGGTATGGGGATAAACAAATCTTACAGTTGCCATGCAGTCCTCATATTTATTGTGATTACTTATTACAAGATGATGTAGTATTCCATTCACATTCCACAGTTAAACACTACCACGACGTCGACGCGTCTTTAAACATTAAAAAAAAATCATCTGAGAAAAGTGAATGCCTAGAAACATGTGTCCGCCAGTAATGTCCAGAAACGTTTACGTCGGTTTAGTGTGTGGTTGGATGGGGCATAGCTCGAAACTAAGATAATTCACAACACTGGGAGATATTTGAGGCCAAAAAGCTTATTTAATGGTTAGGTAGGATAAAAGTTGTGTAACCATGTTGTTTCTAGGTACCTAACGACTTTGCCGAGTGGTGAGGAGGCCACACTAGTAGATAAGTATATTTACTGCTACACAATTAGAGCTAATTCTGTAGCAGTAAATATACCTACTAGCTCTAGCTCTAATGAATTGCAATTTCCCTGAGGGTCTAAATCTATGCATAATTTCGTGTGCTTGAAATCGTCTGTGATGAATTGCAACTAAATGTATCATTGTATTAATAACGAATACGAATAGTCTCGCCAAACCAGGGATGTGCCAAGAGTTCTGGCTTTTTCCGACTTCCTGCTAAACCTTATAGATGCATTGTCAATCAAACAAGTGTTCTGTTTGATTGTCAATGATAATTACATAATTACGTAAAAACCACATGTCAACATGTTGTACAGTGAGATTCAGAAGAAAGCGGTCGGAGTGCCCCGTGCACACTGCCTGGCACAGGGGCACTACGACCGCTTTCTTCTGAATCTCACTGTACAGTGATGCGTTTTAAAATGGTTCACATTTTTTCCCTAAACACGATTCTGTGTACTTTTGCCTTGTGTAAAACTTCGAAAGTGTATTGCAGTTTTAAAACGACTTGGCTGAGTGGTTCTAGCACCTCACTATAAGTAAAACTATTTTACTATACTATACTATACTATACTATACTAATATACTATATTTTACTATAAGTAAAATAGTTGTTATCAACAAAGGAGGAGCTCTACTAAACGAATTTAATATGGCATGTGACGTTGACTTTATATGAAAATGTCGTTTCCTAAGCATGTTAATTATACAAATTATTTATAATTGTCTATCTGCCACTGTGATCAGCAATTTTAAATATGGTTGTGCGAGCTGTAAGCCCCACAAGAGGAAGGGGACGCCAAATATAAATCAACTTGTCTCAATCTCAGCAAAAACGCAAACTGTTCAATCTGAATGTCCTTTACTCTCTCTCTAATTGTAAGAAGATGGAGAGATTGATGCTTGATACGACCGCGAGAAAAGCACAGTATTACGTTTCTTGTGTGATGTTCGTAAATTACCACCAATCCTGCCTCCAGCGCATCCACCATTAATGAAATTGCCGTCTCGTTGAAGATAATGCTGAAGCGATAACATGTAGTAAATTAATTGCTCTTCGAATAGCGTAGACCACTTGTTTCGAAAACATGCTCTCAATTATGAGCTATGAGCTTTAACAAATTCACCTGATTCTTAATTTTATAAAAAATCTGAATTGATTGATATGAAAAGGGAAAGTGGTCCACCCTTCAAAGAGCGAATCATATACTGCAGCTTTGTAGATTCAACATGTTGTCCATAATCCTCAGCATATTGTCTATCTTCAATATGTTGTCTAAATATCTTGAACGAGACGCTCACGAGGCCCATAATTCCAAAATGGCGGTTTATAGGGCATTGTTAAGTAGGTATTCCACTATACAATTCAAGTTGGGCAATTCAAAACTGCAGACTTGAATTTGGACAATTTGGCTAGTGTGATAGACAAGAAAAATCCAAATCTTGACAATCCTTGGTGTAGAATCGGTTCTATTTTCCCAACTGCAATTGGACAATTTGAGATGAATGGAAACTTGAATTGAAGCAAATCTTTGGAGCAAAGAACACGAATTCATAATATTTCATCACATTTTGAATAAATAACAAAATATATTAACAGAACTATTGAAACAAGATTTCAATTAGGACAATTTAAATCTGGAATACTTGAGTTGTCCAACCTGAATTGCTTAGTGTAATATCCACTTTAGAGGTTTCCACGATTGAGCACTTAGCATCCGCACATATTTCATCAGGAATCTCGGAGCAACATCGAGAGAATTTAAATTCTCAATTCAGCTCAGAATTCTCAGTTCATGCAATTCATTATGAGGAAAAATAGTTCAATATTCATGTGTTGCTTTGCGGGTAGAATTACTTACCACTTCGAGGATCTAACAAAATTATTAGAGCACCAACCATAGCGAGCTATTAATTCAGAACGAGTTATTTTCCACATTTTAGACAATACGGTGCGAAGTGAAATAAAGTAAGGCTAGGATGTTTATGACATATCCTTTTTTCGTTTTTTGTTTAGACACGTCTAAAAATGATATGTAAATATGTTTCATGTGTTCCTGATTTCAAAAATATGTGTTTCATTTTGCCTGAAAATGCTCTTTTCTCAATTTTTTTTTATGAATTCGGTACATTTCTTGCTATTTTAAGGTATTTTTTTTATTTTTTTAATTACTGGGTACAATAATATGAAATGTTTGTTGCAAGTCAAGTTTATGAATTTTGGTCTAGATCACAATTCATAAAATTTCCGTCCACCATGGATGGCCATCACCAGTTGACACTTGATACATTGACACATTCATACAATAATTTTAAGTTAATTTTAATATATTACTCCAAGTCCAACTCCTAAACCGATAAATCGAATAATATGTTGACGAATATTACATACCATAAAATTTCATTCGTCCTTTTTCGGGATTTTGTGGTCCTTTTTTAATAGTTTTAAGGTACTATTTGCCTGCCTTTTTGGGCGTTTCATAGGTCGTCATAAACAACCTAGCCCTATTTATAAGTAATGAATCCCATGGTATTCAATTGTATTTGATTGCAACCCTGATGATGCGTCTCTAACAGACCAAATGAGTGAAGTTATAAAACATGAGAATTCAAGATGAGCCTAAAAAAACATCAAGAGCTTGAACCGTAAAGCCACCAGTTGCACAAGATGAGATGCCCGATGCGCGAAATTTTCCTTCCATGGGGGTGGGGGTGGCGCCAAATTTTAGCGCAAGGCCTGGCGCCGAAATCCCTAGTTACGTATTCATGTTTTTGGAACATTTTATACTTTGTTTTCACACTTCTGCAATATTTCAACGTGTATTAAATTCTCCTCTCGTGTCTTAATCCCCCCACTAAGGTATAGATAGGTACGGTGAAGCATTATAATATGAAAGATTTTCGCTGTTTACTTAAATTTCGACCTGCGCAGATGGGCTTTTTTATCAGGTAAGAGCAATAACTTCTGATAGCAACAACAGACATTAACACAATTGAAAGATTATGAAGACGTAGCATTTGTCTTCATTGTCATTTTAGTAGCAATTAGGTAATTAAAACCTAGGTACTGTCATTAGCCTGTGCTCTGCTTCAGACTCAATGTTGGTAAAAGGAAATAATTTATGTATACTTAGTCCTGCTGGGAAAGCGAGTGGGTAGGCACATTGAACATTTACAAGATCCAAGAAAAGAAACACTTACTTAGCAACATATTTTTTTAATTTCTTCTCTTGTAGGGAATTGTTGAATTTTAGTTTTTAAACGACTGAGTTTTCTTTGAATCATTTGGCATTTGTCAGATTTATGTTATACATGCAGAGATAACGATTGATATGTGATAGCAATTTCATAAATGCGGTCCTATTACCTAGGATTATAAATCTATTACACTTCAAAACAAGACAACAATTCAGTCAAACAGGTGATCTAATTTTACTGAACTGAACTAATTGGAATACCATATTTTCGTTTGATCTCTTCTCGCCAACGCAATAAGCCTTTGACTGCTTTTAACTCCAAGCGCTTGAGTTTTACCAAACACTAAAATAAACGTCCAGATTAAAACACAAAATGAAAATGCGATTAATGCAGGCTACAAGGTTAGCTGAATACTAACGTGGATCTTGCACTTCACATGTAATGCTCAAAACTAAAATGTCAGCATTTTAAATAAACGGTTGGAGTTGTTTTATTGAAACTATTTTGCCTCTCCAGCTCGATTGATTTCATTTGATTGACTCGTACTC
Source organism: Leuctra nigra (assembly GCA_934045905.1). Lineage (NCBI taxonomy): Eukaryota > Metazoa > Arthropoda > Insecta > Plecoptera > Leuctridae > Leuctra > Leuctra nigra. The sequence continues at coordinate 27,969,265 of OW203761.1, read as the reverse complement.
TGCCACTTGCAGGAATGATTCGGCTGCAGCAAGCTTGACCGGCATAACAAAACAACCTTTGTGCAACATCTTTTTCCCTGACGTTGTGTGTTTGCGCCATGTAGGTAATTGTAACATTTATTCTAACTGGTTTGAAAGCCGTCATGTTCGTTCTGAAGTATATTCATAATCTTTATTTATTGTAAATATTGTAATTGTTATAACTATTGTTATATTGTTATTTATTGTTTTTGACTTAATTAAATATACAATAAAATGGTGTATTGCTTATTTCATAAATGCCGATTTAGACTACAGCAACTTTTGGTTGAGCAACTTGGTTCCATATTCATGCGCGGAGCCCAATAATGACGACGATTTATGGTGACGATGATGAAGTGATACTGCAAATGTGCAGTTTAGCCCAATCCACTCTAGCAACGTTTGGTTTAGTTAAGTAACTTTGTTATGCACATGTGCAGTGTCACAATATCATCACCGAAGTGATTCTGCACACGAGCAGAACCAAGTTGATAAATCAAAAGTTGCTGGTGTGGATTCGGCTTTATGAATAAATTACCCATTTTCTTTCAATAATCTTCTATTGTCTTCCAGATGTCTTAGAGATGTAAGAATGTTTTTACCTTGTATTGTATTTTATTAGAGGATGCTCAACCTGTTGCAGACTACTCATCTGGGAAAATAACACGGGAACGATTTGTGATCGATAACATGGTCGACGAAGGGCAATTCTAATCTGTTCATAAGCTTTCTCGATTTCTACTTCCTCTCAGTCTCATCGTTAGCAGTTCATTGCACGGAAATTAAATTGTTGTGGAAAATAAAGGTTATTTAGTAACTTTCTTTACTTAAGAAATGAATCTCGCCCTGCTGATAATACCACTTGATTATACTTGGAATTTAATATTAAAGTTAAATTTCACAGCTCAAGAATTCTAGAAACTTCATATTAAATTTCTTAAGAAATATGATACCTATTATGATTATTATGATAATATGAATATGATTTCGGGTTTCCTCTCCTCCCTTCTCTATTACATTCTCACTAGTGGAGCCTCGGCTCCGTTGAGAATATTATCAGTTGCTACACTCTAATTTTCTATAAAAGAGAGTGGAAGTTATTTAAAGTTTTATCATTTAGACTATAATAGTTAATTCTCTACTGCCTTTTGATACATTATTGACCGATAAAATACTTTATTCTTATTGATGTAGCTTTACTATGTTAGGATGCACTTTATATGTTTTTTGATCGGTATGTTGTAATGTTTATTTCTATTATTTTGTCTCCCATAGACTAACCTTCTAGCTATGTGGGATTGTTTAGATAAAATGTATTAAATTGTATTTTCTGTAATTGTGTAATAAATAAATAAAAAAATTGAATTTTCTGTTCAAACACACAATAAAAACATATTTTATGACAGTAAGATGGGATTTTTTTTTATCAAATGGTTGGTTGGCCCAAATAGGTTTTATTATGCATATGTTTCAAATGTTTCGGATGTATGTTGTAACGTCTTCGCAGTATTTTCTATTCTCATTCGTCTCCCATCCTCATCTCTACATCCTTCAATTGTATCTAATTAGATCTTCCCATGCACGGTTTGGCTCCTATTGCTATTGTCACACGCCAATTATCTAAATAATTTAGGAAACACACAATCGGAATATAATGGCTTTAGTTTACATGATGCAGCCCCTTGATTGCCGTGAATCGTGTTACAATTAATTAAACTTATACGTTCCTTCATAATGTGCGTGTATATCCAACTGTTCAAAATTTGCTTTACTTGTTCAACAGAAATCTAGATGTGTGTGTATATTTTGTATTTGTAATACACTTGGGAAGCGTAGTCGTATTCATGACATATAAATTATGAAACGTTTATTTACTAACTTTACGGTACAATTGATTGAGTTTTTTCTAAAAGTCATTTGACATTTTATTTGTATTAGGCTTTAAAATTAATGTTTTTTCATGTATATGGAATATATTGTTACATGATGTTGGTAACATGGTTTTGAAAAAGCGTAAGCTTATAAATAATTTATGTTTGTATCAAAGGTAGAACATTTAGGAAAATATAATCGTTTGATGTTTACTAATGAAAAAGTACACGGATAAATGTTTCGATCAAGACTTGAGCTCAATACAAACTCCCAATAAATTAAATTGCGGACAATCACAAAATTATTAAATATTAGATCTCAATCCTCCTTACAGATGTGTAGGCGCTTGGCAATCCTTGTACAAGTTTGTGTGCGTGGGATGAAGCTCGGCCGTTTTAGCAAATTGAGAGAGAAAAATTGTTTCATAAGTGGGTGTAGCTTTGACAGGATGTTCACATGATCAGTCTGATTGTATATTAGTAGCACTTTTTCATTTTTTTCGTGCCTTGTTAATTAGGCGTCGGTTATTCAACAAAACCGCGCAAAACTATGAAATTTCCGATACGATTGGAGACCAAACCCGTTAACCAAATGATCCCACATTTTAATCATGATTAGATAAAAGACAAACTTAGGGTTATCACTTGGCACATATTTTCATACGGCACCCAGCGAGACAAGAAAAAAATACAATTTTTCAAAACTCAACTAATTAAAGCAAAAAACTAAAAATGTACCAAGTGATATCCCTAAGTTTGTCTTTTATCTAATCATGATTAAAATTTCAAATCATTTCGTCAACCCATTTAGTCTCCATTCTCCAGTGCCTGCAACGTGCGGCAAATTCGCTCGCGCTTGCAGCACCTTAACGTGTTATCCTGTCGACGCCAACTCATATCATTCCTTGTTTCTCTCACGTTACATCCTTCGCGTCTCTGTGATCCATAATAAGCAAGTTGATACGTCCAATCACAGCTCAAAGGAGCCACCGCCACTGCGTCGAGAGTGGTGAAACGAAAAATAACAAGAAGCCAAGAAGATCTTTACTGAGTAGGAAATGTTACATTAGGAAACTTATGAAAAGCTTATATAAGAGGAGAACGTTGAACTTTTCTCACATTTAATGAGATTCAAAATTGACAGGGGATATGTGCTTAATTTTTATTTGAACTCGGAGGAGGAGTAGAAATCTGATAACGTATCGAGTGAATATACCTAGTTATAATACAGAGACAATCTCACCTTCATCACGCTCTGAAGAAGTCTATTCCACGTGCGTGCTTTAAGCCGGGTAAACGCTCAGCTTTTTCTCAACTCAATTAGCAAATCAATCGATCAAAGTCTGATGAAAACGTATCTAATGTTCTACAAACCGATATTCACGATAAGCAAATAAAGTACTGGTGCACGAGTGAAGATGTTCGTTGTTGTGGCGTTGATGTTCAAAGATGAACTGTGAACGTTCGGGGTGGACACTTCGAGGTGGCTCTAACGCTGAACGTCGCTGAACGTTCAGCAGCGTACAGCGACAAAGATAAACAGTGTATAGTCACCTCTATATGTTCTGATAGAACTTATCCCCTATCGCGACTACCAGTCGTACAAAGACGTGGTATAAGTTGCCTTAAATATAGATATTTGTATGCAGAGGGGTGATTTGCAAGACTGGTTTTATCATTGGCTTTTACTAGGAAAACGTTCAGTGTAACGCGTTGATGAGCGAGCACGGGTACGTGCAAATTCTCGAACCGGAAATGCGTACACAACGCACGGAAAACATATACCTACATCCATATTTGAAATATGATCCACTCAATCAACATAAAAGTATATGCTTTTCATCGAAACTTGAAAATAGCATCTACGCACCATGGTAGCAAATCAGATTCAATTCAATTGGCACTGGAAAACATTCATTTCGATACTTCACTTCTGACAGCTATTGAATATGTCAATAAGTTCATACGTTCTTAACTGATTGGGATGAATATTTGTAAAATAAAAGACAATGTTGGTCTAAACGACCATGCAAAATATGAGTTTGATCAGATTTATCGAAGACCAATATCATTTTTCAGCCTGTCAGGAGATATTTATTTAAATTATAACAAATGAATTGATTTCAAAAAAATTAAGGTCTGCAAACAGAGAAGGTTGTCTTTACATGTGTGCAAAATTTAAAATCGATCGGTGAAACGGTGCAACCTGTGTATCGGTTAATAGCAGAAAAAAAAAGAAAAAAACTGAGGTCCGTGCCAAAAGAGCCAAAAGGAGACGCTCGCTTCGCTCGCTCAATCAGGACATAGAGGTGACTTTGAACCCCAATGTCATCACCTCGACTCTAAACGAAGCGAGTCTTCACTCGTGTATCATCGAGTATGTGTGGCTTTTCAAGAAAATAACTTAAGTTATTAATTACGAAGACGCTCTCGGTAAAATTTCATAATTTGAATGTTGACTAAGCGATAGCACAGAAGTTGTTGATATGTGAGTTGAGACATTTCAGATTCGTATGTGAGACATTTAATTAAAGTACGCCAGTTTTTCGTCTGCCGTTTTTATATTAAAAAAATCATAGATATTTAGCTATTTACATGTCACGAAGATTGAAGCCTGAAACAAATCAGGAAACATCCAATATATTATTCAAACAAATGAAAGAAAATGAATGCGCTCATAGTACAAGTACTTAAAGTATGTTAAATAATAAAAAATTACTGTGTTCAGATTCATTGGATGAAGATAAATCATTACCGACAGTTCAACAAGCTTGCAGAAATCCGCGCATGTCTCAACGTGTCAACCGAATTGTCCACAAGTTCCTTCAAGAGATAGACTCAACCAATTTTGACAGCTTGATTCAATTTGGACCCATTTTTTGTTACCATGGAGACTTGATGTCATACTGTCTGGGACTACGTAGATGTTACTGAGTATAGTATTGTGAACATGTTCTACACGCTTCCTTCAAGCGAAGATAAATTTCGTTCGTTCAAATGAAACCCCGAAGCTGATGGACGGGAATAGAATGAAAGATTCCTGGTGTGAGATGGTTCACAAACAAACCAATAAAGTATTAGTCGAACTTCCAGAGCTTTCAAACTTTCAATAACTTTCAATATTGTGGAGGACATGGAGACGATGAGATGGAGATGATTTGTATGGTTTGATTGAAAAATGAAAACTATTCAGTGGAACATAATATATTAGAGAAACATGTAAACATATAGACTGTCATTGGAAAGACCCGGTTCCTGCTATGGCTTCATCCTGACAGAGATTTCTCGTAATGCATTGGCAAATGTTGGAATAAATCACAGTTAATGTCACAACTACTCCTTCTCAGCATCCTTCCTAATCCGACTCATCATCTCACAACCATCCTTCATTATTCAACGATTCAACATTACCAATTAGTCGACAAGTCTATCAACGTAAAAATCATCACAGTCATGTTAACAATATATTTAGCTACTCAAATAAATTAAGATATAATTCAAAGTTACCGTTTTCATGAAAAAAATAATCTGCAACCGTTTCAAATCCATTCTTGAATTGATTTAATCTACACGGCTCTACCAACAGCATGCTCGATGACCCAATCAGTTAGGGACCCAATGTATAGTTCCTTGTTTGTTCGACTGATGCATCTGCGGTTTCCTTTCCACTGCACTTAACAGTGGATGACGTCATTTGAACCACAATGCACCGAGACAATCCAACTAATTGTGCACTTTTCAAGCGGAATGAACGGTCAAAAGTCGTAATGAACAGGACAGTTGGCAAATCAAATATCATGAACGTTTAGAGCAGTGGTCGCTCCACTGGTTTCAATGACGATGATTTCGCTTTTCGAGAGAAGAGGAAAAGAATGTCACCGCGTTTAATTCTGCCTTGAGCACCAGACATGGCTCACCCGCATGCAAAGTTCTAAACTGAAAATTGAATTGAGCCCAGCCAACTAAATGTTCAGCTCGCTAACACATAATACCTGTCCATGGAAATCGACATGAGCGTGAAGGCGCTCGCTGCCAGAGACAGGTTCGTCACAAAGTTGTTGATGGTGCAGTAGAAGGAACCGAACGGCCAATCAGAATTCAGCATGAAGGTGAAGTTGAAGACGCAGTTGAAGAGAGCCATCAACAAGTCTGTGACACTTAGATTCACTAAGAAGTAGTTCGTCACTGTGCGCATGCGCCGATGAGCTGAAACAAACCAAAGGGTTCATTGATTAGTTGGTGGTAAAATGCAACAACAGTTAACTGGATGTGGGATTGGCTAATTACGATAGGTCATGATTAATGAGATATTTTAAAAGGTAATACATCGATAGGAATATCATATTGGTTTGAAAGCGAGTTCTGTTCTGTTTATTCCAATGGTTACATCCGTTCAATCATAGTAAATCATGACCGGCATAATCCATACACTGACATCAAACCCTGGAAGCATCTGTAACGAATCATTCAGCCATGCTCATTTCAAAAAATACGCAGATATTATATCTGTGATTTTCAGAAAGTGATTTCTTCCATTCTTTGACGTTATAAACATTTGCATATCAGCAAAAACTGTCCAAAGTACTATTATGTGGTAAATATATTTTGTGGACACACTGTTGAGCGCCATAAACCATAATAACCTAAATGAGGCCAGAGAAGCAAATCTGGCTTCCAAAAGAACAGTTCGTTTGTGTTGGATATGTAATTCGACAGGGGGCTATAAATTCTATCTTCTTCATGACGACATTACTCACAAAGAACGAAAATAACACATTTACATCTCAATGTTATTTCGTTTCCAAACTGTGAGCTACAAACTCGTGCGTCTGTCTGTCTAAAGTCTTACAACTAGTCTTTCCTCATTATCTCCAAACAATGCGTGCGAAGGGTGAGATTGATCCCAAAGACCTATTCTAGATTTCACGTTAGATAAGGGATGCGGAAGACAATGAATGAACAGGATGACTCATAGCAGTGCCAATTTCCTCTGAGCCCGTTCAAATATTTCATTTTGGCTGGGTTCCATTCCTGATGTTATGATACTTTTGTTTGTGTTTTACCTTCACAGAGAAACTCTATGGATAATTCCAGAATATCACTAGGAAAACGCTCGGTGTAACGCGTTGATGAGCGAGCACCGACACGCACGACATCGCCAATCATAGCACGATCCATTCAATCAAAGATAACTAACTATACATTATTTATTACCAATTTTCCCTGCAACTTTTCATAAACACTCTGGATCAATTAAATAACATATTATTGTACTGATATTTTTCCATCAATCTCTTTGGACAGATATTCAAACACTTAAAACAGCAATAAGTCTGTAAATTCTTGACCGATTGGGCTGGAAATGTGTAAAATATGATGTTATCTAGTCAAAACGTCGTTTTCATAACTGTGAAACACAATCCATATCGTAAAATAAATTATTTTAGATAAGGTATACCTATACCTATGTATATGAAATACATACATTACATTTTGACTACATTATGTATTGCAATATGATCAACTAAGAAAAGAATCTGTCTTACTTTATATTGAGAATAGCCATCTATAAACTTTGCTTTGCTACATAGAGCAACCCAGAATGCAGTGGAATTTCTGTTTTGAAATGTCATTTCTGACAGTTATTAAAACTGTCAATAAGTGCATCTATGTTCTTGACTGGTAGGGCTGAAAATTTGTAAAATAAGAGACAATGTTGGTCTGAACGACCATGCAAAATATGAGTTTGATTGATCAGATTAATCGAAGACCATTTGATAGGTCAAATGGTGGTGTGGCTATAGGCCGTTTTAAATTAAGTATACAAATGAAAAATATTGGTGCCAATCCTTGCTAAGTTTTAAGTTGCCAATCCTTGCTAAGTTTTAAGTTGATCGATTAAACCTTTATGATTGAACGGTTCCTTGTTAATTTTCAAAAATCACAGGATCTCGTTCAAAAAATATATTTGGGACCACCCATATGATATGATATGTAGTGTGTGTACACAATATCAGATCAATCTGTTGAACGGTCATTATTAGTTTCATATCGTTTAAAACTTTCTGCTCTAACTACCTTGCCTTGTAGATTCGAAGTCGCCGTGAACTTGACAGCCAACACGCAAAAAGTCCCTAAAATGACAAAAACTTTTGAAAATAACGACAGATTAGAGTGAAAATTGGCAAAAATACCTTAAATGTTGGTACCAATGACCATGCGAAGTTTTTAGTTAGTCGGTCAATCGGTTCCAGTTTAAATTTCAAAAATCACAGGAAAAATGGTTTCAAATTTGAACCAATTGGAGGATTTGGCTGAAATTTTTTTTGATTGGGAACAATGTTGGTTGCAATGACTTTGCTAAATTTCAAATTGATCGAACCAACCAATCGAAAGATAATTTTTATAAAATTTGAACCAATCACAGGATATCGTTCAGAAAAGATCCCAGGGATCGCATAGAATACGTTAGTATGTGTACAAAATTTCAGATCGATTGGTTGTGCGGTTTGACCTAGGCAGTGCAGGCAAAAAAAAAACAAAAAAACACACAGAGAAAGTGCCATAAGAGTACCGTGGTGACGCTCGCTACGCTCGCTCAATAAAAGCTATTAGGCCTACTATTTGACTAGGAAAACGCTCTGTGTAACGCGTTGATGAGCGAGCACGGATACACGCAACACCTCGAACCGAAATTATGTCTATCGAATGTCATTAAAAGCCAACAATTCTGTAGCTTCGTCACAGACTTGTATAAAAATCTCCAAAATCTCCAAAAATATTGGTGCCAATCCTTGCTAAGTTTTAAGTTGATCGATTAAACCTTTATGATTGAACGGTTCCTTGTTAATTTTCAAAAATCACAGGATCTCGTTCAAAAAATATACCTGGGACCACCCATATGATATGATATGTAGTGTGTGTACACAATATCAGATCAATCTGTTGAACGGTCATTATTAGTTTCATATCGTTTAAAACTTTCTGCTCTAACTACCTTGCCTTGAACTGTAGATTCGAAGTCGCCGTGAATTTGACAGCCAACAAGCAAAATGTCCCTAAAATGACAAAAACTTTTGAAAATAACAACAGATTAGAGTGAAAATTGGCAAAAATACCTTAAATGTTGGTACCAATGACCATGCGAAGTTTTTAGTTGGTCGGTCAATCGGTTCCAGTTTAAATTTCAAAAATCACAGGAAAAATGGTTTCAAATTTGAACCAATTGGAGGATTTGGCTGAATTTTTTTTTGATTGGGTACAATGTTGGTTGCAATGACTTTGCTAAATTTCAAATTGATCGAACCAACCAATCGAAAGATAATTTTTATAAAATTTGAACCAATCACAGGATCTCGTTCAGAAAAGATCCCAGGGATCGCATAGATTACGTTAGTATGTGTACAAAATTTTAGATCGATTGGTTGTGCGGTTTGACCTGGGCAGTGCAGGCAAAAAAAAAAAAAAAAAAAAAAAAAAAACACACACAGAGAAAGTGCCATAAGAGTACCGTGGTGACGCTCGCTACGCTCGCTCAATTAAGCCTAAATTACACAGATCAATGTTTTCAATCAAGACTCGAGATCAAAAGTAAAAATAATAATTTAATAAAATAATTTGAAGAATATTCACACTATAGAAGAATTTCGATTATAAAGTGTTCCAATTATTAGTTCGAAGTTTGGTTCCGAGACTTTTTCTTGAGTCTTACGTCAAAACGTTCACGCGTGAAATTCGGACTTAGTGGCACAGAGCGTGTGAAATGTATTATTATTTCACTCGATGGGGCGTTTCATCTATTCGAAATGACACATTGAGTCTTGCTTTCGACACAGCCTCGATCTGTGATTCGTGCGTGTCACTTTCTATATACACACGACGATCTGATAACATTTGGTCTGGATTTCGGCGAATAGAAGGGAATCGTAAAAAACTCTGGGGACAAAAAAACGAATTTTAGAAAAGAGAAATTCTATGCCTCCAGCCCTAACACTATGCAAAGCTGTCGAGGCTCTTCTACCCTCATGTTTATATTATTAAAGTTGAGATGAAATTGAGACTCTTTCAAGGTACCTATGTATCTTAGTGTGGCAGTTATCTTCAAAAACCACTAAAAATGCTTTCATACATTAATAATGATTAATAATATTTAGGAATCCTTCGATCTTCAAAATGTTTTAATATGTATTCGTGTGGATTTTCAATTATTTAATTTTTATTATTCATTTCATGCAAGGAACTGCTGATGATGGCTGATAAAACTCAGTCGAATCGTTGCATCAGAAATTATTTTGATTCTGAAAATTTTCATGAACTTTAGGTAGGTATTTTTTTGCAATTGATATTGAAACAATTAAAATCTCTCTTTTCTTTTTTTAAAATATTTAAAGCTCATAGCAAATAACATACTGATTTTGATTGTAATGTAACAATTATCGATGGCGAGCCAAGGCTATAAGAAAACACAAGAAGATGGAGCGTGGGTGAAGTTGAGGAGTAATAAAACATGAGAGGGAATACCATAATTTGGCTTTATTATAATAAGCTATAACAATACAACATATTATTTTTATCTTAATCATAACTTGAGTGTTTCAAAAGTTTCACTTGCTCATCCGTTGAACGTAACCCCAAGTTACAAGAGTGTGGTTCGTGTAACAACAAAGATCTTCAATCATCCTACCGACTCGACGAAAACTTTGGCAATTCAAACCGAGAATGGTTGTTCCAACTTGCATCCATGTAGCATGGCCAAGTTTGCACAACATATCTGGCCACATTGAACCACATACTATTCGTCTGACTTCACTTGACTACTCGTCTCCAAACCTTGCCCAATGTTAAGTCTTCATCTTACTACAGAGTTGACATGATATTGTCATTTCTGCTAGGTTTCATCAAAGTCAAATCAGAGAAGAATGAAATAACTCCAGTCTCTTTATTGAGCGATCGAAGCGCGCGTCGCCTTTTCGCTCTTTTGGCACGGACCTCTTGTTTCTTTTGTCTGTTACTGCCGGTAGGCTCCGCTCGGGCTGCGGATAGCAGACAGATTTTTTGTTGATTGGTTCAAATTTAATATAAATCTGATGGGTTGATGCGATCAGTTTACATTTTTGCAAGATTGAGACCATTATTTTATAAATGTTTACGAAGTTTCAGCCAAATCCGATACGAACCCTCCAATTGGTTAAAATTTAAACTCTTCCCTGTTGTTGAAAATAAAAAAGAATCATCTCTTGTGACATCTCTTATGTTACACATTTTCAGCCCACTGTCAAGTATTACAGACTTGTTGCCTTGAAATAATTGTCAAAAGAGATTTATCGGAAAAAAAAACAAGTTCACGGCCAAGGACATGTTATTCAATTATTCCATAGTGAATAATACAATATATAGATTGGAAAATTCCAATGAAAATCATAAGTATCTAATTAAATTAGTTATCCCTGATCGAGTAAGTAGTTTGTGATCATAACGGTGTTCGCTCATAGCACCGACCTTCGCTCTTCGCGTTACCCCGAGCTTTTTCCTAGTAAATGTATGAAAAAGAGATGTAATAAGGAAGGAGATTGTTTGTTGTAGGATTGCAAACAAGTGAAAGGATGCCGAAGATAAAGAAAGTAATAATGTTGGAGCAGAAACTCTGGATGATTGATAGCAGTTTCAACAGCAGGTACATTCAATAATGTGATATTACTATAAGCTGTATTCATAATTCGCCATAGAAAGCTATTTGTCTTCATCATTATATGATGTAACAAGATGAAACACTATGGGGGAAACTCTACTTGAAGGTCACAGACAAGAGAATTTCAATCTGAAAAAGTCACTTCAAGAGAAATTCTACTCTAAAAGGTCTCAAGAGAATTTCTATTTTAAAGTCACAAATAATGAGAAACTCGACTTCAAGTCACATACTACGAGAAATTCGACATTGAACTTTTTGACTCACAAAGACTCTCTATAAAACTCGGTGATAAAAGGGAAGTCTCTCCATACATTTGTTTATTGTATACTTGTAAAATCAATACAAAAAATTACGGCAAATACATTTATTACCCGATTTTTTTTTATAGATTCATTCATAAAAATCAAATTGAAATTTCATGTGACTTTTGGTGGGAAAAAACTTTCTAAGTCCACAACAATGTGCCACCATGGTGAAGACTTTGTTGCCATGGCAACCCCTGCCTCATGACGTGAATGCCGATATTACTGGTTAATTGTCTACATCCTACACATTCAATATTTCACATTTTTAATCCATTCTACAACTAGCTAGTAAGTTCCCTATCGTTCATATTTTGAATAAAGATTCCTTGACGACCGTCGATCATGCAAGAATAACGATTTGTCCGCCGGAATCCTAAACTTGTAGCTTTTATTTGTACTATTTTATGTTTGATATGAAGGGATGTGTGTTGTGAAAAATATCCGACCGAACCGGGGCTCGAACCCGGGACCTCTCACTTGCCGGGCGAGAGCTCTACCAACTGAGCTACCCGATCGGACGGACGGACACTAGACACAACACACTGATGAGGGTTAGAGATCTCCGAGGAGAATGGAATGAAGGTAGAGAATGCTTCTACGAACTGTCATACCACCGGTGACGATGCTGTCACCATGTCTCATTGCACTTGCGTGCGCAACCCTCTTTTACTCGACTGAACGAGTTGCTTTACAGCTCGATTGATGAGAATGTAGGTTTCTTTGGAAAACTTCCATGGAGTCAGGATGATATGAAGGGATGTGTGTTGTGAAAAATATCCGACCGAACCGGGGCTCGAACCCGGGACCTCTCACTTGCCGGGCGAGAGCTCTACCAACTGAGCTACCCGATCGGACGGACGGACACTAGACACAACACACTGATGAGGGTTAGAGATCTCCGAGGAGAATGGAATGAAGGTAGAGAATGCTTCTACGAACTGTCATACCACCGGTGACGATGCTGTCACCATGTCTCATTGCACTTGCGTGCGCAACCCTCTTTTACTCGACTGAACGAGTTGCTTTACAGCTCGATTGATGAGAATGTAGGTTTCTTTGGAAAACTTCCATGGAGTCAGGATGATATGAAGGGATGTGTGTTGTGAAAAATATCCGACCGAACCGGGGCTCGAACCCGGGACCTCTCACTTGCCGGGCGAGAGCTCTACCAACTGAGCTACCCGATCGGACGGACGGACACTAGACACAACACACTGATGAAGGTTAGAGATCTCCGAGGAGAATGGAATGAAGGTAGAGAATGCTTCTACGAACTGTCATACCACCGGTGACGATGCTGTCACCATGTCTCTATGTTTGTATCATTGTTCCTAATAATATAATTTCTCATTCATGTTAATTAAATGCTAAGTTATATACGGGAGTAGTGTACGACTAAAACTTTACTTTGTGAAAAGAAAAACGACATAGAGAATGACGTCAGTTCCAAGTTGACATTTTAGCTCAGCAGTGTTAAATATTTTAGATGTGTCTAAACTTACAAAACTGTCCCTGCGTATTTAAAAATTTTGAATTAAACAGTATCACAAACTTTTCTTCACAAGTTCCTTTTATGTCTGCATGCTTAGGACATAGCTTCAGAAGTGGCCGAAAATACTGGCGGCTTGAATACCTCCTGTTATGCCTCGTCTACACGCTGTATTTAAACATATGTTTAAGTATAGTTGGTACTTAAATACACCGTGTAGACGATCAAAACATAGTTAAATACCGTCTATACTTAAGTACAGCTCGGGACCCTAGTTAAGTACTGTAGTTAACGTAGTTCACGAGATTTCACGAGATTTCAATGGCCGCCATCTCGCGCGGGAAGCAAAGCGGTCGTATGAATTTTGACATGTCTTGCAGAAGAACAATAATTATGCGGAAAATTAGATAATTCTATTCTTCTACAGAAATAAAACACTAACATACTTGCGTAAATGCATGAAGATATGAAAAAACTAAATATATCCATGACTGAAATACGAAACATTTTTTAGGTTAATGGCGCCACAGTGCCTTCTCGTCTTTTCACGAGAAATTCTATATATAGAAGGCAGTAGTGAGAGTTCATACTTTTATCACCAGGTAGCGTGCATTTCAATTTCCATTCTCATTGATGATAGTTAAATATAGCGTGTAGACGTTCCAACTATGTTTAAGTATAGTTGGTGTTTAAATAGGTATGTTTAAATACAGCGTGTAGACAAGGCATTAGAAGTAGTCGGGTTCAACCGGAGGAGGATTTGAAGAGACAACTGCTGCTGCACATGGCGAGGAGAAGTGTGAGTGATCCAGATTGGATGGACAGGGAAATGTGGCGACCAGAGCTTGAGCAACATATCGCACAGCAGTAGACAGCCCGCTATTAATTCAATATTATGTAACCTACTTCATTAATATGTATTTAATAAAATAAAAATAGGCTGCTTGAAAAACAGCCCTCTCTTCCTAAAGATCTCCACGCTTATTATTTTACAAATTAACCACTGGAAAAAGTAAAATATTTCAGTTTGAGGCTTCCCTCAATCGTGAGGTAAAATACTGAAAAACCACGACCGCGGCTTCTCCCTTTCCATCCTTCACCATTCGCATCACGATTGGGCATGTGCAAAGATAACTAATCCGGCAGAGGGAGGGATCATAGGTTCCGTGGGAGAAAGAGTGGAAGAAACTAAATGAACAATCAGTCTGTCATTACACAAGAAAATTTGAACCAGGAAAGCGGTGATTCGATTCTAATAAATTACAGAATATCGGAAAATCGTTCCTAGGCGCCTGTGAACACACGTCTATTTCACGCCCGAGTGTTAGCTCTTATTGAAATATTGAAATATTCAGTTTTATAACTTATAAGTTTTGAAAAATGCGCGTAGGTATATCAATAATAAATGTAACTGACAATTAAAATAAGCAAAATAAAGCGAGTTAAAATATATGTTACGAATAATGTAGACTGATGCACAATCGATCCATAAATAATATGTAATGGTTGTCATCTTTCAAAGAGAATGAACGAAAAGACATGACATGAAGAATCTTACTGTTTCCCTAAGGCCGACAGCAATGCGAAGAGGCCGCCATTTTAGGAATATTAGAAGAATCGTAACGAAACGTGCCTGTGAGACATTTACGACTCATCAGCATTGAAGGCCATAAATCTGGTAATAATTTGCAAGTTATTAAATTGAATAACCCCAAAAGACGTTAGTTAAATTCGCGTTTCATTACATGCCAGAAGCTGTTTTACTGAAAATTCACTAGAAAATTAATTTTGAAATGCCTTAGTTCGTTTCGATCTTCTGCAGATCAACATGATAAAATTTAATTGTGTGGAGAGCGAATTTCTATTAAACGTCTCTTATGTACATATCTTGTTTCCTCATGACATAGAAGACATTTTATGAATAATTTTTCATTGAAACTGAGAATAGCCATCTATATTGTATACACTTTGCTAAATAAAGAGAAACCAGACTGTAGAATTCCCATTTCTGGCAGCGTCAAATATTTAAAAATTTCAATTTGTGCATGTTTTCTACTGATTGGGATGAAAATTGGTAAAATAATTGAAATTGGAAATCTTAATGGCCATGCAAAATTTGAACTTGATCTGACGATTTTGATTTTCGTCTAATCAGAAGATATATTTTTAAATTTTAACCAATTGGAGGGTTTGTCTGAAATTTGTATCCCTAAAACTATACGACGACCTCCAAAATTGTGAAGAAATTCGATTTGATAGGTCAAAACTCTGTGAGCTATACAGGCTATTTTTATTTTTGAACCAAACAGAAGGCAGAGCTTAAAAACGTATGTGTCACAATTTCAGCTAGTTCGGGTAAAAAATGTGACCTGTGGTGTCGAACCAAACAAACAAACAAAAATGTAAACTAGAGACGCTCCTTACGCTCGCTCAATAAAACTCTTTTCGATGTCAGACACCTTTTGACTAGAAAAATATTGTATTACATATTACATTGCATTGCATTTTTGATATTGCATGGGTTTAAATTTAAATGAATTAGTGATGATAATCAATATACCATACAATTCCTTAAAAGAATACGTTTGATAGAAGATGATCAAAGTATATTCCCAACAATATTTTGCTGAGATGTTTGAAATATGTAAATGCTCAAGAGAGATCCACTCGAAAAACATCAATATTCCATCTCTTCTGTTATTTCACTTACCTATATTCATATAAGAAGTTGCAGCTTATATTAAAAACAATGTTCGATCCTCTGAGATATTGCCAGTAAAGACGACGTACGTCAAGCAAATTCGACCAATAAAATGAGCTGACGTAACAGCTGATAGCGCCCTATTCTTCATATCAAAGCCGTTCAAAAGTGGCATGAAATCTACTTGAGGCATGGGAAGCGAACAATGTCAGGTCGTCTGGCGTACCTCGGGGCGGGGGGTGGGGGGCACTTTTGGGCCTTATGAATAACCTAATAAATAAAATATAACGATAAAAATAAAGATATAGTAGGCTGATCAAAATTGTAATTTTTATTGATCTAATGACCTACCTTACAAAAATCCACAGGATGTAACTGGATTTACAAAATTAACGCAAAGTGATTTTTATTATTACATTTTTACAGCCACATTTGGCATTGAAGTTTAAATGATTTGTGGCGTCAATGTCAATAGAAACTTGAGCCACCGGTTATACACCCCGGTTCATCTCTACCGGTTCCGGTACCGGTATGGCTGAGTGGTAACGCTCTGAACTTGTATTCCGGAGGCCCGGGTTCGATTCCCGCAGCCGCCCTTCCTGACTGGGTTTTTTCCGTGGTATTCCCTCAGTCGACAGGCAAATGCTGGGGATGTACAATACTAATAGGCCACGACCGCCTCCTTCCCAACTTCCATCCTTACCTAATCTTCACCATCATCTCCCAATCATCATCATAATCATTCATCCGTCGCCATTAGCCTCGCTGCAGATCAGTGAGACGTTAAGCCCAGGGGAAAAAACGTACAGTAACTCATGATGATGTAAGGGAATGGAAATCGAATGCATTGTAAATTCTCAGAAGAGATGAAGCAGCGGTTCAATTACTTTGAGAGATTTTAAAAATAGAACATATGTCAACTATTTCGATGATAATAATAATCTTTATTCCTTTATCAATTAGTTAAATGTCAATGAAGTCAATCTGTTCTTGACCATTTTTCAAAATATTGTACATTAGGAACCTACATCTGAACACCTGAACCATCTCTAGTTTTATGTGCCCTCTGATTGGTTATAATTTAAACAATATCTTCTGATTAGTCGATTATCAAAATGGTCAGATCAACTTTAAATTTTGCATAGCTATCAAAACTGCCATTTTCTCTTATTTTACAAATTTTCAGCACAATATTCACTTATTGGCATTTTTAAATCGAAATGAATGGGGATTATTCCAAAGCAACTTGGATCTGATTTTCTTTATGTAACCAGAGTGTATAGATGAATAATCTCAGTTTTAATAAAAATCATGTACTTTTATGTTGATTGAGTGTATCATATTTCAATTCATTGTAGATGTTTTGTGCGTTCCAAACTTTCGGTTCGAGATGGTGCGCGTTCGGGTGCTCGCTCATCAACGCGTTACACCGAGCGTTTTCCTAGTTAATTTCACTCAATAAACATCAGCACACAAGCCCTGTGAAATTAACACCCTTATGTTGTCACATCATCAAGTAGGCCTGGGGCGTGACTCTGCTTCTAATGAATTCAACTAATGGTCGTGGCTCATTGAAAATGCCACAGGTACAGCTTATTGTCCCACGCTTTTGCAGCTGAGCTGAGTGGCATTATTAAATGATATCGCGAGGATAATCGTCTGCAACGCGTCGTGATTGAGAGATAGCGGTAACATCATTCTGAATGTGAATTATACCACAACTGGCAAAACAGATTACAGCATTCTTTATTAATGTACATAAAAAACAATCATGAATGCAATTTTTTGTTCATTAATTATTATAACCAGTATTGTCCTATTTCCATTATAAAACATCTTGTTTGCAAGCTAGACCAGATAAACATTTTATTTTGATAGATCCCTAGTCTGTTTTCATGTTTAACTGCAATGCAGTACGATGAAATGCTATTAATAAAGGATTTGATCTAAAATAAAAAGATCACGCGTTTTTTCCAACTGTTACCAGTGTGACCTAATTCAAGTTTATATCTTTTTCAATTAGAATAATTATTTGAGGTTCAGAAAATTAAATTCGAAAACATCACTGCTAAAAGTAAATCTATATTTTCTCGTTGAACTTGATAATGGATCTAAGCTCTCAGCTTTCAGGAGTGCATTTCCCCGTAAGATTGCATCGGGATCGGTAGAGATGCTCGTGGCTTTGAGTTGCATTATGCAATATACGTACTTGCATGTGCTTCACTACACACTCCTTCTTACATCTCCTCACAAAATCTTCAAACGTTCCAAGCTACTGACAACTAAACTCTTTTTACACATTACATTTCGATATACAGCAGACGCTTCCAATGAATCCAAGGAGGGTTTTTAAGACAAATAACCTTCCGGTGGGGCGTTGCTTCAAAATTCCTCAACTGAGGGATTGAGGTCATCAAATATGCAAATTCCAATCAGAGTTATATTACAAGTTAAGATTAGATGTAGATCTTATATACATGAATGGCTTGGAAGGTGTTGGTTTTTGTTGTAGGATGATGATGATTTGTAGATGGAGCGTCAGCAATTAACACGTTTGGCACCCATCAGGAGGGCTATTCTAAATTTCCTTGTCGTCTCGTATCAATTGATACGGTGTCACTGCCATCTAGTCGGGCGTTAGCTCGACGCTGCCAAGCACCGCTCTATACAACGTGCGAGCTTACTACCACGACTGTATACAGCAAGCGCTTCGGGCCCGATTTCGGGGTGTCAGTACGCATGCAAGCATTTAGAAATGAAAGTTGAAAACCATGGTTATCGGGTAAATTTAGCCACCTGACAACACCTAACCAAATATCAAAGTGCTGCGATCATCCCTTCGGGGTGAATTTTGGGCCTCAAACATGCAAGGATTGACTTTCATGTTAGTTAGTTAGTTAGTTAGTTAGTTAGTTAGTTAGTTAGTTAGTTAGTTAGTTAGTTAGGCACGGCCGGTTTGTTTGCCCATCTCCACCGGTTACACGGTTTGGTCTAGGGAGTTGAAATTTGGCAGAGACATAGAGTCATATTTATAGCAGTGCCCTTTGAAAGAAAATCTAAAAATTTTTGACCGGAAGTGAAGTTATTACAATTTTAAATTTTAAATATTTTAAAAGTCAAACGGGTCCATCGAGAGTTTTGAAATTTGGCAACAATAAAGACAATGTATTGCTAGACACTCCACTTCAAGAAAAATCAATAAATTTAAACCGGAAGTGGGAAAATTATCAATATTTACGTTCCGCCTTTCTTCTTTGATACACTAAACAGCGGCTTTAATTTCCATCGGGCTGATAGCTCAGTTAGGAAGGTAGCTGGCTTCGACTTCTGCATAACGCGTTCGATTCCCGATCCCGGAAAACTTTTTTTTCATATATTATTTTTTAATTTGTATAAGTGATGATATAAATAAGGATATATATTCAAATGAGAGGTCCAGGGATGCTGTGTAGATCATCAATAGACCGAAACATCGCAATCGCGGCACGCCAGTTGCCATCGTGAACACTGAAGATATCAGGGAAACAGAAAAACTCGCACGTCGTTTTACGTTCCGCTATTCTTCTTTGATACTATACAGACTGCTTTGGTTTCTGTGTGGGCGAATTGGCTCGATCACATGAGGCATGAGACTTCGAACACGGCGTTGACGGGTTCGATCCCCGTACCAAACGTTTTATTTTTTATCTTTTTATTTACTTAAAAAATGTTTAACCTTCTTGTGTATATATTCAAAATGTTAGTCCGAATACATTCAACGATTACAATAGCTACTCTTTTTAATATTATTCTCATTGGACTCTAATAATGATAATGATAATAATATATATTATATATATAATATATAATATATAATATATATATATATAATATATAATAATATATAATATATATATTAATAATGATAATGATTGTCAATGTACACGTTGTACGTAAAGTTGTGCAATAAAACAATTCGTGGTCATGCTAATCAACAGAATCTTGGTGGCTCAGTTACTAAACTAGAAACCACACAAAAAAGGCTCCATTACTGGGTGCATAAGGTTGTCACAGCTTTTAATTTATCCGAATAATTTAATTATGTAAAATTCAGGTAATTTAGTAAATAGTAAAATTCAGTAAAGGCTCCATTACTAATATTCAGTGTATTACGTGTTTACAACTTTTCATTTGTCACACTTATATATTATTTAAAATAGAGTTAATTTGTCAATATTGGTGGCTCAACAAGAAACAAGAACAACACGAAACAAGAAACCA
This sequence comes from Leuctra nigra, assembly GCA_934045905.1. NCBI lineage: Eukaryota > Metazoa > Arthropoda > Insecta > Plecoptera > Leuctridae > Leuctra > Leuctra nigra. Next base: position 27,948,930 of record OW203761.1, on the reverse strand, counting down.
CACAAAAAGGCTCCATTACGTGCATCCATTACGTGATCACAACTTTAAGTTTCTAAAATAAATTTAATTATTTTAATTATGCAAATTTGTCGATCTTGATGGTTCAGATACGAAACAAGAAACCACACAAAATGGCTCCATTACTAGGTTTATTAGGTGTTTACAACTTAGTAAAAATTATTTCATTATTTCAGATGTTGTAATCTGTCAATCTTAGAAGCTCGGTTACAATAAACAAGAAACTACACTAAATGGTCCATGATAATTAATGGAAATCTGTGGGTTGAGAGATTTAAATTTCATTTCATCATCCAACAATGCTTACGTTAAAAAGTTAGAATAAAAACGATTTTAAATTATCATGATTTATTTCCAAACTGTGAGTCAAAGTCTCATCAAGTGACATTGTTTAATGGAAATAAATGAAACTGAAACTGATGTTCCTCCTAATCTGACACTAATAAAATAAACATTGGTTTTGATGCGAACGTTATATACGGAAGTGGTCTGGCTTGTTTACATCGGCAATACAATAATATTCTTCAAGTATCTAGGCAATAGCACGAAGTAGTTTCCTGGTTTGAAAATATGAAAATATTATCTTCCACAGCAACATCACAAAACAATATAATAATTACTAAATAAGATCAGTAGACTAATTAAAATGCAAGCTAGATAACTGTTTACAAGTACCTATAGAAGAAGACAACAATACTAAATGGACTTCGATCGTATTTGCCATGAACAAACAAATGTAAACATTAAGTTGACCTGTCAGGGAGAGGCAGAGAGGTGGAGATGCCAGATATAGGCCGGCCCATGCTATCCGTGTACATAGGCGAGTAAGGCGGGTAGCGTAAATTTCATCACCCGTCATACTCCTTCCCACCAGCACTATAAACACCAGGTAGCTCAGCTAGTTAATCTTAACTAAGTTCCTTTTAAGTTACATTGCCTTCCAAAAACCATCCGGATTTTATTTAAAATGTGTTGTAAACATCTGTAAGCCTGCACGCTTTAACAATTGAGTTTATACTTCGGAACTTTGACATAAAAAAGTGAACATGGGAGAATTTAAAAATGAGGAAACGTATTTTCAATCATCTTTCGTGTACCTTTCAGTTTACCAAGTGGCGACAAATACGCGTTTTACGAGATAAACGCACAAATTCCGGTCTACACCGGAACAATACACCTACAATTTACGTTATTCACATGACTCAAAGCTGTGAACTTTTAACAAATTATAATTTGATATAACTCAAATTCAACCAAAAGAAATTGACCCTTTCGTTATACTAACTTCGGAACTATTGAAAGAAAAACAGAAAACTTTAGACAAGAAGTGACGTTGTTGGCGTTAACTGTAATGAGGTAACACTTAATGATCAGTGAAAGCTGCTATAAACTTATACCCCATATGACATGTTGTACAAAAACAAAAACTTGTAAAAAAAACTGCCAAGCACCTTCCCACTTAAAACAATTGAGATCTAAAAGAAGGGTCAAGCAATAATATATTGTTTAAACATTTTCGCACTTAAAATTAGTGAAATCATTTCGCCCAGTTACTGCCGCCAAGCACAACACTAAAAACCTAATGTTGTGTCCAAATTTGAAGAATACAATCTAAGTGAACCATCATTGTAAATTTAACAAAATTATAAAAATTAAAAACGACTTCAAAATAAATTTAAAATTGAAATAAAAAAAATAAAAAATAAAGCTTGGCGCATTGAATTTGCACCGACCATATTGTAGACTTCCTCTATCTTCTTCCTACTTTCTGTCTTTCTTCGGCTCCTTTATCGTCATCTTCTTTCTTATGTTGCCTTCTTCTTGACACAATGCGCCTAGCTTTATTTTTAATTTTTTTAATTTCAATTTTAAATTTATTTTGAAGTCGTTTTTAATTTTTATAATTTTGTTAAATTTACAATGATGGTTCACTTAGATTGTATTCTTCAAATTTGGACACAACATTAGGTTTTTAGTGTTGTGCTTGGCGGCAGTAACTGGGCGAAATGATTTCACTAATTTTAAGTGCGAAAATGTTTAAACAATATATTATTGCTTGACCCTTCTTTTAGATCTCAATTGTTTTAAGTGGGAAGGTGCTTGGCAGTTTTTTTTACAAGTTTTTGTTTTTGTACAACATGTTAAATAGATAGCACTCTAGTGTGCAGTGAGCCCATATCACGTGAAACGACACGACACGGAAATTTAGAATAACCCTCCAGTTATATTATGCTTTCTTGTCAGACCGTTCCAATGATCAACCTGAAATGTACTGTTAGTCATATATCACAAATTTAATAAACACTCCATTTGTCTTCTGGTCATAAAATAAAATAGCCAACAGCTTACAGTAAGCCGAAAATTTTTGGAACGTTTGTGTGTTTTTGACTTGGTTCTGGCATACGGATCAGGATCCGTATCCCCTTCCCCTCCTTATCGTATCTCCCTTCTTTCATTCTTTTTCTTTCTTTCTTTCTTTCTTTCTTTCTTTCCTTCTTTCTTGCTACACTTTGGCGTCCTCTGCCAATAGAAAAACTAGTTAGCAACGATTGCTAAGTCGACAAAGAGCAGAATTTAGCTAATAATAAAGCAAACAGCACTGGAATGTGGAATATATGAATGGAAGTATGGATTTATATTATCGGGGAGATGAATCAGCTTGTCATCAGCTGTATACCAATGAACTCACAACTTAAACTCACATTTAACCCCTGACGGAGCTGCAATAAATAGTTAGCCGTTGTAAAGTTTATAAGTCAATAGTTAAGTTCCCACTCTTTACAGAGGTTTGTTTTCGGCTCTAGTCTTCCTTGGAAAGTGTTATATTTAGTATGGCATAAACTTTTATAAACTTTTGAGAAAAACATTGTTGAACCGAGGGAAAACGAAGGAAACTATTTTCTTCCTAACTTCTTGCAGCAAATTGAGTGAATTCATCCCCCCCATTGATTCAACATAAAAAGATACCAACAAAATCAATGAACCTGGATGAAGTTTCAATAGAGGAAGCAAAGTGTCAACATAGATTCAAGTTACAGCTTTTTCATAAAAATACACTTTGTATAAAGACGGTCTTCTTGCAAAGAGATAATAAACTTTTCAGCGCCGAAAAGCAGTGATATTAAAATTCTAAAATTCCATTTCAATACTCTGATTTTAAGAATTCAAAAGAAACTACTTTTACATGCGTTTGTAGAGACTGCAGAAGTGAGATTGTTGAGTGAAACTATACACATTTTTCTCAACGTTGAAGTTTCGTTTGTCGATCGGTCGATAGTCGACGGTTCGGAAAATATTTCATTTAATTATTGTTGAGATCCCCGAACTGTGGCCTATACCGATAGTTCCACGTAAAGAGAAAAGGAACATATTGTTTGACTGCGATTTAATTTGATGACTTCGCCTCGCATACGAAGCCTTTCAATGCAAACCCCAAGGGTGGCAAATCCCCGCAGTCTCCAAAACAAAGATAATTCTCGGTTTAGTTCAACCAATCCGTAGAACACAGATAATTACTATATTTAAAGACTTTTATTAATTAATTAATGCTTGTCAATGGCGGGATTATTATTACAATTACGTTCTTGATACACTTTCTCCTCCTTCTCCTCCCTTCTCATCCTCCTCCACCTTCTCCTCGATGAATTCTTTCTCTTATAAACCAGTTGGCAATTCATATTGAAGATGGTGCAAAGCTTTGATAACATTTATTTCCCATCCGGTGCTGTGTATAATCAGTAAAGTGGAAACCAGCGCACCCGCATACCCATAGTAGGTGGAGATTTCTTTGAACCCTCGACTGAGCTATCAATATTCACTTCATGGCACTGTTGGAGGCTCGTAATGAAATAGCAGTACAATACCGGTGCTTTTGATTCCGTGGAATGCATTGCAATTTGTGTCAATACTCACATAACATGTTTTAAATTCCGTACCTATCTAGTTCCCATTTGGAAGTGACGATAAAAGAGATGAAACATTATTTGCAAAAGCTAAAACTTAAGAGCGGTGCTTTCAAATAAATGTCATGAACACTCTCTAGTTACTTCATCACTGGACACCCCGAAAATATTTTTTACTGAAATTAGCAATATTTAATAACTTTTCCAATATTTCAACTATATTTAAGTATGAAGGATTCATAAAATGTCATGTAACTTGCAACCCATGACTTATATTGAGTTTTCAATTTGATGCCTTCAGAAGATGAGGAAATTTTTAACACAGGAGGTATAGGAAAATGATTTAGTTTTTGCTGTCTAACTTTTAAAATAATTCAGGATGGTATCGTTTTATATTTTTTCCTGATAATATATCCAAATGTCTACTAGAAAATAAGTTTTTTGTTGAAATCTATCGACACAAAAAAATAGATCTTCATTTTAGCGTAAAAATTGCACGATTTTTCTTGGCTGCCATAAGCTAACATTGGGAGACATATGGGTTTATCTCAAAAACTAGTTCACGGTGCTAGTTTTTGGGGGCCATATTCTGGTGTAGAATGAAATTGTCTATAAGAATGCAAAGTTACAGCGAATTCTATCGAAGTGGGGGTTACGCTCTTCCCCCCTTAATGTGGTTCGCGATTTTTTACACATCCAATCTGTGCAAAATCGAAATGGATGCCATTATATTATTTTTATCACTAGGAAAACGCTCAGTATAACGCGTTGATAAGCGAGCCTTTGTACTGCATGCGATTTAAAATGTGTGTCAAATATGTTCATCTACAGACATAGCGAACCCTTTTGAAGATAATCTTACTCAAGGTCCACAAAATCTAAACTAAAAGATTTAGTGGACCTTGATCTTACTTGCATTCACCAAAGAGACAGTGATAAAAAGTGCATTTTTTGATAGGTCCATTTTGACATATACCTTTTTCAAATTACACATAAAAATGTCAGTAAAATGTCAGCTCTTGAAGTTCATTACAGATTTGTCAAAAAACACTTACTATGCTGGTACCAATGACCATGCAAAATTTGGTAGTGATCCGTCAAACGATTCCTGTTTTATTGGTATACAGAGTTGAGTTTCTTTCATATTGCAAAGCTAAGTACAGATTACAAATCAAGTTTCCGATGAAATTAATGGACCGATTTTGCTGGAAATCATTAGCCTTCTGCATTGGATAGTAATAAATCTTTTGTGAAAAAAATTGCCAGATCCGTTACTTCATTTAAAATGTAATGCGAAATACACAGATAAACAAAAAAAATTAGAGTTTTGAGCCTGAAGTTTCAGGGGAGTCGCTCGCTTGTTATATAAATTTCAAAACACCTAAATAGCACAGTGTTTTGATGGTAATGGGAATAGGACATCCCCGTAACAAAAGTGACCCTTTATCCGTTCCGAAATAACAATATTACGAAATAAAATATACATTATATTACAACTCAAATTACATTATACGAAACACTGAACCGAAACAAAACAGACTAGGCAATAGGGAAATCTCGTAAAATTTACATTTCAGGATAATAGCTATATGTTATTAAAGTTTAGTTGTAGGTGGGTGGACACAGATATGGCATTATTTTTTTTGGATTTATAGTTTTCAAGGAATTAATTTACGTAGTTTGATTTCTTCTCATTTTAACACTTAAAAATTGACAATGGCATCACAATTTGCTATATTGCCATGGAAACAAAGGATTCACCTTGGTAATATATTGTTGAAGACTTGGATGATATCACAATTCTGATGCATGTCACCTTCGTTTTTCTCACCAAAATGTCCCATGATATTAAATTTTGTGTTTAGAAATGAAAATTTTACATTTCTCGAGTGATTTGGCATTATTGTTCGTGTTGATATTTACAAATTTTCCTACTGGAATAAAATTTCATGAGACTTCCCAATTAGATAATAAATGGGACAGCGAATATTTCAAAATATATGAACATTTTATTAGCAAATCTGAAGGCAGTTATCATTATTGATCTTCTGAAGTCAACTCAAAATATGTTTGTTTTGTTAACCGACTGTCCTTGCAATGGGGAATTTACCAACCTAATTAGATTTATTCTAGAGATCGTTCACATTTGCATAGACTCGTTAAATTGGGTCCAAGTCCACCATTTGCATAACAACCTTTTGCAAATATAATTTGTCTAGGTACCTCTTGAAAAAGGGAGATGTCAACGCTATTTAAACAGAAGTAAGTGATTTATACGAGTCTTCCGTGGAGAGAGCCTATTAAATCTACGCCCTTTCCAATATGGATTGCGCAGGTCAACATGAGTCGTAAACTAAATCCCTAATTGAAGGAAGTTTAAAAATCAATTTGAGAATAGAGTAAGAAGATGAATAAGTATCTTATTCAAAGAATCATTGATAGTTATTTTATATTGGTTAAAAAAAAATTATAACAACCTCAAGAATAATTCATAAGTAATCTTTGTTTAATTTTTTATGGTTTTTTCTTTGTAACCTCTTTGCAAACATTTTGCTTTGTGACTTTTTGAAAATTAATAAACCTGTTGGAATATTTTCAATTGTTTAATCATTGTTTACTGTTTTTGTAAATCAATCGTTGTTATAAAACTCATGTTCTGTTTGTTAATTATCAACGCTAGTTTTAAAACCCAGATTAAAGATCCAACTATGAATTTATTAAAAGTTGATTGATAACATTTATATTGCCAATTAATTAATTTTATTTATTTGCATTTCAGATGCATTTTGACAAACGGACGATCGCGTTCAATTGAAATATTGTCAAGTTTAGAAAACATCAAATATTGAAATATATTTATTAGACAATAATATTAGTGAATTAGTATTAATTATTTGTTATTAGTTTATTAGTAAACGCCTTTACACGAACATGCAACTACATAAATTCACCCAAGTTTGCATCAACAAAAATCCCATTAACAAACAAAGTTAAACTAGGGCTGATAAACTATTTAAAACTCCTAAAGTTTTCCGCTGTACTGGTTTAAACTACAACAAGTCCTAAATTAATAACATGTCATGTTATTCATTAAAACCAACTTAAGTTTAAACGTTCATTACATTTTTATGAATTGAGTAGAAAATCCACGTCTTTTTATATCATTTACCAACACATGCCACACCTTTAATTAAAAAGTTTACTTACTCTTCATTAAATATGTAAACTCTGGTCCATTTGAAGGATTACACAACCAAACTTTAGAGTAACACAAGTCCCCTGGTTTTTGCGTTCAGAGGTCACACTTAATATTGCATTTCTACTTGGAGAATGAAACAAACTGCATCATTACGTAAAGAATGCGTAAGGGTCCTTAATAGTTTCGTAAAAGCTGCGAGCCATGGCAACCGTTGTTATGGACTTGATTAGCATACGAGTATATTTACTATCCGGTTGCCGTTGGACTAGGTAATGGACAATTGACTCTCAGTTGAATAGGTGTCCTATACCTAAAATCAATTTTGTTATTGCTAAAGGAGAATGCTTCCAGTAACGCGTTGATAAGCAAAACCTTGTAGTGTAAACAATATAATATAATGTTGATATGTATTTCTCGATAACAACACAGCGATCGTGTAACTATCGTCTACATCGATCGACAACGCTTATGAATATGATATAAGCATCGATCGACTATTGTTCTCACATACGATTTGGCGATACTCGAACAAATAATTAACGGTACCTATTCGGAATAAAGGGATTGTCTGATAAAGGTTTGATGGCATCATCCCATGAAGTCTGGGCTAACTCATCATCTAACTCTAGTAGATGAGCTCTGATTTCAATGATAATAACAAGGATTGATTGTCAAGGAACCTGACCAGCAGTCAATCCGTTTTGATCATAAACCGTTTTTATTTGGTTTGAGTTACCTACTGTCGAGGAATTACACGATCACGGTGTATGTGTAAAGACCACCAATAATTTTTAGTAGATTAATGTACACCCAACAAATCATAAAACGGTGTTTTACGAAACAGATTGGCTGCTGGTCAGGTTCATTTACAATCAATCCTTTTTATTGACAGTGCAATCAGAGCTCACCTACTGGAGGTAGATGACTAGTAATCATAGACTTCATCGGATGATGCCATCACATTTTTTCAGACAATCCATTTCTTTCAAATTCCGTTTTATGATTTGTCGAGTGTACCTACTCTAAGAAGTACTATACTGGTAAAGTAATGTTGTCAAATAATAAGTATTTCAATTACTCTCTAAATCCGTGGTCGATTTATCTCAAAATCATACAAATGCAACTAAATATTTTTCTCATAATCCGGATAAATGTGACTTTTATCGGTCACGATACAATAAATTTCAGTTTCCAACCTAGGAATTTTGTTCAACCATCACAGCTGTTTGATATAACTAAATATTTAGAGCATGTAATTTCAATATGATAGGTTTCATGACGTTCTAAATAATATTCACGGAGGTGTGGAAGCGCCATTTCGTTGATGCAACCCGCAACACTTAGTTGTACTGCAGGCTGCGTCTAGGGGTAACCCGGCTCCTCCATATTATTGTTTTCTATTTTCGTTATTTCAACAACAACAAAAGTATATAAATTGTTGTATTTCCTTACTGTCAAAGTAATCTTATGTAATCTTTACATGCCAAAATAACTTTAGAAAAAAAGTGGTTCACAATTCTGCTGTCCGATTAGAATTCAGTCCGATGGTATTTACTGTGAGCCTATTTTGATTACTTATCCGTCATTCGAAACACGCTTAGTTAAACAAGGCGAGTAAATATGGCTGCTAGATGCGTGAAGCTTAGGTGTTGATCTATAGACGTGATTTATACCAATAGCAGAAGCTCAAAGTAAAGCAGAGCTTTACGCAGCGCGCAAAAATATCGCTGTTTCCACAGCATAATGTGGTTACGCAAAAGATATATGAGCACAATTTGCTGGACGTTAAAATTCGGCCGCATTACTAATTTTTTATACCATGGGATTATGGTCAGAAAGAAAAACATTTTGTCTCTGCAATAAATTTGAGACGGATTTATTGTTGCTTCTATCAAGCATTCTACAACACTGATAAGTGATTGGCTTGCATTCCGTTTTGAAAAATGACAGGTTAGTGATTTATTGTAATAAATAATCATCTTCGTTAGCTTCGTTGGAGAGCAATGAGACAATTTTTACAGTTGAGCCATTATAGAAAGTACTACTTAGTAGATTAATATATAGTAGATTATCATTATTATAGTATAGTATCATCATTGTAGATTTACTACAAATTAAAAGAGGAAGAAAACATTGAAATGTTCAAGATTTTATGTGCTCCATTATTGTGTAATGAATATCCTGTTTTGTAAATGTATTATGACTAGTTTGTGAACTAAATAAATTTGTAAATAAATAAATACTTGAAATATGGTTTTTACTGATTCCCTCAGTAACTCTATGGCTGAGCATTGTTGAAATGATGTCATCAGCGTGACTTTGGATGCAATTGAGTGGATGGTTAATCTTGATTATCAGTTATGACGCTTTTTATGACTCCACAATAGTATTATTATTTTTAAAATGTATCTTTTAGTTGTTATAACTAGGAAAACGCTCTTAGTAACGCGTTGATGAGCGAGCACGGATAACGCGCAACACCTCGAACCGAAATTCTGTTTATCGAAAATATCCTTAAAAGCCAATAATTCTTGAATTTCGTCACAGACTTGTATGAAAATATCCAACAATTCCTAAAATATTGGTCCCAATAACCACGCAAAGTTTTAAGTTGATCGATTGAACCTTTATGATTAAACGATCCCTTGTGAATTTCCAAAAATCACAGGATTTCGTTCAAATTTTTTTAAACGGTCATATGAGTTTCATAATATACGTTTGAAAATTTCTGCTCCAACAACCTTGAAGTGAAGATTCGAAGATGCCGTGAAATATGAAATTCGTGAAATATGACAGCCAACCCGCAAAATATCCGCAAACTGTCAAAAACTTTTGAATTGAAACACAGTTTAGTCTGAAAATTGTCAAAAATACAGATAATGTTTGACCCGATGACCATGCAAATTTTCAAGTTGATCGGTCAAACGGTTCTGGTTTAAATTTCAAAAAGCACATGAAATATTTTTTTAAATTTTAACCAATGGGAGGATTTGGCTGAAAATTTGTAAAATAAGAGACAATGTTGGTGTTAATGACCATGCAAAATATAAGGTCGATCACATTTGTCGAAGTCTATTTTAATTTTTCAGCCTATCAGGAGATGTTTATTTAAATTTCAACCAATCTATAGATTTCAAAAAAAATTTGGGTCAGCAAACAGAAAAGGTTGTCTCTACATGTGTGCAAAATTTCAGATCGATCGGTGAAACGGTGCGACTTCCATTGCTCCAGGTAGCAGGCAAAAAAAAACAAAAAAAAACAGAGGTCCGTGCCAAAAGAGCCAAAAGGAGACGCTCGCTTCGCTCGCTCAATAAGTATTTCAATTTGTACTTGCTGTAATCCATACGACAAATAATAGTACATAGGTATATTGGAACTAGTTTGTTTAACGGTCTCTACTATTTAAGCCTCAAAAAGTGTTACATGATGATAAAAAATATCATTATAATCATCTCTGAGCAGCATATTAATATTATCTCTATTACCATTTTATGTGATTAAGCAATTAGTTTACACTGGATTATGAATAATTAGCGTGATTACAAGCTTGACAGATTATTCCCGACTATCGATTAGTTGACGTCGACCGCAATAAATTAGAAAAGTGTTTTAATATTACTAAATTAGTATGTAATTTATGAAGTTCTTTGTCAGAAAGTTGTTAGACCCAGTTAGTTAGTTCATTTCTCTCTTAATTGTAAAGTCCATTTTACACTATACTTTCTAGCCAATATAATCGCATTTTCAGTGAAACTCTGAAATACGATTAGCCTCTAAACAGTAGGTATCAACACGATTCTCTTCAGCTCTTTTATACCGTCAATAGAGATTAAACTATTATACCATGAAGGTTATTTCCTACAAATCGGCAGACAACGAACAGTAGACAAGAGAATTGCAGTGTTTTAATGCATATACGTTGAGTTCAACATACTGAAATAAAGTGTGCGTCTGTGATAGCTAGGATGATGGCTGGGGGGGATTGGAATCTTGTTTGCAACGTGTGAAACAAAGGGAATGCCGCGCTTTTGTAACAGATGAAAATACCTCGAATCATTCAATAAAATGTCACAAATTATCTAGTGGAGCGGTCGCTCCACGCCAGCCAAGTCGTAAGGCGCGCACACTCTCATATAAAAAGGCTGGAGCAACCCACTTTTACTGTAAGCATCAAAGTGGCATTTTCGGCCTACTGGATCTCAAAATTGGAAAATCTCACATTGTTGCGAAATATCTTAATTTCGAGCTATACAACACCCTACAACACCCTACACCCTGTTGTAGCACCCTACAACATATACCAAATTTGGGAGCAATAGGTTACGCCCTTTGCGAACTAGAGGGCCGTGAAAACCGTGAAATTGTACGGCTTTCAGATAATAATAATAATAATAATAATGATGATGATGATTCATCTTCCAATAAATTACGCGGTCTCCGCCACAGCCTAAACGGCTGGGTTGATTGACCCGAAATTTTCACCACATATACAGCTCGTCTGCCTGATGATACCTTGCCCTTATGAATTTTTTGTGCCGCCATTTTGAAACTGGAAGTGACGTCATATCTCAAAAACGGCTTAACCGATCGGAACGAAATTTGCGCCAATCGATTCAGACGGTTCTCTATAAGAAATAACAATAGTGAAATTAAAGTTGTCTAATTACTGAAACCGGAAATGACGTCATAATTTAGCGAAATCTGCCTAAATTCACTTCCCTTTATATAAAAAACCAACTACATATTCAGAAGGCTTATAATGAAATATTAGTATTTATATACATAATAATACAATGTGTAAGAGCTTTCAGCCGCCATTTTGAAAACCGGAAGTGATGCCATATCTCGAAAACGGCTGGACCTATTGGAACGATGCTTTCGTAATTCTTCATGGCATATCACTTTAAGTTTATTGTTTCGCTCCAAACAATATTTTTTTAGTAACTAATTCGGAAATGGCGTATTTTTTTAAAGGAATAAGCCACTGTTGCCCTAATAAGTTTTACAAGTTGTGTAAATAAACTGAAAAAATAAGTGATATCCCCATAAAAAAACACTCCGTGTAAAAAAACAGCCAAGTCTCTTCAACTAAAAAAAAAATTATGAAATCTAAAAATTCTGCACTGAAACGTAGTGATATCAAAAAATGAGCCAAGTCAAAACTTTATTTGAAAATTAAAAAATACTTGGCGCATCGTTTTTTTAGGGCATTGTAGGTATAGGTACTATAAGTATATGAATTATTATCTAGCCTATACTTCTCAGCTATTTATATACACGATGCGCCAAGTATTTTTTAATTTTCAAATAAAGTTTTGACTTGGCTCATTTTTTGATATCACTACGTTTCAGTGCAGAATTTTTAGATTTCATATTTTTTTTTTTAGTTGAAGAGACTTGGCTGTTTTTTTACACGGAGTGTTTTTTATGGGGTATATCTTACCATCCGTTAATCTTTAAGGAAGACAATGGTGTATCTTAGACATCAATACGATGCCTATGTGAGACGCAGTTAAGAATTTGCTGAACAGATATTTTGTCTGCTCGCTCTGGTTTTAATACTTGCATCTTGTTTCCGAAATATTAAAACTGTCGAATCTTTTTTCCCACACAACATATTGGAATTAAATTACTATCTGACAATGCTACGAAATAAAAGGAAACCAATGATGCTTCACACATATCTCTACAGTATTTCCTGACGATGCAAACCCAAACAAGACATTTCCGTCGCCCCTCTTTCACACGTTGTAAAATGCCGACTGCTTCAGTTAACGTGGGTGACGTCATGGAGTTGCGTATCCACCCAGCCATCTTCCTAGGTGATAGCGAGATATTTTCATTTAAGTTGAAAGGTTGAAAAAAGCGAACTCTTGAAATGTGTTGGAATTGCTTTTAATTTATTTAGCAATTTAAATTATCTTTAAAGGTTAATAAATACGTGTATTTTAATATTTTGAGTGTTCAATGGATATAAGGTTACTCTATATTTTGATAGTTATCAACTTCATGTACAGTCTCGACACAATAAACAATATTCAGCACATGTGGCTTGTGAATGCACAATGAGGTGATAATAATGGAGTATTTGTATCGTGGTCTCAAGCTAATGATGTTGATGAAACACGCTTTTATAACAAAATGTTTTGCTTCAACGCTTCTTGGTGAGACATCAGGGACTAAACGTATCGGTTTTTCGTCTGTCACTGAGAACTTAATGTAAAGATAAGTACCTGGATCTATGATTACTTGATCAAATTTCGACTCTTCTTACATCATTAACATTAAGACCGTATCCTACCATCGTATACTCTAATTATTTCGAGACAATCTCTTTACATGAAACTTATCTTGAAACAAACAGTATTTTAATTGGCAAAATCAATAATATTTTAGTAGTTGATCCCCATATATAAAGATGTAAATTTAGTTCAAGACCATTGAAGTATATTTTTATTATACTAATACCTATATAATGGGCATCATATCTATGTCTCCCTATTAATTAGTTATAAATGTGTAAAACGAACAATAGAAATAAAGCTGAGATTCAGAAAGGGCAAATAGAATCTAGTTGAATGCTAATATGTAAACTTGGAAGTTACGTTGTACACTGAATTAAATAACCCATGCAATGGGAAAATAGTGAGATCCTTTCAGAACTGAGTGAAGCAAGAATTATATCTAGTAATTATACTGAAATTATCTTTTTCTTTCATCACATACAAAATTTGCAAAGAAACACGACTTTCAGCTCTGAAATATAACGTTTCATAATTGCCAAATAGGGCGCACTCTGCGATCGCTCATGGGCTTCGGTATGATCCAGAACACGACCATGAATACACCCAAGTGAATGCTTTAACGAACACGCTAATCTCGAGTGCGGAAGACAAATTAGCAGCATGCATGTGGGGCAATATAAATTAAATACTAGTTAAACCCATCATAGAATGTTGACCAGAATCCAATAGATTTGAATAGATGATAATAACTGAGGTTACTGGGTTACGTCACATTCAAGTTCATAATTGCATATTATTCATATCAACCTTTTGCTGATGATGGTTGAAATATTCCAATCAATCAACGATTTAGTAAGCAAAAAGTGACTTTCCACATAACATTAAAACATCGCCATAAATTATTAATGAATAGATTTAGAAACCGGTAATGAGAATTTACCCATTAACATATTGATATTTATAACAAATTCGCCATGGAGCTAATTGATATAAGCCGTTATACAGGATTTTGTGCTAACATTCTCTTTCTCTCTACGCTTCTGTTGAGAATGGGAGATAAAGTTGAATACATTTTGTTGTGTTGTTTTCCTTGCATTGATTATTGTGTCTAAAATAGAGATCAAACTCTAAGAATCGTATGAACAATTGGAACAACTAAAAATGATCGCTCAAGAAATCTGATTGACTGAAAAATGTTATCGCACCATCAGAAGTAAGTCCAAGCGATTCATTGTCTCACTCTAGTAGGTGACCGATTTCAATGATATGATTGTTTATTATTGTATAAACAAGCAATGATTGTTATGGAATATGAACAGCTTTTATTCAAATTTGTTCACCGATCATTTTTTATTTGCCCAAGTGTACGTGAAGAAGACGAGTTGCTTTATAAATACATGTATAATTATTATGATTCTCTCGATTTTACTTTCTTTGACATTGGCACTCACAGGTATTTTCTCTTTTTCTTTTTGAAATTTCTTTCTTTTTTACTTTTCTTTCTCTATTGATCAAACATCTATTCTGATCGATCTATAGGTAGTACTACAATAATATTATCAGAGCCAGAAGTTGCCATGTAGCTACATGTTTTCTAAACACAGTTGGGTATTGGGCTTACGCATTCACATAAGCGCGGAAAGCGTTATGCGTTTTTTTTCTATTAACCAATCACAAGTCAGCCGCGAGCGGTTTCTGGATTTGTGATTGGTTTAGAGAAAAAACGCTTTCCACTTTCCGCTTTTCGCGCTTGTGTGATCACTGATCACTTAAGGCTTTAAAATATGTGTCGTTCTTTAAAAGTTGTTTATATGTTGAAAGCTCTACAGCTTTAACTTTGATTCCTTACACTTTGTACAACCTCTTCTCCTCTATTTTCGAATTCTCTATTTGAACAAACGTGACGCCTCGAATCAGTTGAATTAGTTGAAAAGGGTTGAAAAGGTTCCACATTGCAGATTCTTAACACGAAACAATTTTATCTACTTTAACGTCTTTGTCACTTTCGTTTCGCTGTGTGTTAAAGCAGCGACCAACAGCTGCGAGGACGTGAAAAGCCAATCACTTTAAGCCTTCCGAGGCAGTAAAAGCAGTGCAACAAACAAGTCACATCCGAATAAAAACAGAGCCGAATGTCTGGTCAAATAATTGCATAGTTGGAAGTGAATTCACCGGATAGGTAAAAGAATTGTTGGATCTAGTTCGCTATGCGGGAGATCATTCATACGAGACAACATACATAGACATGGGACGCAGTCTCGTCCACCCACCAGTGACCTCGTTGCAATGATCAATCTATCACATTGAGGGCTGGCAGCATGTGCGGACGCAATTCGAAGTGCAGTTCGCAATTATGCCAGCTCCGCAAGCCAACGGTCAGCTGAACTCATAATATTGCTATAGTGCCTTCAGTTTTAATATTATAATATGCTAAAGAGCAAATAAGTTAATAGTAAATGCATTCACATATTTCCTTTGCATTTCAAATGTGATTTCAAATGTATATGAATTTTCATCCTGAATATGTCACAACCAGTTTCAGGTAATTGTACTCTTCGTGCCATCGGTTCCTAAATTGATGCAGGAAGAGCACATTTTTATGTGTATACTTTACTTTGCATTGTCCCTTCTTCCCCTTATTGGCACTTAGCGTTAGAAGATGTAGCGCTACTACCGGTACGGTTGGAACTAATGTTTTGGCGGCAATGGCCGCAATGAATGTATGTGACAGTTTGATTACAATAAATATTTATTTTTCCTTATTAACATGAGATGGTCGAAGGAAATAATATATTCTATATATATATTTTTTATCTCATCTAACTTTTTTCAATTAGGACAGTGTACAGTGGCAGTTTCACTGAAAATCTTTAGCTGTGAGTTACGAATTTCGTCCACTACGTTGCGTGTGCGCTCTCAGCGATCAAACTCGGTGCCTATTACCCCTAACATGTTTTTCAGAGTAGTTAATAGCCGCCGCGAGGAATTTATCTTTTTTTCTTCTTCGATTCATTTGAACACGTATTGGTTTATTGTGTGTTGTTGCTCAAAGCGTTGCTGTTTCATTGATTGGAACAGGACTGTTCAATTCGTCTTTCTCTAGAGTCCGAAATCCTCTCGCTATTTTATCGTCAAACGCTTTCAGCCGATGATTAAAATGTGAGTCACGTGTTCAAAGCCCCTTTCAATTACTGAAACACTTCATGGCTGATTACTTTAGCTTTTAAATATCCGACAGAAGTTCTACCTTCATGAGACGTCTTAATTTGGTTGAAAGACACACATTTGGCAAGTATAATTCACTTAAACTAACATGGCCGAGGTATTTATGTAGTATTCCCCAGACGAGGGGTCATGATGTAGAGATGGTTCCTAAGTAATAGGTCTCGAACGCCTCCTGCCCAACATTCTTACTGGCTGAACCCCGAATTCCTCTTTCATCCTTCGCATCAAGATCTTCGACATAGGTATTGAATTTGTTGAGCGAGCAAAGTAAGCGTCTACTTTTCGCTTATTTGCCACGGACCTCTGATTTTAGGTCGCATTGTTTCTCCGATCGAGCTGAAACACCGCTTTCGCAATCCGTTGATTGGGTTCCAATTAGAAAAAATACTTCTTCTTATTGGTTGATCCGATCAATTTGAAATTTTGGAAGTATATGGTACATGGAGTATATGGAAACTGGAAAGTTTCAATGAAAATCATTAGCTTTGATTGAGTGGATCGTGTTTAGTTAAGGATTTGTTCATCACTGAGCATTATCCTTGTTATATAATATTGAGGTGTTGAACCAATGAAATCATTACATTCTTCAATAAAGCATGCTGATAACATTGAATTAAGAGAAAGGGATATTTTGTTCAAAACTAGGACGAGCATTTCTCAATATACTAAAATTAAAATAATAATAATAATAAAATACTATAAAAGAGATGTAAATTAATAAAGCCCTATCATCCTAGCCCTTATTTAAAATGTCGGATATTTTATGACGTGACGTATTGAATTTACCCTATGTATAATCAAAAGTTGCACGAAAGTTGGATGATTCTATTGTTAATTGTTTATTGATGTTTATTTTATAACAATTGAGTATACCATTTGTAATTGAGCGAGCGTAGCGAGCGTCACCACGGTACTCTTAAGGCACTTTTTTTGTGGTCACTGCCCAAATATGAACCGCTCAACTAATCGATCTGAAATTTTCCACACATACTAACGTATCTATGCAGTCCCTGGGATCATTTTTGAACGGGATCCTGTGATTGGTTCAAATTTTTAAAAAAACTTTCGATTGGTTGTTCCGATCAAACGACCAACATTGTCCTCAATCTTACAAAGTTTCAGTCAAATCCTCCCATTGGTTTAAATTTAAACCCATCTTTCCTGTGATTTTTGAAATTTAAACTAGAACCGATTTACCGATCAACTTAAAACTTCGTATGTACAAATACATTGGTACCAACATTTTAGGTATTTTTGCAAGGGATGGAACAAGGAAGAATTCCAAGAAGGGAGGCAGATCGAGCAGTAACTATAGGAAAGAAAAAGGCTGGGCGACCGAGAACAAAGTGGATGAGTGGAGTGGAAAGGCTGCGGAAGAAAGAGGAGAAAATTGGAATGTGATTAGAGACGAAAAATGGTGGGAGGATGTGGATAGATGGAAGGGGTTGGTTGAAAAGAGGGAGGATGAAGAAAAGAAAACAGCAGTAGAGGAAGAAGAAGACGAAGAGACGGAGATAGAGGAGGGGCGTCGGACCTGGCAAGTCGGCTCCAGACTTAGAAGTAGATGCCCAAGATAGTTGGTGGTTCGTCCACCCCATGACCTAACATTGTGTTGGAATCTTGGATTGATGAATAAATAAATAAATAAATAAATAAAAGGACATTTTGTTCCATAATCTTGAAATATTTAAAAAATGTTTGCTAAATTTTCATCCCAACCTTCTTTAAGCTTCTACTCCAAGGCTGGTAGAGCAGCCAAGCAGTCCACAATTTACAGTAAAATGAAAGAATTTTTGAGCTAGCGCATATCAAATCGGATGCAGTAGGAAGGGCAAATCCTCCAATTGGTTAAAGTTTAAATAATATCTTCTTATTTGGTCAACAATCAAAATGTCCCGATTAGGTTAAAATTTTGCACGGTATCAAGACCAACAATATCTAAAATTTTACACATTGTAAGCCCAATCAGTCAAGTATTAATTGTCATTTTACGAGTTTAGTATGGGTTGTCAAAAGAGATTTCTGGAAAAGTATGTAGGAAAGTCACGACACAATGGATCTGATATTCATTCAGAGTATTTATATGGAGATTGGAAAGTTGCAGAGAAAATCGTCTTGTGCCGTGTCGTGTATCGTGACTGGGGATGTTGCATGTTCTGTGCTCGCTTATCAACGCGTTACACTGAGCGTTTTCCTAGTATAAGATCACCAGACTACCAGACACTCTGTGGTTCAGCCAGTTTAAAATGTATTGCAGTGATTAAGTATTAGAAATGAACTCGACAGAGAAAATAAAACTTTCTTCATGCATTGAGGGAATTATTTCTCTTTTCTGTACCAAGCTCCTCAATTAATATTGCACGGTTATTGGTGACATTTATAAAGTGCTGGGTTTTAATCCAGCATAATTTTCAAAAGCTTAAAACATTTTACGTACTCTATGGCCTCCATGGAAATTGTACGTCACTCTTTAATTAGAAATTAATTATAAAAGGATGCATGTGTTGTACTGATTGAACCTAAGGTCAATAACGGTTTAATTACATTTTCAATTAAGGTTTTAAATTGTAGCATCGATCTTGTAAATGGTTGCATAGTTCAATATCATTACTTTTTCTGGATGAAATTCATGTGTTTCATTTCAAATCAAAAAAATTTAAGAAAACACAAACTTTCATCTGTTTAAAAAGTGTTATTTGTACCTAACACAATTTTTATCGTGGATCGATTTTGTATTATTGATTTGTTAATTTTTTTTCTTTCGCGATGTTGGCCATGGTAAATGGTTGAATTATGATGTCAAACAGAAGGGTGAAGACTGAGAGAGGGGGATAAAAGAGGGATTACTGTTGGGTTACATCGAGTTAGTGATGGTTAAGACGAATAAAAGGAGGGTGAGAAGATTCTATTAAGAAGACAACATAACCTTCAGATGAAAGTATAATTGAATCTCCGAACATTGTTCAAGTGAGCAAGAATTGAGTAAGGAAGCTCGAGGACACAAAAGTTTTATTGGACACTCAGTCACAAATGTGATTCTATAAGGAATAGAAAAGTTGTTATTAAATGAAATGTTCAGTGTACCGTTAAGGTGCAATAACACAGATATGAAAAGAAGACAAATCAATAATGTTCTACCGGGTAATTCTTCTTTCAATGTCCGTACAGTGCCGAACATTGTGTGGAAGCCCAATGATAATGAGACTAAAAAGATATTGTAATACTTTAATTGAGACAAGTTTCTGGAAGCTTGAGAAATATACAACATGAAATATATAATATTAAATGAGAAATATAAATTCATTCAAAGGAGTCTGTTTTGTTGAAAGACCGATAAATCATGTTGGCAGTGAAAGGGAACGTCGGTAAAGTTGGGAGTGGATGTGGGCGATGGGGATGATTAGTGCGAGGAGTGAAGATAGAGATCCTTAAGGTAGAGATTGAGAGAAGACAAGTGTAATTGAA
This sequence comes from Leuctra nigra, assembly GCA_934045905.1. Taxonomy (NCBI): domain Eukaryota; kingdom Metazoa; phylum Arthropoda; class Insecta; order Plecoptera; family Leuctridae; genus Leuctra; species Leuctra nigra. The sequence continues at coordinate 27,928,876 of OW203761.1, read as the reverse complement.
GGATATTGGTGAAGAGATATGTGGTTCGAGTAACATTATAGAAGAAAGGAAAATAAGAATCTATGAAATAGGAATTAGAATCTAGTCGATGGTAAACGTTCTTTGGGTGCGATTTATTTTTAGGGCCGGTCTTTCAATACTCTGTTAAATAAATTAACACTTACTTAGTAATATTCAAGGAATGCCATTAGTTGTTGCTATGACAATACGGTCCCAATCAACTGTTTAACATTTAGTAGAGTATTGAAAAACCGACCCTAAATGTGATTTAAAAATAGCTTATCAGTTGCAGATGATCAACAAAGTAATACTAATTGTATTATTGTATCTTCTCAACCTTTTTTATAATTAATTTTATATGTAAGAAAGTAATAACGAAAAGAAATAATTATTAATTGTACTAGCCGCAAATTTTATGAATACAATGTGTTATAAAACCGTATTTTACCTGGCTGCCGTCAGCAGGTATACACGAAACACATTTCCACAAAATATTCACTTCTGCTTCTTTTTTCGGCTGCAAACTTTATTATGTGGAATAATATATGGAACATTGGGAACAGAGTTTCACTTTGCCGGTGTAAAAAGTTGTGGAGTTTTTACATTCATTTTAATCTACACAAAGCCTGTGGCGTGCATAGAATATAAACTTGAGTTAGGGAACAGAATAGATTAACGGCAATCTTGTTTTAAACAGGATCAGCAAGTTCGTGGAAATAATGCCCGACTGGGCTTTTCCGAATAGAAAAAAGCGTATACAAACTTTAACCATAGTAATATTTTTAGGGTAAAATATTTATAGACACACATACTATCATAATATTAATCTATAGATCAAGATTACGCATAATTTATCTTGTTTGTATAACTGTAAATCATACTGGTTATGCAATTCTATAAAATTTTCTTTGGAGTTCACATAACTGATTTTAAATATGGTACTCCAGAATTATATTCCATTATATTCTATAATCTATCAAAAATATTTTAATTTGTACAATTTTCTGCATACCAAGGAGTTGTGTCGAAAACGTTTTGCACCCGCCTACGCTCAGATTGTGTTTTTTTATTTATCTCGAATCGTATCCCCGCGGTCTGTAATGGAATTGAAAAGAAATATTTTGACAGAAAAGTAATTTTGAAGAATAATATGCAAATATTTGGGAAACGGATTGGGAGTAATGTCGAGACGCATTTTATTTTTATTCGTAAATCAATGAGTCATCGATTGGAATTATATCTGAAGATGAAATTGTTCGAACAATTTTTAAATCGAAATCAAATTTTAATAAAAGTCAACTTTGCAATACTAATAGCTAATTGTTCTTGGGATTCTGTAAATATAATACAGAACTTCTATAATAGCAATATACTCTCTTATTCTAACATTACAAATTATAATGCATTGAATAATTTCAATAAAGTGCAGACCAAAACATAAACGAAAGAAATAGTGAAAAATACTGCATGTTTTATAATAAAAGTCATGTCTTCACCGTTTCGAATGGAACGATCGAAATACCATTGTATTTAATCTTTTACGACAGTAACTGATATTTGTATTCTTCAGGGATTTCAATTCATGCGAGAAAGTCGCATATTGCTCCAGCTAAGTTTCAGAGAGAAAATCGGATAACTTTTCCCAGCTTACTTTCCATTGCTCTGGTTTCTATCACACATATTTGTTTTATATCAGAACTAGTTTTGAATAAATTCAGAAATTTATATCTGTAATCGATATGAATGTTGTTTGATTGTCATATCGAATGTCTGAAGAGGAAAGTGATATTCAAATACAGGCCTGTTGGTCCAGATCATAAAGCACCGCAATTGGCAGGAATTATGTGTGCACTTAACGAAACAAATGCGAGCTTTTTGTTATAAAACTTTCTAAATAATAAAAGTGGTGCCAAAAAATGTACCTATATGAAAATATTAAAATACGGAAGAAATCTTGGAAGGTCACATTATTAGCTAAGAAAAACATTCTAACTTTCTTCTATTGACTCTAATTGAGGAAGTTTTGCACGCAAATTCTTACAAGAGTCCGAGGCACAAGGAAACGTAAAAGTAGAACGTTTCCAAGAAGCCCCTCTCATTAGGTTTGAAGATAACAAGTGTAATAATTTCCAAATGTTTTCATATGCTGTTCTCAGCATCGTTCCAAATGTAAAACACCGCCTAATGGCAAAACTTTTCATAAGCTGGCAGGCTTAAAGCTAATATTATGACTGAATTACTGTAGTTGCATGAATATGGTTTCGTGAAATTTCATGGTAGGCAATTTAAAAGTTTAACAAGCCACGATTATATTTATAACCATAGTTGCAATTACAATTTGTATTACATTTGTAATGTTGCAAACATTTTAACAAAACCCCAGCGTTCATATTATATAATTAATAGGTACCTTAAATCAATCGAGGAACCAGATCAGCAACCACATAGAGCCATTATTAATATACGTAACTAATTGCATTGTATTCGCAAATAGCGTGGACATGTTATTCTACTCCATTCATCGAGTAGGAAGGAAGTAAAACTCTTAACACTTTACTTTACTTTGTAAAAAAATAATCCAATATTAACTATGGATATCAACTCAACTATGGATATGTGTATCAACTCAGGTTTCCTCATGTGGTATTCGCGTGTAAGTTTATAACTATTTCGACCCAATAATGTGGTGACCCCGATAATGCAAGTAGTATTTACTAGGTCAAATACTGTAATCACAGTTCCTTTCCCCGAAACTAGCGTGAATATAGAGTAGGAAACAGGTGGATGCGGGTAGATAATATTATTGTGGTTCAAGTCTGAACTTTAGGAGAGAAAAAGCAGCCCTCATGGATGGAGTAACTGCGCTGGTTGCATGGCTCTAAGCGTGTAAAGCTCGAGCTGTTAAGAGGCAAACGGAAGCGAGCGGAAATCGCACGGTTCGTCAGAGCGTTTTTATGAAATTTTGTCTTCCCACTAAATAATTTTAAAAAATCAGATAGTATAGACCCATTACAGCCTAATAGACTAAATAATGCCGCACACTGGAGTATTTTATGACCTCTGGTGCGACCTCAAAGTGTTAAATACGATTATTTTTTATTATTTTACTAAAAATATCGTATTTAACACTTTGAGGTAGTACCAGAGGTCATAATGAACTCCAGTGTGCGGCATTATTAACTTTACTGTGTTGAGTAAACCTGCTCCAATAGAGTAATCTTACGCTTTTTCAGAGCTTATTATACGATTGTCAATATCAATCCAAGATTATCGTATTCCATAAGTGAGCGTAAAATTGCTCGGTTGGTACTACCTGCCTCTCTTGGGGGCTGATTTCTCAGGTGAACAGAGGCCAAAGCAGCTACAGGACGAAATTACTCAATAATACTTATAAATAACCGTTATAAATACCTACATGGGTTATATGTGGAAATCGTAGTCTAAATCACATAGAATTGGCTCAAATAAATTTGTAAAATTCAAATGTTTTCCCGGGCCTGCGCCGCCCGGACTTGCATGTGGCTGGAGGGCTCATCCCCACCCAGACTCCCCCCCCCCCCTTCCCCATTGTATTAGTATCAATAGTTATGGTGGTATTCCACAGTCGCTTACAAAAGTAGTGGTGGTATGCACAACCGTGAATAAAATTTAACATAGTTAATTAGGCAAATCGTAGCGAGCGTCACTGTGAAACTCATTGCATTTCAGCAATTCCCAGTTCACACTGTTCAGTACACACACTAATGTCATAAGTGGTCACAACAGTTTATTAACCTTCAATATTTGAACACTACATTATGTGATTGTTTGGAAATTAAAATAATCATCATTTCTCATTTGGACCAACATTTTAGGTGTTTTTGACAATTTTCAGACATTATATCTATCCAGAAATTCAAGAGACATTTTACGGACATTTGATACTTTTGAAATATTTGTCAAATTTATGCTAATACATTAAATTGCTTCTTTGCATTTCCCTAGGTTTATAGAGCAGCAACTTTAACCCGCATATAATCATTCTCATGCAATACGAAGCCGCGGTTCATTCAGCGAGCGAAGCGAGCGACTACTTTTGGCTCTTTTGGTATGGACCTCTTTTTTTCTGCTATTAACCGATACACAGGTTGCACCGTTTCACCGATCGATCTGAAATTTTGCACACATGTAAAGACAACCTTCTCTGTTTGCAGACCCTCATTTTTTGAAATCCATTTTTGGTAAAAATTTAAATAAATATTTCCTGATAGGCTGAAAAATAAAAATGGTATTCGATAAATCTGATCAAACTCATTTTTTGCATGGCCATTAAGACCAACATTGTCTCTTATTTTACAAATTTTCATCCCAGTCAGTTAAGAACGTATGAACTTTTTGACATGTTTAATAGCTGTCAGAAATGAAGTCTCGAAATTAATGTTTTCCAGTGCCAATTGAATTGAATCTGATTTGCTATATGAAAGGGTGCTTAGTCGCTATTTTCAAGTTTCTATGGAAAGCATATACTTTTATGTTGATTGAGTGGATCATATTTCAATTCAATATGGATGTATATGTTTTCTGTGCGTTGTGTACGCATTTCCGGTTCGAGAATTTGCACGTATCCGTGCTTGCTCATCAACGCGGTACACTGAGCGTTTTCCTAGTACAAACACAGGACCCTTACCTAATATCGCGAAATGGTAGGACGATGCTAGTTAGCACGGTGCTACCTATCTTAATAACCCGTAGTAGCACCGACCTTGAACTCAGCACCATCGTAGCACCAACATTTCGCGATATTAGGTAAGGGTCCAGAGCGTTTCCGAGTTAGTTTTATATATATATTCCCTTCATTGGAAAAGAACATAATTAAAATATCAAGTAATTTAGCAGGGCTAACTCTCCCAGAAATACAATATCTAAGTCCATGACTTGACGTTAAAAAGACTTGATATTCAAAGTAAGTACCCATTGAACAGCTTTATTTTCATGCAACGTCGGTCTCGCCACTTGAGTTTCGTGCGGAAAAGAACCACTAACCAAATAACATCCCAGCTGTATCTTGGGGAACTGAGTTACGTTTAGGGACGAGCAAGTTTAATTAAACTGTTCCCGATCTCTTCGTGACTTCAGTTGAGACATCGTGACTTTTACCTTGAGTTTTTACTCAAATTGACTTTCTTCAAGGCATCGGCGAACGGGATGAAAATTTAAAATTGTGAATGGAGCGTCGCCATCAAAAAAATACTTGGCGCATCATTCTTTCTGCATTATAGGTATAGGTATGTTATAGATATGGTACATTTGATTTCTGACCTTCAGGTCTATAAGTACTATTTACGCCAAGTTTTTTTTTTTTTTTTTTTTTTTTAATTTGGACTTGGCCCATTTTTTGATATCATTAGTATAGACTTTTTTCTTCGTTGAAGAGACTTGTCTGGTATTTTTGCACGGAGTATTTTTAATGGTGAAGTATACTTCTAGGTGAATGGGCTGTTGCCCTGGAAATCACCTACCGAGCCACCTACCGCTGGACATGATACATCATAACCGTGCTTATTTATTCACTAACCAGGTTTAACTTTACGTTAAGAAGACACAACCTTCACTAATAAAGTCTATAAAATTAAGGCTTTATAATGTATAAAAGAAATTGTTCCAGCCATCGATCGATTACTAAGAAAATAAATATTTAATAACATTTCATATTCAATAAATATTTAAAAATACGTTAAAATACGAAGCCTAAGTAGACCGAGAGAGAAAGGGATTATTGTACTTACTTGTGCTTTTCCTGAGAAGGAAAGCAGTTGCTTCGAGTGAAAGTGACTATCCGGGATATAATCTGTTAATCGCAAATGTTTCGCTAATTGACGACGGCGGGTGGTTTGGTCACAGAGCAACTGACCGATGATGGAAGTGACTTGATCGAGAACAAGAGGCAGAGCTGGCGAATCAACGTAGAAAGGAGCTAATGAGAATTTTCGATTAATTTCTTCAAAGCAAGTGTGACCTTTGGTGTTCGTATATAAATACGTGCTATTTTTTGCTTTTGAGTCGAGCTCCAGCCAATATTTTACAATTTTAGGCTGCAGGTTGGAGATGAAAAATCTCTCGAGGTATACCTGATTTCAAGTTTTCACATCTGTATGATTGTATTCATTTCTCACAACCATATTATTAATGTGATTGAATACATATTTCCCCATCAATACAAAAGTGACCATCAAAAGCCACGTTTACATTATAAATCTCCTTTTTTTATTAATGTTTTCACCTCAGAGAAGGGAAAAGTAGTATATTCGAAAAAAACAATTTCATTTTAATGGGAATTACACCTTTGGGCTGTCACGAACATAATATACATTTAAAAATCACGCTGCTTTCATTAGATTTTGGACGTTTGTAAACCGATTTCTGTCTTGTATGAATTATAACTAGGAAAACGCTCTGTGTAACGCGTTGATAAGCGAGCACGGATACGTGCAACACCTCGAACCATAATTCCTTAAAACATGGCAAGAATATTCAAAATAATAATTAATAAATACAAAGAAATAAAATAAAAACTATAACCTCGCAGGTATTGCTATAACTATAAATATCTAACTGTACAACGTATTCTAGCAATAATAGATAGACAGCTGATTGCTTCCGAGTTTGTTTTGAATGGGGCTCATCGAGCGGCCGCAACGGACTCCTCGAATCTATTGAAGTATATAATGCTATTTATATGGGAAAACATTTATGTGTATTATTTATGTATATATTTATATTTACATTTATTTATGGACGGATCTTTCTCAAAAACTATACAGGTCTAAGTTAGTATTAGACGAAGGTGTGTGCAAAATTTCAGATCGATACGTTGACCGGTGCGACCTGGGTTGACGCGACAAAAAAAAACACACAGACACACACACAGAAAGTGCCGCAATAGTCAAGTGGAGACGCTCGCTCCGCTCGCTTAACAATAATATACTTAACTACATAGACAAACCCTGCAAATACCAAGTGAATATATCTCAACGTACGCACATAATTTAGAGGAGGTTGTGATGCATTTTATGCTGTCGCAAACATACACTATTCTTGATAAACGACTTGATCTCACACTGGCAAGCAGCGCCTCTGGGGACGGACTTCTCAACTAGAAGCTCAGGATTGTCGGGTGGAGAGAGAGTTTACCTCGTACATTCTAAATGACAACCGTGGAGAGTGTTTTCAGAGTTGTAGCTTCGATAGATTTATTGAATTTGGTGTATATTAATGAATAAATCAAGCTAAAACTAAAGTTATTAGTAACCGCAGCTGCTGACATCTAAATACACCAACCATTTTTCTTAGACTAAGTAAATCTCAGTTGGCTATGCTTCAACAGTAAATCCATTCGAACAGCAATTAAATTGTATGAGAGAATATTAAGATGAAACTGTGATGATATTTATTTTAAAAAACGTCTGTTAATTCAGCTGAATTCTCTCGAAAGAACTTAGAACTTCAGTCATATTTTATATATTCAAAAAAATTATTAAAAACCAACACCGTTTTATTTCGTTCTGCCGAAAGTCATCTTCTTCTTCAGCTACTGGCAAACATTACAGGGGGCGGCACGAATGGTTCGAATTGAAGACACTATTTTTTGAAATGGCGCATTATGTGAAAAATACGTGAATGCGCAATAAGTCAATTGCTAAATGCTATGCGAGATCTCCATGATTTGTTGAAACTCTGTGCTCAATGTCTGAAGCTCAATTGATTTATGTAAGGTGTAGTGAATAGCATGGGCGCCCGCAGGGGGGGGGGGGGGGCAAGGGGGGGCGCTTGCCCCCCCTGGATGTCAGGAAAACATAAAAATTGTATTGGGTTTAACGTATAGTATCATTTTGTAACAAAAAAAGAACTAAAAAAATTGATTTCACAGTGTAAAAAATCCAAAAAATGCCTTGCGGGGCAGGGTGGGGGCGCGCCCCCCACCCCAGCAAACGCAACAAATGGCGCGTCAATGTGTGAACTGCAGGACACATGAACATCGACGTTTCGAACGCACATTGCGGTCCTTGGGATTACTTCCTGGACCACGCCTGACTGAGGGTCGGTCACATACATGCTGACAATCGCGTCTCGGCGCGTGGGGGCGGCGCGGTCCTCGGGCCGCGCAAGCCGTGTTGAGAGCTTCGGTTCGCTTCGGCGTTCCGTCTCTTTAAAAACTGTACCCCCCTCACCCCCCTCTTTAAACCCGTAAAATATTGTTTTCCTTGACCTGCCCCCACCTGGCAGAAATCCTGCGGGCGCCCAAGGTGAATAGTGAATAAGATGTTATTACAGAGTCATGTGCACAACTGCTAGTTTCACGAGATTATTTCAAAAATGATATGGAAACAAAAATATGAGCAAGACTAAGCACATATATCAAATTAAAATGCTTACAATGACATTCATTCAGGAGATTTTTCAATTTCTCGTATGAATTTGACTTTTATATTTACTCTGCTCTCTTCTGATTGGTGTGTCATAAAGTGAAATAGTGTTTTGCAATGAGAAATTGATGAAATATGGTTTTTACTGATTCCCTCAGTTAGGTGAATGTTAATAAATACCAACTGCAATGTGAAAAGATTTTCCTCGAGTGGGACTCGAACCACGACCTTCCGATATCCAGTCAGATCCTTTACCAGCTGAGCTACCGAGGCGGTTCACATTGCAGCGGCCTTACAGCGGCTGTGTTCCAATGTAAGCTGCTTTGGAGTCAGATGCTGGTAGAGCATCTGACTGGATATCGGAAGGTCGTGGGTTCGAGTCCCACTCGAGGAAAATCTTTTCACATTGCAGTTGGTATTTATTAATAAGAAATGGATTTAGTTGATTTCTTATTTCAGCTTTCCTTATACCATAAACCTTGTGACGCTTGTGACAGTTGTGCATCATTACGTTTATAACAGCACCTGTAATTTTATCTTATACACTATCCCGCCATAGGTACCTTCTTAAACCATTTAACATAATTTGATTGTGCATTAGGCTTCTCGTACGTATAAACGTACGAGAATCGCATGCACGATGCGAGATTTGTGCTGTTCATGCGAGAAGGAGCCTCGAAATAAAAACGCAGATCCCGACTGGTGTTCGAACCCAGTCGGGGGTGAAATATTATGAGAAATATGTGGAATATTTTTGACATTATTTTTCCAGACCGTTCGGGTTACCAGCTCTATTCTTTACCAATTAATTAAACTACTTAATCAGCAGTTTGGGTTCCCTCATAACTCTTGAGAGAAGAGATCTGATATATTCTTATTCAAAAAAATAATCTTACTTTGACTGAGACTATTGTCAGCAACCCTCAACTGTTGACGTTTCCTTGGCCATTTTAATCATTTAGATATTATAACGATTTCGATGATGAATATTTTTTCATGAAGCCATTAAATCGGCTTTATTCAAGTGCTTTTGGTCCCTCTCTTTCAGGATTTTCAATAAATCCGGGCTTTGTTCGTCGGTGATTAATTTGTGCGTTCAACATTCCCATCTGAAGTATCGATGCGGTTATTGGTTAGAAGAGTGTACCTTAAGATTTAGGAAAACACGGGTTTCTTGGAAGGTAGCAATCGAAAATCGATAGAAAATAAACTCTGATGGAACGCAATTTCAAGTCAGTTTAAGAAAAAAATATCTTCAAAGATTCGATATTAAAGTTACTTACTAGGAAAACGCTCTGTGTAACGCGTTGATGAGCGAGCACCGAAACGCGCATCATCTCCACCCGGAATTTCTTAACGCATCAGAAAACATAATAGGTATACAGCCATATTGAATTGAAATACGATCCACTCAATCAATATAAAAGTACTGGATTTTAATTGAAACTGAGAATAGCCATCTAGGTGCATGCATAAAGAAAATCGGATCAAAGCTGCACTGGAAATCCCGTTTCGATCTCTTCTGACATTCTAATTAAAAACAGTTAAAAATGCCAAAAAGTACAAACATTCTCTACTTATTCTCTACTGACTTTCGACCAAACGGGAGATATTTTTTAAAATTTGAACCAATCAGAGGGCAGCTTTCAAAAACAATCCCAAACTAAGTTAGAATGATATTAGTATGTGTGCAAAATTTAAGCTCGATCGGAAAAACAATGTGGCCTGTGGCGTCTGGAAAAAAAACAAAAACAGAGAAAAACAGAGAAAGTGTCCAAAAGAGCTAAATGAGACGCTCGCTTCGCTCGCTCAGTGTTCATTCGGCACTTTTGGACACTTTTTTATTTTAGACCCGCCGCCACGGGTCAAATTATTATGTTTACGATCAAGCTGAAATTTTGCACACACGCTCATATTATTATTTGACTTATAGTGCATAGCTTTTTTTTAGCGCTGCCCTCTGATTGAAAGAAAAATTAAAATGGCATCTAGGCATCACCGTTTGACATAATAAATCAAAATATTTCACAATTTTTTAGTAATGACATCATGACAGCGAGAAAAATTATACGTTTTTTTTTAAATACGCAGCTTTAAACTTCAATTTTTTCCTGCCACGCAGGTGTACTACCTCCTATATATTTTCACTTTCCTCTTGGGTATATATTTTCTGGAGCACTCAAATCAACTCGATCGGGCGTCGGGAGAAGTCAGTCTATCACGTGACTAACTCTCTCGTCGATGTATAGGACAATAAAACCTTGATAAATACGACGTTGTCTTCCGTCTTCCAAACGTCCTTCAAGCCGCCAGCAATACATCCACCTGTCAGTTTGCCAATGCGTAACGCGATTGTAGCCACACTCCTCATGAGGGATGCTTCTTCACGGCGGAATTGGATGCCTTTCCATAAATTTATTAAATTTAGGAAATATCACTTTCGTAATATCCAGCCTCCATCTATTTCCTCACAACTCCTCCACTCAACAAGATCAAGCGTGCAGTCATCCGCACAACAACGCACACCCACTCCTTCTATAACAATAGCCCGTTCTACCTGTGTACCACAATTTACAATAAACTTCCATCCTGCATAACTGACATTGAAGCCTTATTGAATTTCAATCGGCCTAGGATATGTGTGTTTTCAATGGGCTTGTTCAAGCACGCATAAGCTATTATTACAGATCGCGCTACAGTACTGAGCTTTCTATCAGTGCCATCTTCATACGCTCTCTAGAGAGAGAGCACAAAGAAGGCATAAAACAAAAATCTCTGGTTACCATGGCAACAGATTGACGTTTTGTTTATTGACGTGAATTTTATATCAAGTGAAAACAAAAGAAGATAAATAGAGTAAAGCGATTTAAAAGCATAAATATTAAGTAATTGAAACTAGTTTAACATGAATTAAATGCTGGTCCAGTTGAATACTTCCCATATTTTTAATAAATTAAATATATACATTTAAATACTCTTCCAAACGGGTAGTATTCAAATGTTTCTAACAGTTGCCGCCTGGAACAGTTAACGTCTGTCAAAGACAATACTTTTAAAAACAACAAGAGTGGACTGTCATCCTTGCATGTACGTGTCTAAATTTGGCGGCGCCATTTTTAAGCAGACTCTATGCTAGCGATCCTGGTGAGAGCAAATGCCAGTGAACAAACCCATTTATTTTTACTGTATGACCATGCTAATAATCTGCACTCTAATATTGACTTATGGATTTATTATTTTAGACATTAAGTTAGTTTTAAGAATGATGATATCTATACTTGTAATGTATATTAATTATACATGTCTAACGGAAAAATAAAGAATAGGCAAATTACAATCCAATACAACATCAAATGAAATGAGAAGGAAACGGTTGCCAGATGCTACATGCAAACATATTGGTGCTGGAGTTGGTAACTGAAAGATGTTGTTTACAAATTCACGTGCCTCATTATCAAAAATCATGCGACTTCAATACATTTGTTTTTCTTTGAACTTGTTTGGCTTTGATTCAATTAATGGAGATTAAATGAAAATGAAACGGATTTTTACTATTTAATTTCCAACGCTCGAGAGGAAAACAGATTTTCCCGTGACTTTTGTATTAATTTAAAAAATCACGAAGGTGTGTTTTCTCCCCGGAGCGTCTGGCTCTAGACGATGAAGACAGCTCCAGACGTGGCGCCACCAAACATAACAACCCTTCTTCCAGGTGCCGCCTCTGTGATATGTGACAAGGGAATAAGGGACCGGGATCGAGCTTTACGATCCCGTTGTGTTTGTCAATATGTCTTGAGGGAGGAGAGTGAGTCGGAGAGAAGCAGCGACGCGAATCTGTGGTGGCGCTAACGACGAACAGGTATCATTATATTGGCGCCACCTATTCCATAACATGACGTTAATTAAAGAGAACTGCAGGAAAATTATCTGATTTGTTAGCTCTATGCATGACTTCCTTGAAATATAGTCAAAGCAATATGTTAAAAGAGAAATTACCTTTTCATTAACTGCCTTATCTTGGAAATACATTCACCGTAGATCTATTATTCATCCCTACATTATTTTATCCTTTCTATTCATTCATTTTGTATTAATTTTATTTTTTCTTATTACATTCCATATTTTATCTTCGACCCACTAACACTAATTTAATTGTGTGTGTATGCATGAATAAATAGAATAATGAATAGAAAAGAATTGTTATATCGAAAGAATGAAAATCCGATAGAAATGCGGTACTAAAATTATACAAATCATTTCGAAGTCGTTGTTTTGCCTTTAAGGAAACCATTAATTTTTTTAATATGAAGTACATGGCTCAGCATATTCTGGTAATGTACTCTAAAATATAAATCTCTTTGAATGAAAATATAATCGTTCAAATTTTCCCGTGACGATTTAAAAGAGCAGTAGAAATATCACGTTCGTGGAGTCTACCCACGCACTCGGAAATTCTAAATTATCTCAATTTTTATTTCAGAGCACAACCAACATAGTTAGCCAAACCGTACACTACGGTTCCAAAATACATTTCTGTAGCATTAACAATTACCATAGGATTTCCGGTTTGGTGAATCAATTATGGAAACTCCCACATTGTCGTGAAATTTCTTAATATTGGACCCGACCAAAAGAAATACCAAACTTGCCAACAATAGGAAATAGCGTTTACGAGTTAGAGGAACCTAATATCGAGACATTCGCATCCGTTGGCGCATCACAATTAGTGCACAATTAGTGCATCAACTTTGCTGTTTTAAAAAGTGTTGGTATAAAGTAGATATATTATTATAACTCTCAAAGTAGTGGTTATAGATTGTAGATTAATATTAATTTCCATGCCGGAATAATGTAACTGTATAAAATATTTGATTATTAACATTTTTAATTACTGAATGAAAATAATTCATCCCCCAAATTTAATTAGATACACAGCTGGAAAAAAAGTAAAAAACAAATATGGAACGAATGTCGAGCCAACGTTGCGGTGCGGTCGTCCCATATGAATATATGAAACTAGTTTGTTGGTCTCCGCTGGCTGCTTCGCTCCCCGAGGCATTCTGAGCTGTGGATATTTGAGTAGAGAGTAGACAAATGTCATCTCTATGGAAATATTAAAAGAGAGATTATTACGCGGAATGAAATACACTCCTCTAGTCTTGTGGGTGTCGTTATGTTGATGAGTGAAAGAGAAAGAGAGAGAAAGGAATTCGTGGAGTAATGAAGTTTAAAGAAGATATTAATTTTTATGAAAACAAGAAAGTGTATTTTTATTTTACTTAAATGTGGGGTTTACCTAAACTTTACAAAATTTATTTGGAGCATTTGGAGAATCAATGTACGGAGAATAGTATAAATTCTCTTGTTAAGCCTTATCTTAATTTGTCTGTCATTACTGCTTATGGAGATTGCCTCACTCACAAGAAAAAATTAAAAATTATATCATCATCATTAGAAATGATTATTTGTTCTTCAGCTCTTTACATTTATTTCTAAATTGTTGTACGTTAGAACAGTTGTATTTTAAGCAACCCATCACTAGTGTACAGACTTAGAATGCACGTTTCGCCGCCGATTTGTATGCATTAAGGTTCCATCAGCAGTCACAGCAGGGGGGGCGTCACGACGCTCATTAGATCACATGGGCGTCGCGACGCTAACTGCATGCCGCGGTCCAACAACCTCTCTTAGCGGCAGTTTATTCACCGACATCATTCTTCCAACAGAAGGGGATAATTTCATTATCAAGCTTAATTCGTTGGATGAAAGTGATGAGTCCAAGTATATTCGAGTTAATTTCGAGCTGGTTTCCGGTTCTTAGAACAATTATTGATTAGCGAGCTAGCGTGCGTTGCGGCGTGCGTTGCGGCTTTATATCTGTGTTTTTGATAACGCCATTCAACCAATTGATCTGAAATTTTTCCCGCACACTGATGTCATATGAGAGGTCACAAGTACAGATTTTGAACGAGGTCCTCCTGTGGTTGGTTAAAAATTAAAAATGGAACCGTTTGACCAAGTGCCTTCAAATTTTGCATGGCCATTGGGACCAATGCTTCTTGGTGTTTTTACAACTTTCATACGCATCGGTCAGGAAATTCAATATTAATGAATATTTTTTAATAATATGCTTGTTTTTAAATATTTGTCAAATGTATTCAAAGAAAATATTACTTTCTTTGACGTATTTAATTAGAAGATTATCGAATAAAGTCGAACTGATAAATTAGAATATTCCAAAAGACATAATTGAACGACTGAAAGTCAAAATAACTAGGAAAACGCTCAGTGTAACGCGTTGATGAGTGAGCCTTCGTACTGCATCCGATTTGATATGCGTTTACAAACTTGTAAACGCACTTGTATCAGCTGATCTACAGGTCTTGGAACTGAAGCATCAAGAAAGCAGGGATGAAAATTTAGTTTATTCTTGCCAAATATTTCAAGATTATAGAATAAAATGTCCTTAAAATTACAATAACTTTTGAAAATAACGACAGATTAGTCTTCAAATTGGCAAAACTACCTCGTCCCAATGACCATGTAAAGTTTTAAGTTGATCGGTCAAACGGTTCTAGTTTAAATTTAAAAAATCACAAGAAATATGGGTTTAAATTTTAACCAATGGGTGGATTTGGCTGAAATTTTTTAAGATTAGGGACATGTTTGTTGCAATGACTTTGCAAAATTTTATATTTTGGTCGTACCAACCAATCAAAAGTTTTTTTTTATTTGAACCAATCACAGGACTCCGTTCAAAAACGATCCCAGGGACCGCATAGATTACCTTAATGCGTGCAAAATTTCATCGATTGGTTGTGCGGTTTGACCTGGGCAGTGCAGACAAAAAAAACACAAACAGAAAGTGCCATAAGAGTACGGTGGTGACGCTCGCTCAATGATGGAAAACAGACTTTCCTAGTCAGTGTTTGTCAGAAGTTTTAAGTACTCCATTGATAACGAGCGTATGTGTAGAAATGATATTTCGAGTGTTTCATGTGAATGAAAACTTACTCAAGTGTCTGTTCGTTACAGACAAGTTATTTTCCTTTGACAATGTATAAGTTTCCAGTGTCAAAATGAAAAGTGAGTGGGACCAATTTACACTATTCTTCGCGAATCTGGGCGCTGTAGATAGGACTACAACGTATGGGCTAGATAGAATTCATGCTACTTTGCTCGACCTCCTACTCCTTCATCTTCTCTTCTCTACCGCCATTATCACGTTCCCAGTTTGCCTCGCAGTGTTTCTTTTCTAAGAGTACTGCCTTTATTTAATCATAACGTCGTCGCCTCAACCTTATACATGACAATATGACAGACCAGTCAAACATATCCGCGGACAAAATTGGTCAACTCTAGAATTTAACTATGAATATCGTTTCTCAGTAATTCATGAGTAGGTACATGTATTTGTACTTACACTTGTCACTTGCATAACACCTTTAAAAACTGTCTTCAAGGTGGTTATTTTTATGTGGTTATTTTTGTAGTGACAACCCCAAATATTAGTTTGCTCTAGCAACACTGAACACTAAACTGTATTCAAATAAGTTTTAATGTGTTACTTAATTTCCTAGTCAGTAACATTGTTTTCTCGAAAGAATGGTGTAAAATTGGGAAACCTTTACACATTTACAGTTATCTCAGATGTCGCCTTATCTTGTTTGCCCCCAATTAGGTGCGAGTAATAATCAGTAAGAATTGTACGTGATGCGAGGCTGTTTATAATAAGGTCGTTAGGAATTGTGCTCCAATTGAGTTCCATGAATTAGAACCCAAATACTTTAATTTATTGCCATAAATAAAATTGAGAAGATTCATTTTGCATCTTCAAGATAAAATTCTATCTTAAATCATTTTATAAATTTCCATTTCTTTGAATGTCACTTCTTTCGAAAGCCCAAAAATATTACTTCGCTTCTTTCCATTTCTATGCGTTTTACAATCTTTAAGTTTTAATTAAACTAATTCTCAGCCTTCACGCAAGAGCGTCTTTAAGTCAGAATTTTATGTTTAATTGCTTGAGTTTCATTAATTTGTTTGGTCTTTTGCATTTGCGGCGCAGAGTGCATTCATCTTTAATCAAATTCGCTGCAGAAAATACCGAAATGTCCACACATGTTATAAATGTATAGCCTCTGCGGGATATTCTATTATGAATAGTGTCCGCCTATTAAATACATTTCCACTGAACATTGTAGGACTCGTATTTGCTGGAATAAAACGTACCTCCATATATAATAGCCGCAATTAAAATATACATATCAAAATATTCCAGATCGTTGAAACAAAGAACGTTCTCAAGAAGATGTTGTATTAAAAGATGTTATATGTCAGGTAGTGTCTTTCAGGAGAGAGACTTTTAAATAAATTGGAATGCACATATAAGAACATATACTTGTCTGAAGCGGTATTTCTCATCATGACAGATGAAAAGTGTGCATTTGAAGATATAGTTCCTTTGGGATACAGTGTCATAGACGAATTTAATAATTGTGAAGAATTTGCTAGATCATTTTTTAGAATACATGAAGGTTGCAGTCTTTTCTCTCTAAAATCTCACATGATTACATCAAGCGTATAAAGCTGCGTCCACATAGCATTCACATAAGCGTAAAGTGGAAAGCGCCTTGCGTTTTTTCTATTAACCAATCACAAGTCTGCCGTGAGCGGGTTCTAGACTTGTGACTGGTCATAAGAAAAGTAAATCAAAACGCAAAAACGGTCTAAAGCCGGTTTCACATAAAGCACGTTTCGCGTTTTGCGTTTCGCGTTTTTTTATTGACCCATCAAAACCACCGAAAATTTTGCCGCACGCGTTTTATTTTTAAGCCGCCCCATCTCGATTGTCGGGAGGTTTTTCAGTACCGCGCGTGGCGAAAATTACGTCACGACCTAGCAGCTAATCACGTGCGACTACGTAAACTATAAAATAATACTATAATGTTAATAATTGCTCACCTGTGCATATAATTCCATCTAATCATATCTAATAACACGCAAATTGTTACTAACAAGAATAATAAATTTTATCAACATTTTGTTTTCGACGGCCTCTTCTAGGAGTTATAAAAAAGGACAAAACGCGAAAACGCAAAACGCGAAACGCGCTTCATGTGAAACCGGCTTAACGGTAGCTTAATGACTAGCACATAACACAATATACGGAAAATCAAAGCATCGATGGATGTTTTGATACTTTATTTTCGGATTGATTGATATTCCAAGCTGACTTTCCTACCCTGGAAAACAACCCCTTCTATCCTAACTGCAAGTTAAGCTAACAGCTTCCCCCAGTGTGTTTTGACCTGGTTTTTCTCCCCGCCCAAGCAATATGATGTTTGAGAAGAGACTGGACGAGCGCCAACCAGAGCCACGAAAACAAAAACACTGCGATTCTTTGCTATCATTCAAAGAAAAGATAATCAAGATTTATAGCGGGGTTTTATATAGCCTCTAAATGGCAGTGGCTATCTCATTTCTTATCTTACACACATTAAAAATAATAAAAAAATAATAGTGGTTTCCTGTGTTATCTTAAGCTTCATAATTAATGCATGCTGAACTTCGGAAGTTAATCATGGCCTGCATTACTGAAGGGAGTTCCGTAATGTGTAAGTTAGTATTGCTTGCATTGTGACCAAGTGAATGGCTAATCTTGGATAAAGTCAGGTGTTAAGTTTGTGTCTACAGCTTAACAAAGTTTAAATCCAACAAGAGTGAGGAAACGTTTTATTTTTTTTTATTTTTATTTTTTTTGAGGAAACGTTATTGATTAAAATGCAATGTCAAATAATTAATTTGTGTCTCTAACGCTAACGCATCTATCATCTGTATTGCATATAATAATCAGATATCTTTTCAAAGACACTTCACATCCCAACAATCTCAACAAAAAGTTGAATTTATAACATCTTTTTTCTCAGAATCACAGAATAATGTTTCGTTTGACTGAAATGTGTTTACTCGTACACCTTCATGGTCCATGTTTTTTCGTTACGGAAAAGTATTCTGTGCGTAAACGCATTTTGACCGCTACAAAACACATTTACTAGAACGGAAATGTGTGCTGCCGCCAGTAACTTCCGTATAGTCTCTCTCTCTCTCTGCTGATTCACGTGTCCGTTATAGTAAATACGTTTTGTAGTTGTACAATATCCTTTTGTAGGAGCTACATCCCAACAATTTAAAAATAAAATTTCTTGGGCGATGTTTCCTAAGTAGGTAGGTGTCTATTTAAGCCGGTTCTTTCATGTTTCCCTGAAATATAAGGCATATACTACTTTTTAATTGACTAAACAAAAACCACTACCAAAATAAAGAAAATTGCAAAATTGTTCGGAAAAACTATAACGTTTGGATTGTGTGTACGGAAAAAAGAGGACAAACAAAATAGTGAAAAACAATGCTCATGTTGGTGCAGATCATGCAATATTAATCTGAGACATAATGAATTACAATCCTATATATTCATGGATAAGGGAAGGCAAAGTACGCAGAGAAAGTATTAATGTAAAAACGAATCAGCAAAGTGGAGAGCGAAAAGGAAACTGATGGAAAGGCCACAAGTGTATACCTATATAAGCATGTGTTGCGTAGTTCGCCTGACCGTGTTTTTGTTTAACTTCACTCAAATATCAACTCAGATGTCATAAACAAATGATGGATATAGAATTTTCCGGTATGCTACCTCCACAAAAACTTTCTCTACTCACTCTCACGATTCAGTTTCACTAACGAACGCCCAACTTGAATTCTTCATGCAGAAAGTCACACCAGCAGCCATTCAAAGCCAACTCCGCTCCATGTCGGTACTTTTTGTTTGAACTGCGAACCTTCTCAAGCTTCGGAACACGAGCTTTTTAGATTTTAGAACGCAAAATATCTCACTTGGAAACAATTACAATTGATGTTTAGTTGAAACAATTTACAAGCTCTTGAATAAGACTACATTGGAAAAGCGATCAGATAGCTAATCAGATATTACGAGCTCAAAATTGTTTGGGGATAATTGAAATCACCTCCCCTGTGAGTTTCTGAAGAATTAAAGCAACTGATGAAAAGTTAGATTCACTTTAAAAGCTTCATCCAATTAGTGAGATTATAAAAGTGGGGTGTATTGTTAAATAAAACCTTTAGATCCAACAATAAGCACGCACCTTCCCAAATCCCCCTCCCAGTCGTTCCCAATTTAAAGATAACAAACTAAGAAGACTTATGAAGTCTTGATTAAAGTGTACAAATAAAGTTTGCAGTTGCTTTGAAGATTGAGTTTTCTTAGAAGACGACGCAAGGACGTATCGTTGACATCCTTAATTGGAAAGTAAAATATCCAATTAATTACCATGAAAATATACATTATTCAATGTCTAAATATAAATATATATTGAGAGAGAAAAATTGTTTCATAAGTGGGTGTAACTTTGATAGGATGTTCACATGATCAGTCATGATTGTATATTAGTAGCGCTTTTTCATTTTTGCTTCGTGCCTTGTTAATAAGGCGCCGGTTATTCAACAAAACCGCGCAAAACAAATTTCCGTTACGATTGGAAACCATTATTTTTCAAATTAAATTCATACGGCACCCAGCGAGACAATGAAATTACCATTTTTCACCAAAAATCAACTTATTATTACTAATTAACGAAGCAGAAAATTAAAAATGTGCCAAGTTATAACCCTTAGTTTGTCTTTTCTCTAATCATGATTAAAATTTCAAATCATTTTGTCAACCCATTTTGTCTCCAATCGTATCCAAAAAAAATCTGTAATTGGTTGCTAATATAACTTATTAATCCTGCAACTGTATTGGCTGCTTGTGTAACTAAACGGAACACAAATTTGCTCAGTCACAACCAAGCAGTGATTCAATAAAAGCAAGTCAATGTTGCAAAGCCGACATAACTGTGAAACGGTGCCAAAACGGTTGGTTTTCTCAACCGTACATTTGTACGAATAACGAGAAGTGTTTGAAGTGCGGCAAGGTGTTAGGATCACACAGATTCGTGCTGGAAACAACACGTAGCGCCGCATGAAACACGTTCATCACTGTTTTTAGTGCGCCACCAGAGTAAAATATTGGCTTCGAATTGCTCGGTACGTGGTAGTTAGCGGATCACGTTTTGACATAGATTGCCGAAGAGTAACGATATTGCAATCAAATTGTTCATTGCAGACACGAAAAACATGGCATCGCGCTTTTCTCTCCGTTTTTCACCCACTCAAATATCAGAAAACCAAATGGCTTTTTGAAAAGATTGGAATCTTTCACTCTTATGTTGTGTAAGAAGACATAAACTGTAAAATTAGATTGGCGTGAAGAGACTTAGTATATTTCTTATTTGACAGTACGGCAAGTATAAGCGAGTGGGATGAGAACCACTTTCAACATTTTTGTATTTCATGTCAGCCCCTTGTGTGTATTTCAAGCAGATAGATCGTTTATCTGAATAAGCCGAAATAAATATTATGAAAACAATCTGTGTAACGTGTTGATAAGCGAGCCTTCGTTATTCATACGATTTAATTTAATATTTGTGTGAAAGTTGCTGCTCTATAATATACCTTAAATTAGTAAAATATTTAACAGATTTTTAACAGATATGTCTGAAAATTTTCAAAAATTACTCAAATGTTGTCCCAATGACCATGCAAAACTTGAAGTTGATCGATCAAACGGTTCCAGTTTCAATTTTCAACCAATCACAGGGTATCGTTCAAAAACTATGACGGGCGACGGCTCTTATGACATTAGTGTGTGCAAAATTTCAGATCGATCGGTTCAACGTTGTGACCTGAGTTTTGCCTACAAAAACAGCAATAAATAACGCACACACCCACACACACACAAACAAACAAACAACAAACAAACAACCAGAGAAAGTGCCATAATAGTACCGCGGTAATGCTCTCTATAATGCTGACATTTCAAAACTGGTTGACTCATGAATATAGATAGTAAAACGAGATGTGAAAATAGTTAATGTGAAATGAAGAAATATATGTAATGTTCTTCTAATTAGTTACATCGATAATGACAAATCGCTGGTATTAATAACAATGTACTATTTGTATGTTTGATGTGACTGTGGAGCTGAAGGGAGACGTATATATTAAATATCATTATCAACGTTTGGTTTAGCAACTAGGTTTTACACATGTGCAGAGTATGTTGCCTAACCAAAAGTTGTCGCTTATCAACGAGATATCCCAAGCTTCATCTGTTTCTAATCTGTGACCTCTACTTCATACATTTTCATCTCAAAATCGTCTTGAGTACAAAATGTGACACTAATCCTGTAATTCCATCAATTGAATTGAGACAAACAACCCTCAGTACAGCTTCAGGATTAGAGATTCCAATCAGGACTTAGCTCACGGCATGACGTATTTTATTGAGTGGCACATTAATTGTGTTTCGTGAATAACGCTTGATCTATAGTTTCAGCCCTTTCTATTCAATCTGTCAATATCAACTCCTGTACATGGCGGGAGCAAAGATCATAGCAGATTCAAAGCAGGAGCTTACTGGTGCTTGTTGGATCAAATGTCTTGTCTATAATGTAGAATTTCAATCATCATAATCCTGTGGTATATTCGTGGATAGCAATACTGTATTGATTGATTGATTGATTGACTTTTATTGAAAAGACTATAAAGCTGTCTCAGCGTTTCTGTTGGGAAAACTTTTTCAATATGGTGTTAATAAGCGAGCCTTTGTATTGCATGTCAGTTAATATTCTGGATGAAAATGTCTAAATAACTATGAAGACAAATCTATAATTACTTGATATATGTTTTAGTTCAGGTTCTTTCGCTTAAAATGTCATTAACTCTTGATGTTCTTCACTTATTTGGCTGAAAATGTGTAAATGACCTTGCAAAATTTGAACTTGATCGGACGAACAAGTTAAAGTTCAATTTCAATGTCAGCCAATCAGAGGATTTTGCTCAAATAGTTTTTACTCGTGGCCGCTGATGTGTCATTAGCTTAGTGTGAGCAGAACTTTTCATGTTCTCGCAGTGACTCGGTAATATTTCAACTTGATCGAAATCACTAATCAATATTAATGTCAATTAGATCAGAGGATTGAGTTCAAGAATTAACGAGATGGATCATGAGCTAATGATGTTAAATGTGTACCGAAATATCACCTCAGGCTGACGGTCAACTCACCTCTTGCACAACTAACCATTAAAAGTCGGCTGCACTCAAAGGTAAACATTGGGGATAATATTTCCATTATATCGGTATAACTTTTGAACCATTCCAATTATGAAAAATTTGAAATATAAATTAACACTTCCAATTTTTGAGTCGACTTAATCGAGAAAGACACGAACTTTTTAACACAATATTTGTGCCCAAACTCGACTGAAAGTACCCTACATTCAAAATGTCCCTACTTTTTCTGCTGAAATAAACACATTCTGACATTGTAGGTATACAAGCATGGTAGCGCAACTTTGAGATGACGACACATGCAAACTATGAATAAAACTTTATTAGCCAGACATCGTTGGTATAACGATATTACCAAAAAAGTGTTCCACCATGCCCGAGATCAAATTTTTATCGGCGTAATATTACGCTCGAAAACTATGCAAAAAAACTTTTGTTATTTTTAATCTCATGCTCTAAAAGAGCACATGTAGTACAAATTTTATCGATATCGGTTCAGCCGATTAGGACACTCATTGTTATTCTTCATTACTTGTTTTGAGTGGTTAAAATAAGCCGTAGATTGAGTATAACCTATTACTACATGCTTTGATTTTGTACTGTTGTAACTAACTCATGTACCTATGTTGTGACTCATAGGCTAAAGAGGGCGCTCTTGTTGCGCCCTACACTGGCCTCCTGCTTGCAGGTTAATTACAATAAATAAATAAAATTAAGGGCTGGTATTACCAAAGTTAAAATATTGGACTAAATTGGCAGCACAGATAAAAATTTGAAGGAGTTGAATTTAATCCAACAGTTAGTTAATCCAGCACAATTTAACTTTGGTAATACCGGGCCTACTAACATAATTAGTCCTGTTATGAGACTCACCCAGCACGATCCACATGACGATGGCGTTGCCTCCCGTCGCCACAAACAACATGACGGCGAAGACCAAAGACCACACCAGCTTCTGCCACCAGGCGATGACGAAGCGATTCATGGGCGGGAAGACACAGTCGGAGTACATCTTCTTCAGCGTCATGAAGAGCGAGGGAGTCGTCAGCGAGCTCATCTCTTCGAGAATGTCAATCACAAGAGTGTCGAGCTCGGTGCGATTCAGATTGAGCACGGAGATGTTGGCGTAGTGGGCGAAGATGTCTTCTTCGAGCAACTTCATGGTGCAGTTGTAATACAAGCCTTCGTCGACGTCGTTGTCGTCGGCCATGTCGGAATCAAGACGGGATCCGGCTAGTTTAGATTACACAGCGTCATTTACACGAATCTCCCACGCGACTCTGATCTGTTCTTTACTTAAGAGTCAGTCGACGTTAGTTTTGAAAGAAAATGAGAACTTCTTCCAGTATACGATGACGTGTAATCTACTCAGACAAATGCAAGTGATGCTGAAGAACAGACGTTCGTGTCTCAATTGTTTATTTTACTGTACTTACACCTCTTATAACATTTACGTATAAATATAAGAATTTGAAAACGATATTAGTAATAAACTCAGTATAGAAGTCTTTTATAACTATCGTAATTAGTGTAGCAACAGGTAGCACAAGCAACAACTTGTCGGTGTTTTTTTTTCAGTATCGTACTTCAATTATGTGTTCATTGAATCGCGAGCAACCATTAAAACTGGATTAAAACCTGTCGAGTATCAATTTTAAGTTTGTATTGGATACACAGTCTCTATACGTCATTTCCATTTTATTATCACCAATCCTTCGTAATTAAATAATTGAAATTTAATGTTAATCTCAAGTATTAATATGTATACTTGTTACATTGTCTACATCAAGATATTCATCACAATTTTTGTTTAATTAAGAAGTGATCCCTCGATGTTTTTCCCGCCCTCTAAACCTCACTCGTAAGTCGAGTGCGTACTGGCACAAGGTTCGCGACGATCTACTCGCCGTCGACAAACTCTCCGACGCTCACTCGGCGTCGCTCTCACGGCGTCGGCGTCGACATCGGCGTCGGCGTCGGCGTCCGACGACTAGCACGTGACTCTCTTAACTTATACCTCTTGCTCTGCTTGCAGACTTTGCGGTCGCGAAGTTATGCTCGAGTATACTTATCTATTAGAAAAAGAAGTTTGGATGGTTTTATAACAACCAGACACAATTTCAATTTGCGCTTCGTTATACTTGCAGCGGGGAAAAAGAATTATTACTACGTTTGTTCCTCATTATGTGAATTTTAATTCGTCCGTTTCTGTTCACAGCTATTTTCGGTTTCCTCTCACAAAACTTCCGTAGGTAATCATCATTTGGAACGAATTGCACTGATTTAAAGTACGTCTGAGAATTTATTGATGCAGCTTGTGACAAACTGTCGGCCATTAGCTGTGTAAAGTGCATTGAAATCTATGTTTTACTCTAGATCGTTCAAGTGATTGAGCTCACTTCTGCAATGAAACAAGAGAAACAAGATTCACAGTAAATAATGACAGCTTAAGTGACATAAGTGTCACATAATTTCAAGCGGGCTATGAGAGTTAGGATAGATTAGGACATAATCAACCCATGCATCTTATAATTACGCCATGATGTATTATACTCTGAAGCGAACATTTTAAGGATGCAGGGTACATGTAAGTACTACGCGTTAACCTAGTTATTTACAAACTTGTCAAAGCATACCAACCCTGGTTTATGAAGGAACGACATTAAATTTTGAACCCAATATCGATATATCGTATCAAAATTTCAAAAAAATCGATTAAATATATCGATATATCGTAAATATGATATTGACATTCAATAACATGAAATATCATAATATTATATCGATATCTCTAATTTTCTTTATTCCTACCCCATACTGCTAATTTCAGGTCAAAATTATGTAATTTTGGGGATTCCCAGAAGAAGTAGCGTGCGCAGTACACACTGCGCAGACTGTGCTCCAGTTAAGAGTGTTAAAATACTTATTGTAAAATAGCACGTAACGTGCATGAAAAGAGGAAACCACTTGAAAAACATGCAAGTGTGAAGCAGAGTATACTTTTA
This sequence comes from Leuctra nigra, assembly GCA_934045905.1. Classification (NCBI taxonomy): domain Eukaryota; kingdom Metazoa; phylum Arthropoda; class Insecta; order Plecoptera; family Leuctridae; genus Leuctra; species Leuctra nigra. The sequence goes on along the minus strand of OW203761.1, from coordinate 27,903,281 downwards.
TTTATCGTCCCAATAGCTGAGCTCAATATCTATTTTAAGAAGTATATATTTATATTTTCTCTATCCCTACCCTGTTATGAGGAAATGTATATTTTTATGCCGAATTTATGTCATCTTTGGAGTCATAAATACCTCTTTTATATTGACTGTCTCCATACGCCAATATTTAATTTATCCTACATCTGCCACCATTTGTAATTTTCTAAATGTATTTTTTACTTCTTCCACTATTAAAGCTGATGCTATTGAAGCATGATATAATTGCAAACACTTAGTAATATCCTAATAGGTCTTCGTCTGAGGTAAGAGCCTACTTGCGTTGAGATAAATGAAGTTAACGAATGCGAAGTAAAAGCAAAGTATCGTATAATAGTCTAGTTTATTGTATTTTATTATATTATCCATTATTAACGAGTGCACACTACTGCTGTTCTTTCTTTGCCTCCATTACTGAACATCCTGAATAGAAAAAAGAACGTTATAAAAAAATATAAACAAAAAATCTCTTTCAGAGAACAATCCAAAGTACTACCGTGCACTACTTTTAACAAATAGGTACCTACAACCAGGATATATACTCCAAATCGTATTTTTTGGGATTGTAGCCGTATAGTTGAAAATTGACAAATGCTGAATCGGTATAGAAGTTTAAGTAGATTAATTCCTTTGAATTTCCTTTACAACTTTGTTGCTTCGACATCCAGTTGAGCGGTCTCTCCTCGCCAGCCAAGTCGTACGGCACGCACACTCTCACACAACATACAATTAAAATGCCTAATTTTAATATAAAATGGCTGAGGAACTACCTAACACTTTTACACTAAAAATGAGATCTAAATTGATTTTTCTGCCTACTGTATACTTTATGTGTATACTAACAATGGGAAATCTCTCATTTTGCGAATTATTTTAATATTAATGTATGTCCCATCACCATCAGCACTGAAAGTGGTGATGTCAAAAACGCAAATGCAATGAGACATGGTGACAGAATCGTCACCGGTGGTATGACAGTTCGTCCTAGGAGATCTCTAACCCTCATCAGTGCGTTGTGTCTAATGTCCGTCCGTCCTATCGGGTAGCTCAATTCAAAAAATATTTTTGAATGAACGTTTTGACTTGGCTATTTTTTTTTTTTATATCACTACTTTACAGAGGATGGATTGTTAGTCCTTCACCTTAAGGGACGCGTACAGTAAATAAAAATTGTTAATATTGTTTATTATACATAATTTATAAATTACACATACCTGATGAAAACTAGTATATACAATTAAACATTTGAAATGGAATAATAGATTTAACTTAGATAAAAACGAAACTAAAATACAAATACATAACAATGTGTCTAGAATATCGTCACTGAAGCTTAGAGTTGAACTGAATGAATCATAATAAAGCGTCAAGTATCAACAGGTTAGAACTGCATGGCTTCATCGTTGTTACTGAACGTGACATTGGTGTCCTTGATCTCGTCGTATTCTGGAGCGCTCAGAGCGGCATTGCTGAGCGGATTGATGCTCGGTCGTCCGTCAACGCTGTAGGCTACATTGTCGTGACCTTGAGGAGCGGGGATGTTGAATTCAGGATTGTCCTCAATGCCGATCATACCGGACTCGTAGCTGCCTTGACTGGAAAGCCAAGATAATCAGGAGTAAACAACTGATAGCTAGGAACACGCTCTGAGTAACGCGTTGAAATATTCGTGGGAAAGCAGCTTATCTATAATAAACAACTTCGAAAGCGACCTAAGGTACCTTGGAAAAGCTTCTTTAACATGCGTCAAAGGAGCAGTAATAATTTGGACTTCGAATTTCCAAGAATAACTTTGAAAAATATTTCAAAACATGACAGAAAATCACCTAAAATGTTAGTTCGAATGGCAATACAAATTTTCAAGTTGATCGGTCAAACTTTTCAATTTTTTATTTTTTACCTACCACGTTTAAAATCTATAGGTACCTGTGATCGCTATTACAACATTAGTATTCAAAAAATTTAGTTGCTTGGTTGAACGGTGTTATCTGGGCATTGCCAACAAAAACACAAAAACAAAGAGAAAGTACGCCATAATATGAGTACCGTTCGCTCGCTCAATAACAAGTATTCTGTCGTTTGGTTGAACGTAATGCGGATTTAAATAAATCGTTCAGCCGTTTGTTTAGAGATACCTAATCTATACAAAGCTGATTACTGTCCATTCATTTTCCATTCCAGTCAATTGATGAATGGACAAGAAAAGAACAAAGGGACAGAAAAACTGGAGTGCTTTGCTGATAAAAGTGAGAACTCTCATATAACTATGATATGTATGACCCTGTACGGACCAAACGAAATGAAAATGTAGTGAAAGAGAATCATAAAATGAAATATATGATTATGGTTTAGTTTGCTGGATTCTAGAGGTCGTCTGAAAAGATACGTATAAGTAAGCCGATATTACCACAGTTACGGCTACATTGGCGGCACAGCCAATCAGATACTCCAAATGTTTCAAACAGTTAAAAAGTAATTTAACTTTGGTAATACTTGGTATTACTTGGCGAAGATATGTAGTTGTAGATTTGATGGCGTTGATGGAATAGAGTGGAGGAATGGAGTAGATGGGTGACGCAAAGATGCGTCAGCACTCAAAAGGTTAATGTGAGGTTCGAATATATTTTTTATAATCTTAACTTTTTTTCCGATTTAGTGTATTTGTTTACGTTTTAGATTGAATACCAAACTCTACTAAGAAAGCTACTAAAACTACAATAAATTTGGCCCATATCTACACATAAATAAAGCATTCGATTTAGAAATGTCTGCTAAAAAGAAGTTAAACTCGTTCGGTCCAAATCACAAAATGTAATGATGGTACTACGTTTCTGTCTTCCATTGCTTACCGGCGAATCCCATCGCCATCCTTGAGACTCTGTACAGCTGTGAGCTTTATCTCTAAGTACTTCGCACGACACTCAAACCCGATGTGCCAACATAATTCACCTGCCTTTACGCTCTCTAGCGGACTCCAAGCGGAGTACCAACAATAAACATCAAATACTCCCACACAGTCGAGCAACGGGATTGATATCCAATATTTTATAAAACGAACAATAACCGTTTTCATTCAAAAATGCGTCCATGAATGACGAACTTTTTGTAGGCTTCCCACCCACGAAAACGATATGACTGTAGTACGCCCTTTCATGAAACCATATAAATAGCAATATTATACAGCAATATAAATACAGCAATACGACTGTCTGGCGAGATCGTTTTTGATTTCACTTTTCAGTGGAATTTCATTCAATATTTTGAACGATATTTCCTTGAGGAAAACAAAACACAAATATTCCAATTCCAACTTCGATTTTGTGACATTGATATTTTACCTGGCAGTATCGAAGTCTTTTGCGTGGATGTCTTCGTTCCATACGGGATTCGAACCCTCGAGGGCGCGCTTGTTGGCTCCGGGCATGCTCATGCCCACGCGATTCAGTCCCGAGTCTTGCGAGCCGAACTTCGTGGTGGACAGCGCTTCCAGTCGGCGATTCAAGCTATTACAAGAGATCACAGAGACATCTGTTTTACCGACAATATTGATCTCGGCGCTGCTTGTACATTTGAATTAATATTTTCATTATATTTAATAATGTTTTTAGAACATATTTTATATCAACATTAATAGATAATAGTACTACAACGGTGAAAGTTCTTGGTATATTGTTTAATAAAATATATCTTTCGGTTTTAATAAACACACTTAATATTTAAAATGAAATTTCCTCAAAATCATTATAGAGTTGCTATAGCAACTCTGATTACAGTTACATTCAGACATTGTAGTTCTCATGTGACGGCAAATAATCCACAACTTTCGCCACATGTTAGTCTGTTTTGTGATGAAAAAGCAGGATAGTTGATCACACAAGGGGTTTCATATTTACGGCTCAAAGGTTATAGCTGTGAATCATGTACGAAGCTTAAGAGGAATAAGACGAATAAGAAAGTGGCTTAAGATCATTCAAATCATGTTACATTATCAATATAAAAGCACTGATATATACCAAATTTGATATTAAACGCGCGGTACAACTGACGCAGCAGAGAGAAATTTGTCCAGAATGTTTCAAAAACGTGTAGTTTCATATAGGCTAGTTTTTCGGTGAAATGTAATCTACCGACTATATTTCCACTTTTACTCCCTACCGTTACTTTTTATACGTGAACCGCAGGTTTGAAATTATTAATGTACACTCGTAACAGAGAAAGAGGGCCTGGAGGCAATGATTTCGGGATTTCTGAAATAACCCCGCCAGGGCTCAGCAAAATGAACTACAAACCAGCAGCCACCAGTAGCCCAAAGAAGCCAGCCGTTTTACTAGTACTTAGGGCCAGTTTTTCAATACTCTGCTAAAACCAGTAGTTTAAACTTTACACTTGCATTCAAAGAATGTCATTGGTTGTTGTCAAGGTAATATAGTCCTAATCAACTGTTTAAAATTTAGCAGAGTATTGAAAAACTGCCCCTTAGAAGTTGAAAATAAAAATACATTGTTTGGATTTTGTACGAGGGTATAGCAAGACAATGTGGCAAACACTAAAGTACAACAATAAAACAATACTGCGATTTCGTTTAAAGTTTGTCCCTGCGATTTCGTTTAAAGTTTGTCCTTGCGATTGACTTGGCACAAAATCGTAATAAGAACTTTGATAACAATCGCGAAAATACGACGTTGTCGTCACTAATTTCTTCTCTTTCGAAGTTTTCAAAGTTCTAGAACGAAAATTAATGAGGCGACGGTGTGACAGCAGAAATATGCAGACAGATAGAATAAGAAGGAAACAATCACGGATCGAAGAGTGTGCAGTGCTATTGCAAGGCTCTCATAACTTGTTCATGTTCACAACTTATACGAAAGTGTTTACCTGGTTGCCAAAGTTTATTCAAGTTTTGAAAACGCAAGAAATGCTGATATGCAAGTTTTGGCAAAGAAGGGGGATAAATAGTGCTTTCTGCTGCGAGGCCACGTAACTAATACTAAAAAAACGTTCAGTGAAACGCGTTGAAGAGCGAGCACCGATACTTGCATCACTTGATTTTCATTGCTTCTTGCCTGATTTAAACATCATCCATTGACTCTGGACAGAGAAATATCCTAAATGCAGTGATGCAGTGATGCAGTGATGCAGTGATGCAGTGATGCAGTGATGCAGTGATGCTGTGACTGCAGAGGTCATGGTTATTATACTTTTAGATAGATGAATTTGGACGGATCAAACATTTAAAGCGTTAATAAATCGATAAGTTATTGTCCGATTTGTCTGAATTGTTGGATTTTACTAAAAATTGTTGATTAAGATGGCCATGCAAAATTTTAATGTGATGGGAACAATTTAGATTTTCAGCCATTGAGATTATATTTTTCAATATTTTTAATCAATTAGAGGATTTGGCTATTACTTAACGGCTAACACAATGATACGTATATTGCAAAACCTTGCAAAATTTCAACTTGATCGGACCATTTTGGGTTTCTACCAATAAAACGCGCTTTTATAGTTTTATCCAATAAGAGGATTTTGAAATAATTATGGTCTGCATACCATCTGGTTGGTCTTAACACGACGTGTGCACAATTTCAGATCGATCGAAGAAAAAACTCTGACCTGTATATCGGAAACTATACCCGTACCAAAAGAGAGAAAGTGACCTGCTGAGCTGTCTCGGGACGATGATGTGTGACGAGTGCATACCTTCTGGTCTTGAAGAAGAACGCCGCGAAGAGCAGGATGACCAGCGTGCCGAGCACGACGGACACGACGATCAGGATGATCTTCAGCAACTGCTCGATGTTCTGCTCCTCCACAGCTCCGCCGCTGAAGTCGACGAATAACAGAGGCGTCTTCAGGGCCAGGAACTCGTTCTTTAGTCGGGCCGCTGTTTGGCGATCATTGACGAGGCTGGAACACAGATAGCATTGCTCGCGTTTATAAACATTTATACATTTTAGAAGTATTTGACTTTTAAAACCGGTCATCGCCTAAACACATCGTTTTTCAGTTAGACATGTTTTAGTTATATTTTTTTTTTATTTCTCCTTTGGTGCACATTAGGCATGCTGTATTTGAGATTTGGTGCACATTATTTTGTGTTTATACAACATAATGTGCATCCAAATCTTTTCTTTTCTTTCAAAATGTGGATAAAAAACTCATTGGCCATCATGGTATCAATTTCAAAGCCGCCATTAGCCTCGTTGCAGAACAGTGCGACGTTAAGCCCCACAAAAAAATCAATTTATAGGAATTATCCTGTCTAGTTTATCCTTTCTTCAACGATGAGTTGTGAAGATGGCCGCGGTTTTGGATCCAGGCAACTCATTTGTCATGCCGAGTAATTAGTTGAACTTTAACATTTATTAGGAGGTGTTCTAATAATGTAGTAATATCAATGTGATTTATTAAAAACGAGTTTGTAACACATGACACTAATTAATGCAGATTAATTATTTAATTAAAAACAATGTTTTCAAAAGTCACTCCAAAACCAAATTTAATATATACTATTCCTGCAATAGAACTTTTGAATGACCTTCCAAATTAAAGTTTAGGCAAAGTTCGAATAATTCGGAATGTCTCAGTAGTTATTGTTGTCACTTACGCTGTTATGATGGTGTTCTCCACAGGCACGTCGACATCAATGAAATGCGCGCTCACAAGAGTCTCATTTTCATTAGGAACTCCGTTATTAGAGTTCAAGTTGATGTTGTCGATAGAACAGTTGAATCCTAGTATATCTGAGAATACGCCTTGGACCTAAACAAAGAAAACTAAACTCTCAAGAAAAACGATACGTCAAGTCACATTAAAAAATCATTTTTGCTATAAATCAATGTTCCCAGATAATCACTTTCGAAGGTCATTATTGTGGAGCTTAAATTATGTTAAAAACTCAACAAAAATATTACTGTGGAGTGAGTTTCTTGTATGGGTAATTACGTCACATTACATGTCAATCGTCATATAATGTGGCATTTCATAATAATCATAATTATGACACAATAACACAATAACCATCTCTTAGTTCAGGCAAATCTCAACTTTCGCAATATATCTGATATCGAATTAGCCCGAAACTTCCCTATGTCACGTGACATACCTCTATTCTCTGGTCCTCGATGTCCTTCTTCGGGTTGTCAAACCGGAAGCTGACTCGGTTGGCAGCTGTGATCATGTAAATCGTCATGTTGGCAAAGTCCTCGTGACCCGGGTTCGGCCCCACTGCAAATTCAAACACAACTTCTCACAACTCTGCTCATCCCATATCAACCGACCACAAGATATATTCTCATTTAACTATAATTAATGATTATTAATTTTGTACTTATAATTGATTTGAATGGCGGAAAACCTTAGCAATAGGTTTAATAAATGCCTTGTCTATAACTGCACTCATTTGCACTAACTTTGCACCTCCTAAATCTCAATTTCTACTTCGTGTAGAAAGCGTTTCATTTTGTCTGTCGGATAGTTTGGTGCAGAAAGTCCCGGATATGAAACTAAAGCACAATATAGCTGGCAACGTTAAGAAGAGAGTCGGAGTGCCGTTCGTCAGTAGTCGTATTGTGATGATTTTATTCTATCTTACACGTCAGTAATAATGAAAAGAAATCAATACGTTAGTCTAATTACATTGAAAATACGTATAAAGCGATACGTCTCCAATTTACGAAACCTCAAACGATAATCTAAATATTCACTTACGACTGTCATAGGCCGTTACTTGGAACTTGAACGACCCCTTCATGGAGTCGTCGGCGTCGAAGTTGAGGATCACCAAAGCGCCTTCAATGGCCGCTGGCTCGAGGATGAAAGGTCTCTCTTTCACATTGGTCAAACTCGGGTGGGAAATCTCCATCGTTTCTTCGAGAATCTTGTACGTCACAGTGTCGTTCAAATCCGGGTCCTTTGCCTGTTTAAGATAATCACATGATTATCCTCGTGCTATTGCATGACTGATGTGATAGATACTCAGTCCTGCGACGTGTGTGACAGGTTGAGGGAAATTATGAATAATGTGGGAAGGTGGCTGTCGTAGTTTACTTATGTTGGAAACCTTCACATCATTTTCCTTTCGACTGAGGTCAGGGAAAACCTCTGCTGGAATCGAACCCGTTGTGTATTTTTCCTTACTAGGTTTGGCCATAATATGTGTACCAGAAAAAAAAGATTTTTGATCAAACCTAGCCGTGCCAAAAATCAAATATTCATTATATCTTATCACGATTTTACTTGGCATAGCCATAATTATCATGGGGGATACAACTAGATTTATCTGAGAACTAGAAGCGAGGAGGGTTTAAATTTTAGAGGGATTGTGTATAGCATGGTTATCAATAAGTACACACAAAATTATGAAGATCTGAGACAATGTCTCGACCTTAATTATCTTGAAATCTAATCAGCGATGAACACAATCTTGATAGAAACTATACCTAACACTGGATAATATGAGGAATTAGTTCGTCTAATTTTTTCACAACAATTGAAAATTAATTAATTTTTGAGCATCATCTCGAATTAGATACCCCTAAACTGAAGCGGGTGTGTTCGTTTTTCAAGCTTGATTTTACACTAGCATACAACCGCAAATCTGCCCGGACACTTACGCTTTGTCAAACCAGCAGTCCGGGGCATCGCAAGGAGGCAACGAATACGTGTGATATTGGCGATTCTTACCAATATAACGGTTATCTGCCGTGCATTGACGTAGTCGTTCAACACTCCTCCGAGGAAGTGCTCAGACACAAATTTGGGAGGGTTGTCGTTCACATCTTGCACCTGAAACATTTAATTCGATAAATATTTTTGAATAAACTGCTTGTAGGCGTACGTATGACACCCCCCCCCCCCCTCTCCCCCCGACCAATCCAGCCAATAACACAGTCTCAATCATAATTTCTAAAAGAATAATTTGCAAACAGATACAAATCTAAATCATTGGTCTCCTTCTCGAAACGGCGTTGTCTCCGGCAGTCATGGGTTCCCTATTATGACTTCGAGAAAATGCAATGACAAATGTGTAACATTTAGGCCCGGTCTTTCAATACTCTGATAAAGTCTCAATCAGCTCTTAACAGTTAGTTAGTGGTCATTCTAGGAATGGCATTGGTTGTTGCCATGGCAATATAGTCCTAATTGACTGTATAAAAGTTAGCAAGGCATTGAAAGACCGGCCCTTAGGGCCATGGTTTTTCAATACTGCTACAACCAAATTCAAGCAATGGCATTGGTTCATGGTTGTTGCCATGTCAATACAGTCCTAATCAACTGTTTAAAATTAAGTAGATCGATACAACAAATACTAGGGTAACCGGATACAATAAGGCCATGGATGCAATAAGGCCAATTCTAATTATAGAACGTTTGGAACTCAACACATTCTATCGGCATGTAGTAGCATGAAGAATGATGGTTTCCCGTCAAATGTAAAAAGTTTTGGACGAGAAGGCTGTGAAACTACTAATTCTGTGACGCGTTCAGTCATCAACTACCCCCAAGAAGTCGAAAGTAAATTTCTCATCGCATAGGTATCTTTAATATTTTGTTATGTTAATAATACAAGTTTGACATACATTCAAATTATTTTGGTGTATTCCTGGGACTCCACTCTATTGTTTAAAATTGCTGAATTGTGATTTTGATGTGATTTTCCCATTAATTTTAGCATAATTGGCCATATTGTATCCACTAGGATGCAATATAGCCAATTGGCAAACATTTTTGTTTTTATTTGTTACTCCCAACATACATTTTTAATTCATGATTTTCTTACTTTTTTTACAAGAAGACATTCTAGGTATACCTATGAAATTATAAATGTTTTTTTACCGTGTTTACTTTTCTTGTTATAAGCATAAAACTAAAACGGTGGCCTTATTGTATCCGGTTACTCTCGCTACAACCAATAGTTAACTTTGAACGGCCATTGAAGGAATGCCATTTGGTGTTGCCATCACAATATAGGCAACTGTTTAAACTTTTAGCCCTTGGTATCATTTATTTTGTTCCAATTAATTTACATACTGTGTATTAACTTTTTCATTCTTGGTTTAACAATTTAAAACATTCGAAAATTCGTCAACTACCTAGTGAAATTAGCGGGAATTGCCTGCCAATAACATACGTACAGACAGAACAGAATCTTAAACAGTAAGCAACCAATAGTAAAAACAACAGCCGATTTTGCGTGAAAATAAATAAATTCGAATTGGACGTGTCTCATTGATACTTGATTTGATCGTTGTGTTCACGAAGAACGAACTTCAGATACTGACCGTTACTCTGACCACGAGCTGGGACGGACTGGTCGGATCCACCGCCACGTTGGGCTTCACGTCCGAGTTGGTTGCCAGCACGTAGAGTGTGTGATGGGCGATGTCCTCGCGGTCCAACGTGCTGCTCAGACTGAGCACACCGGTGACGGGGTCGAGCACGAAGTGGCTCAGGCCGGGGCTGTCCACTTCTACACGGACACAAGGAACAAGGAGGTGAGTTCGGACACTCGGGCTGTCCACTTCTACACGGACACAAGGAACAAGGAGGTGAGTTCGGACACTCGGGCTGTCCACTTCTACACGGACACAAGGAACAAGGAGGTGAGTTCGGACACTCGGGCTGTCCACTTCTACACGGACACAAGGAACAAGGAGGTGAGTTCGGACACTCGGGCTGTCCACTTCTACACGGACACAAGGAACAAGGAGGTGAGTTCGGACACTCGGGCTGTCCACTTCTACACGGACACAAGGAACAAGGAGGTGAGTGCGGACACTCGGGCTGTCCGCTTCTACAGGGACACAAGGAACAAGGAGGTGAGTGCGGACACTCGGGCTGTCCGCTTCTACACGGACACAAGGAACAAGGAGGTGAGTTCGGACACTCGGGCTGTCCACTTCTACAGGGACACAAGGAACAAGGAGGTGAGTTCGGACACTCGGGCTGTCCACTTCTACAGGGACACAAGGAACAAGGAGGTGAGTGCGGACACTCGGGCTGTCCGCTTCTACACGGACACAAGGAACAAGGAGGTGAGTGCGGACACTCGGGCTGTCCACTTCTACACGGACACAAGGAACAAGGAGGTGAGTTCGGACACTCGGGCTGTCCACTTCTACAGGGACACAAGGAACAAGGAGGTGAGTTCGGACACTCGGGCTGTCCACTTCTACACGGACACAAGGAACAAGGAGGTGAGTGCGGACACTCGGGCTCTCCACTTCTACACGGACACAAGGAACAAGGAGGTGAGTTCGGACACTCGGGCTGTCCACTTCTACACGGACACAAGGAACAAGGAGGTGAGTTCGGACACTCGGGCTGTCCACTTCTACACGGACACAAGGAACAAGGAGGTGAGTGCGGACACTCGGGCTCTCCACTTCTACACGGACACAAGGAACAAGGAGGTGAGTGCGGACACTCGGGCTGTCCGCTTCTACAGGGACACAAGGAACAAGGAGGTGAGTGCGGACACTCGGGCTGTCCGCTTCTACACGGACACAAGGAACAAGGAGGTGAGTTCGGACACTCGGGCTGTCCACTTCTACAGGGACACAAGGAACAAGGAGGTGAGTTCGGACACTCGGGCTGTCCACTTCTACAGGGACACAAGGAACAAGGAGGTGAGTTCGGACACTCGGGCTGTCCACTTCTACACGGACACAAGGAACAAGGAGGTGAGTTCGGACACTCGGGCTGTCCACTTCTACACGGACACAAGGAACAAGGAGGTGAGTTCGGACACTCGGGCTGTCCACTTCTACACGGACACAAGGAACAAGGAGGTGAGTTCGGACACTCGGGCTGTCCACTTCTACACGGACACAAGGAACAAGGAGGTGAGTGCGGACACTCGGGCTGTCCGCTTCTACAGGGACACAAGGAACAAGGAGGTGAGTGCGGACACTCGGGCTGTCCGCTTCTACACGGACACAAGGAACAAGGAGGTGAGTTCGGACACTCGGGCTGTCCACTTCTACAGGGACACAAGGAACAAGGAGGTGAGTTCGGACACTCGGGCTGTCCACTTCTACAGGGACACAAGGAACAAGGAGGTGAGTGCGGACACTCGGGCTGTCCGCTTCTACACGGACACAAGGAACAAGGAGGTGAGTGCGGACACTCGGGCTGTCCACTTCTACACGGACACAAGGAACAAGGAGGTGAGTTCGGACACTCGGGCTGTCCACTTCTACAGGGACACAAGGAACAAGGAGGTGAGTTCGGACACTCGGGCTGTCCACTTCTACACGGACACAAGGAACAAGGAGGTGAGTGCGGACACTCGGGCTCTCCACTTCTACACGGACACAAGGAACAAGGAGGTGAGTTCGGACACTCGGGCTGTCCACTTCTACACGGACACAAGGAACAAGGAGGTGAGTTCGGACACTCGGGCTGTCCACTTCTACACGGAAACAAGGAACAAGGAGGTGAGTTCGGACACTCGGGCTGTCCACTTCTACACGGACACAAGGAACAAGGAGGTGAGTTCGGACACTCGGGCTGTCCACTTCTACACGGACACAAGGAACAAGGAGGTGAGTTCGGACACTCGGGCTGTCCACTTCTACAGGGACACAAGGAACAAGGAGGTGAGTGCGGACACTCGGGCTGTCCGCTTCTACACGGACACAAGGAACAAGGAGGTGAGTTCGGACAATCGGGCTGTCCACTTCTACACGGACACAAGGAACAAGGAGGTGAGTGCGGACTCGGGCTCTCCACTTCTACAAGGACACAAGGAACAAGGAGGTGAGTTCGGACACTCGGGCTGTCCACTTCTACACGGACACAAGGAACAAGGAGGTGAGTTCGGACACTCGGGCTGTCCACTTCTACACGGACACAAGGAACAAGGAGGTGAGTTCGGACACTCGGGCTGTCCACTTCTACACGGACACAAGGAACAAGGAGGTGAGTTCGGACACTCGGGCTGTCCACTTCTACACGGACACAAGGAACAAGGAGGTGAGTTCGGACACTCGGGCTGTCCACTTCTACACGGACACAAGGAACAAGGAGGTGAGTGCGGACACTCGGTTTTGCACAGAGTTCTTCTGCCGCCTAAATAACTGTTTATGTCATGAGGTGGAGTAAATTCATAGTTTGCACGTGACGCCATCTCAAAGTTGCGCGGCCATGTTTGTATACAATGTCAGAATGTGTTTTGATATATTGTTGAATATTGTTGTTTATATTGATATGAAGGGAAAATTAGTGCGTTGTGAAAAATATCCGACCGAACCAGGGCTCGAACCCGGGACCTCTCACTTGCCGGTTGTTTATATTGTTGAATGTTGATCATGGTTTCCTGTGCTATTGTGTGCTGCAGAAGAAGTTAATTTAATTTACTAAATATATTCGATTAACATGATAATTTACTAATTAGTTTAGACGGACTAGTAAAAAAGTATCTTTTCCACCATGGTGTATACAAATATATTTTTTTTCAATTGTTAGTGTAAAATAAAGCCATTCGTGCAAAACTATACAGAGCACAAATCCATCTAGTAGTAGGGTGCTAGACCCGAAGTCTAGTAGGCGCAAACCAATGAAGTTCAACTTAGATTAATTATTCCTCCATTGTTATTGAACTTTTGGCATCTTGTACTCCGATTCGTCAAGTGTTAGTTACCTGTGCCGATGAGGAAGTAATAGACATCTTGCCACTCGGGGTCGCCCTCAAGGAGCTCGAAGTTGTCGTCGTCGATTGCGGTCGGCATCTCCGCGTTTGCAGCCAGTGAATTCTCTGCATGACAACAATCACACAATATGACGTCAAGAAAATAACACTACACAGTTCTCTCAACAGTACTCTACCAACTAGTGAAAGAATAAGCAATTCGGAATGCAAGAGCAGTGGCGCTGTCTGCCACATATAAATATTATTAAATGTGTGGTGTATTCCCTCATTGAAAACTTTCAATTTTAAAACTTTGAAACTTTGTATTTGAAAACTTTCGTATACCTACTTTAACGCGATTCGAGCGATACCACGTGACTAAAAATATAAATCGCAATATTGTCCAAAGTACTGCACTCAAAGAGTCGGGAGGGCATTTTTCTCATTCAGTAAGTGATTCTACAACTCACTGTATATTTTTTAACACATTATTGTTGTACCGTAAAATATTGACTTCTTCTATTTTTGAAAATAATCATTTTTATTTTTGTCACGATTTAAGCCCCACCTTTCACACTACATACTTCTACGAGGGCTCATTTTGTTCACAAAGAATGGGCGGATGGGCTGACTTAGCCCAAATGTCAATAACTTCATTCCTACTTCGACTATAGCTTCTACTAAATCAGTAATATTTGACTGTAAAATCCGGTACGTTTTATATTTTTTTTTTACAAAAATCACTTGATATCATATGTACCCAGCTCCCTCTTACCAAATATGAAGATAATTAATATTGATTTTTTTGGTCGAATCGCCTTAATAAATGGAATGAAAATTAAGACGTTTCATAAGCTAGATCGAATCTAGCACATACGGCATTGATCTACTATTATGAATCATCCTGGTTTAGTTAGACAGTAACAAATTGTTTCTCTCTAGCATGAGGTATAGATAGTTTATTTGTCTTCCCTACCGATGAACCACGGATTGACTTCCTGTTCTTCGTCTTTGAACATCGGTTCGACGTCTTGACGAATCATCACCACAACTTTAGTAGTAACTGGGGAAGATTGTGTTGGAGTTCCCCTGTCTTTCGCCACAATTTGAAGCTGAAAGGTGGATTCAAACAACATTGACACAACATAGTAACTTGAAAAGGTAAGAGCAATAAGTATTGACCGCCTTTACGCCTAAATTACCTGAAAAACTCGTTCAACTTCGATCAGATCCTTCCTCAGTTGAAGTTGGGCGGTGTTTTCTTCGACGCCCGGAATGAGAGTGAAGTATTCCATGGCAAGTGCTGGAACAAAAACACGCACCTTCTCTTTCTCTGTTTTTTAAATTATTTTTGTAGGCAATGCCCAGGTCACACCGTTCAATCAAGCGATCGGAAATTTTGCACACACACTAATGTCATAAGAGGTGCCCGATGTATAGGTTTTGAACAGATGGATTGAAAATTAAAAATTAAACAGTTTGACCAAGCAACTTCAAATTTTGCATGGTCATTGGGACCAAACTTTTTGGGGTTTTTGACAATTTTCAGACAAATCTGTCAAGAGTCAAGAGTTGTTGACTTTTTACGGTCATTTTATGCTTGTTTAGAAAAATCTGTCAATTTTATTTAAATAAATTTCAAGAACTTATCACTGCTCCTTTTACGCATATGGTAAAATTGCTTCCATGGTGTTTCGTGTAAATTATAAAGTCTATTATATGGCAGCAACTTTCACACGAATATTAATTCGCATGAAATACGAAAGCTCGCTTATCAACGCGTTACACAAAGCGTTTTTCTAGTTATAGTGTTAATATTACATTGATAATTAAATATTCATTATAATAAAAGTAATTATATAAAGTGATATTTTGTACAAGGAGTCGACTTGAGGAGTCTGAACATGTACGTGTACAGTCGCGGAAATATGTTCTGTTAGATAATTGATGACGCGGCCTTAAGAATTGCTAATAGGTCTTGCTTCCGTGAGTATTCTATAGGTACATTGTCCCTAATGGGAGACAAAATCTTTTGGAGACAAAATGGGTTGACAAAATGATTTGAAATTTAAACCCACACACCATATTCTGTGAAATAACTGATTGATAATAGGCCATGATATTCTAGATTGACTAGAGCATTAATAAATAAATATTTAAAGCGTTAAGTGTAATATAAATACTGAGATATAGAAAGTAAAAGTCTGTGATATGATGACATAATAACATATTATTTACAATTCCCTTCCAGAGTTATGTCCACTTGGCCGTTGATGCCAAAGTCCTTATCCGTAGCTCTGAAGTTCTGCAAAGTGACGTTCTTGGCGTCAACGAGGGGACCTCCCACAGTTTGTTGCTGGAACACAGATGGCAATAACATAAGAAAACGCAGTGTCCGGTACAATCACGGAAATGCTCGTTTAGAAAATTGATGACACTGCCTAACGCTCTTTACGCTTTCCTTTCTTTATTGGTCATGTGATAACAAATTGATTCAGTTTTCTTGTTCGTAATTGAGCGAGCGACTCATTTCTTTTAGAAAACAGTATTGCACGGAATCCGGTGCTCGCTCATCAACGCGTTAAACTGAGCGTTTTCCTATTAATTCTAAAAATCACTAAGAAAGTAATAATGTTGTCAAAAATGAATGAATTATGTGACGTGTACCATGAGAATGCGAATGGTCTGTCCGGGAGCTGGAAATGTGATGACTGGAGCGTTGTCGTTCATGGGTAGGATGCAGACCTCGTAGATGCCCGTTCCATTCAGCTCCTCACCAAGCGGCCCGTGGTCTTTTGCCTGAGTACAGAGTTCAAACCATCGCATGTTATCGTAATAATAAGGAACACAAATGTCTCTATTAAGGGTGGTAATATATTTTTTCCCGCTAACGGTCGGTTTTGAGCGGTTTTAGAGGGAAATGCAAAATGTAAATTGCCATATTTGGCAAACGGTTATTAATATCGATAAAGCAAGTCTATGTATTGAACCTTTATCTACATTTTCATCGCTTACTGACATAACTTTGCTCCTACTATGTTGTCAGCATTTGTCGGGCACGGAAACGCGCCGCCACTCGTCCGTCGTTCGCACGGCGCGTTTTCGTGCCCTACTAACTTTGCTCCTACTATGTGGTCAGCATTTGTCGGGCACGAAAACGCGCCGTGCGAACGACGGACGAGTGGTGGCGCGTTTTCGTGCCCGACAAATGCTGACAACATAGTAGGAGCAAAATTATGACAGTAAGCGATGAAAATGTAGATAAAGGTTCAATACATGGCACCTCAGTCTTGCTTTTTCGATATTAATAACCGTTTGCCAAATATGGCAATTTTTAAGGTAAAGGATCGCCATCAACCTCTGTCGGATTCTGATATTTATCGGATTGTAGCCTTGTATTTGAAGACATCAATTTCTTATTTGAAAAACGTGGACCACTTATATGAAATGCTTTCTTCTAAAAGTTTGAGCGATTATATTTTGTATAGTAGCATATTTCCCTGAAGATTCAAATCTAGCTAATTTGAATACGAAATAGATTTAAAAAAATGGTTCACATTTTTCAAGTAGAATTCACTTCGTCGAGTACAACATTATCTCTTCATCATCATTGCCAACCTTCAAACGAATGAGACGGTCACAATATGAATCATCGCGTTTTAGATGCTGATCCTTCTCTTTAAACAATATTTGAACAACAGAATGTGTCACTGTAAATAACGGTTGAATTCCATTGAATTGCTTACGAAGACAATAGATTTTTGTCAATAGATGCCTTTCCGCCAGACCCGACACCAGCATGGTGCGATTCACAGAGTCGTAGATAATCTGCTAATATTGTATTCGACAAGTCAAATGAAGTGTGAAGAAGATAATGGGTCCTGCACAACTTGCCTCTTTTTAAAGCTACTTACAAATTACAGGTAATCGATATTATGAACTATCAGAACTTCAACTAACAGTAACAGGTACCAAAGTATCACACTAATTTAATTTTGTTAAATCTCACACCGCTCTGCACTGGCAAGATTCACAAAAAGTATTACCTGATAATACGCACTATCTTTTGTATTATCTATTATTTAACTCAGTGATTTCGGTTAGAAGATAATACCTTTTGTGAATCCTGCCCTAGGCGTAAGTTCTTTTGTATTAGTTCAAACAAAAGATTTTTTTCCGTTCATTTTTACCGGGGTCAATAATCGTGATAATATTTTTATGTGTGTAATGTTGTGTAATGTGCTAAAAGGTGTAATGTTTCCTATTAGTGATCAATGTATAGTATAGTCGTGAATCTTGTTGCTTGGAATGAAAGTGTCAGTAAAACATGAGAATTGTCTGCATTACCATGAGCTCGACCTCGTACGTCCCCCACAAGTTCTTGACGGATGTGATGGTCTTGAGAAATCCCTTGTTGTTGGTTGTAGTGATGCCGAAGATGTCCTCGGTGGGGGACACGTCGGAGCCGTCGGGACGTCTGTTCACGTTCAGGATGCTGAACGTCACGACGGCGTTGTCGCCTTCGTCCTTGTCGGTGGCGAGGATCCCTGCGGGGTATAAGCCACCGCCCTGGAAATCAAGGGTTTCTATTATTATCATGTTAACCTTTTAATGCATATCTGCATTTCTATAAATTAATGGCTAACTATGACAACACTGTAATGTATATTCTTGATTAAAAGTTGCAGTATGTTTATACCTATTGTCCGTAAAATTATATTTCATCGACAAAACCTCTTTAGAAATATTACAATTGGTGTCAGTTTTGGGATTTTATCTTAGTAATTGTCATTATAACAACATACCAAAAGTGACAACATCGTTATGTAGATTCTTGATTAAAAGTCACAATGTGTGTATACTGAATTATAAGTAAAAGGACATTACTAGACAATAAATATAAATATTTGCCAACTGTGGGATTCAAACCCACGTCCCTGAATGAAATTTTACAATGGTGGCAGTACTGGGATTTTTATCTCGATAATTTTCATAATACTCCCAACAATGAAAACATGATTAAAAATTACACTGTGTTTAAAGTTAGATTTACTGAATTACCAGTAAAATTATATTCCATCGACAAATCCTATTATGAAAATTTTACAACTGGTGACAGTTCTAGGATTTTTCAAATGCTTCGAGACGTGATTCTGTAATTTGTCACCAACATCATTGCTTACTATCAGAATGACACTGAGACGTTAATTGGTGTTACAAACCGAAGCAAAATCGTCGTTCACATTGCCAATGCATCCAATGATTTCTTCCAAGATAGGAGCGTTGTCATTTACGTCTATCAAGACAATAGTGATCCTCGGAGATTCGTTGTATTGACTGATTGCTGAAAATTCCAGGAACAGTAATTAAGATATTAATATACAGGCGACACAGATTACGTAATACACATTTTAAATATAGATCATTTTGTCCAAATTATGTATTTTTATGTGGTCATCTCAGAATATGACACTCGCAAGGCGATGAAATAAATCTTAAAAGTTATTATAAAATTAGTTGATCAAAAATGCATTTCTTTACACATAATAATAATGTATAAATTATTGAGCATTTAAACCCAGATACACATATACGCATACGCATATACAAGGGCGTATCCAGGATTAAATTTCGGGGGGGGGGGCCGGATAACACTAATATTTTGAAAAATCACAGTGAAAAACAAGGGGTTCGAAAGCGCAGCCCCCGAGAAAATTTTGGATCAAGGTCATTCATTTAGGTGCAATTTTGAATCTCAGTGTATTGCTTGGGAAATTATAAATTACAAAATATCCAAAAATTGGAAAATGTTTGTAATTTTAACTTAGTTTTAACCATTTTGGAACGTTTTTGACATGATCTGTCTATTTATAAGTGTTTTTTTTCACATATTATTTTGAATGTGCTTATTTTCTTAGATGAAACCCTGATTTCGGGGGCCCCCTCGCCCCCCCCCCTGAATACGCCCTTGCGCATATATAAATTAATATAAAAAGAATGCGATCAATCAAAAAGCAAAATCAGTGGAATATGCAGGAATCAAACGAAATGGATTGAGGAACTCGTACAACATGAAATCGCTTACTATTCTCGTATATTTATAATTGCTGTAATGGTCAAAGTTCAACAATAGGGAATTGTTTCGTGAAAATTTATTGCAGTTAAAGGCTAGGCCACAATTGTCGTAATGCATAATGTTTAATGTTTAGTGTTTAATGTTTAATGTCTAAGAGAAATGGATGATAGGGTTTATGTGATAAGGGCCACAATATGTTATAGTGATTAGTGTTTAGTCACAGTGGTATAAGAATTGAATAAAATTCATTTCTTACAACAAAACCTTACGACAAGCCAATCAAAATAGACTTACTACTACTGCTGCGCGCCGTGGAGAAATTCAGAACTTGTAACTACAGTTAAAATTGCAGATAAGTGGCAGATTAATATTAAACTATATGAAATAAATAACTTACGAACTTTTAAAGCAGATTTTTGTTTCAAATGAAGGCTGTAAAACTCCAGGAGGCTCTGAAAATTACATGCATTTTGTAGTACTACTAGCGCTCCTGCAGTTGAAATAAGACCCTATTGTGGCCCTCCTTACACATTAGACATTAAGCACTAAACACTAAACCTTAAACATTAATCATTACGACAATAGGCCATTTTAGAAAGTCAGTGCGCATGCGATAATGCCTGACAAGTCCACAGTCGTCTAGTGTGTAGTGACTAGTGTCTGTTTGGTGTCTGTCATAAATGTACGTGTGTTCGAGAAGGCTGTGGGTGGAGTGACGTCACGACGAGTCCTTTGAAGTGCGCACTGCGCATGCGTTTAAGCCTGATAACATTAGTACCACACCTCACCAACAGATGTATCTTTACTTTCTTAAATGGCCTATTGTGGCCTAGGCTTAATTTGTAAATATCATCATAAGTTATAATGATGAACAGTGAACACACATAACCCTCGAAAAATGTAAAATTTTCATTCATAAAAATCAATTTGAAATGGCACGAAATATTTTGGCGGGAAAAACGGCATGTTACTAGAAACGGGATAGTGATGTCATTTTTAACTCCACAACAATGTGTTACCATGGTGACTTTGTAACTATGGCAACTGAAGGAGTGTGATGTCATGTCAATTTATTCTGTTTTAAATTTAGAAGAAATGTATCAAACTTTGTAACTGAATTTCTCGAAAACTATTCGTCGCACAACAAAAATAATACTATATCTGTGTTCAGCAACATCTCAACTACAATAAAATAACTATTACTCTGAAATCTAAGTTACAGGAAACTTCCCTATTCATGAAAAATCTCCAACTATCGGATTAAGTCCAGGAGTGGACTTAATTAACTAGTTCATTCGTCGAGCTAACAGGTTCATGGCTCCTCAATTAATTTGATAAATGACTCATCTTCTCCGAGTTCGATAATGAAGATACCTGAGGTCGCGTCTGGTTGGTTGTAGTTGTCCCTGAGAACGATGGGTATGACGTAGGTACTGAACCCCTCGTCTCTGTCGAGGCCTCCGCTGACCGCGGTGTTGATCTCCACCCGGAGTTTGCCGGTGTTTTCGTCAATAGCGAACAGATCTTTAATTTCCTGCGGATTCATGGATGGACTCAAGAAGAAGCTGATGGTGTGAAATGCGCCTGAAATAGTGTGGTGTTAAAATTATCAACTGCTCGTAATAAGCCAACGGTTGTTAGTTCATCCACTAATTTCCTCTAAGGTTCG
Organism: Leuctra nigra; assembly: GCA_934045905.1. Taxonomy (NCBI): domain Eukaryota; kingdom Metazoa; phylum Arthropoda; class Insecta; order Plecoptera; family Leuctridae; genus Leuctra; species Leuctra nigra. Next base: position 27,881,864 of record OW203761.1, on the reverse strand, counting down.
TCTAAGGTTTTCAATAAGAGTCGGTTGATTCGAAGGTAACTATTGGAAATTATATATAGTAAATATTTTTTTAATTTATGAATCATTCAATTTATGAAAAATCTGAAAAAACAATAATCATATACATTTTTAAGACACCAGCGTCTAACTAAAATATTTGTATTCAAATTCAATTCGAATTGAATTGAAAAACTCTTTCTAAAAATGGGAACAATTTATATATTCGTAACAACGGGAGGGGGGGGGGGGGGGGGGTGATTCTTGTACCAATTTTCATTCTCATTCCTAAAGTTATAACTTATAAGAGAGTCAGATAACGTAGTTCTGTTATCATTAGAGTAAACAAAATGATACAAGAAAAGTACAAAAAGGACCACATAAACTACATCTTCTATTCAATTTCAAACTAGTGCAACCAAGAGACTGATCTTGCTAGGAATAGAATTCGATATGCAAACCAACTGGATAGCAATGTTCTTTTCTGAACAACTTGACCTGATCCGTTACTTCGTACTTTTAATGCTAAAGAAAGAAAAATACAGAGATTCTTGCGGTAGGTTTTGAATAGAAACGCTTTTCCTAGTTTCGAACAGGCGATCCTTGAGCATCTCTCGTTCTTGCCAATCATCTGCATTGTGCCTTACTTGTGAAGTCAATGTCGTCTCCTAAGATCTGCGTGATTTCAAAACCACTTTCAGTGTTCTCCAAGATCTCGATCGTAAAATTTTCACTCATGTGTTGTGGTATATTGTCGTTCACATCAATAATATCGATAGTTATCTAAAATAAAGCAAATATGTACACTGTTAAATAGGCACATAATAAATGCAATACATGTAACATTGTACTTGTTTAGCAATTGTGATTCCGCTCAAATTGATTGGCTAGAAAATTACGTCTACAACCGGTTTTGAGAAGTACCGAGTATTTACTATAGGATTTACTATTAAGAATAAGAAAATAGTTTTAAGTATTCAATTAAAAGCTATTCTCGGATATTTTATAATCTCTTACCATAATTATCTTACTACTAGTTTAGATAAATGCGCAGGGCTCTTTCACTGATTTAATTATGTGACTCCATCAAATGCCTGATTCTACTTTTCAATTATCTACCCATAATAATCTAACATTAGCCTTCATCCTAGGTGATAAAGAAATCGCAATATGTATTGAAGCTTATGATAAAATCTCATTGTTAGCGGATTTGGTTACCGCTTTGCAGTCATAGAATCAGGCCTCTGTGCTCTCAGACTACCTGCTTGGGTAATAAATGTACAAGTAGGCAATGAACTATAATGTACATGTACTACAGTGAGATTCAGAAGAAAGCGGTCGGAGTGCCCCTGTGCCAGGCAGTGTGCACAGCAGTTAGGGGCACTCCGACCGCTTTCTTCTGAATCTCACTGTACTATTCGGGCCTTATGCTGGCTTTCCATGCTCCGTCATCTTCCGTCAACGTCCGTCACCGTCCGACGAAAACGACCACGTGACCCGTCTCGACCAATTCCTCGCCGTTCGATATTTTTGGGGATGGCTCTGATTGGTCGAGACGGGTCACATGGTCGTTTTCGTAGGACGGTGACGGACGTTGACGGAAGATGACGGAGCATGGAAAGCCAGCTTTACAGGGAGCCAAACGTTCTCCTTGACCTCTGGCTCAGTGAGCTAACGTTCATGAGCTGACCGCTAGGTAAGCGCTAGTAGGCTGATCACACTGATGGAGGAGTCACGCTAACTGCGACTTTGTGCCCAAGTAAAACAACATCTACGCATACTATGCCAACAAAATGTCTCCGTCCTAAGTGATAAAGAAAGTAGTATCTCTGCATCTTCCTACATCGAGATATTTGTCCCATTCGCCGTCGGTCGCCTTCACAGTGTAATCAAGTTTGTCTTTGTAAACATCGTCGCAATCAATTTTTCTGTCCGCGTCCACTCTCAGTTCACCTTTGGCTGCATCGATCTTGACCAAATTCGGTGGCAAGAGTGGATTATTAGTCGCACTAAAAACAAACAATTTAATACAAATTAAAAACATGCATAAAACGTGTACCAATACCCTTTCACATTGAAAAGAGAACAATTTAGTATCGCCTGCTGTATTGCGCATTATGTTTGTAAAAAGTACCTGACGATGGTCTCAATTTTCATTGACTCACAGAATTAGTACAGTATACTGTTCTGATGTATTGTAATGGAAGGGGAACCCGGCTACAAGGGGGGGGGGCTTTGTACACTCAAACCAATAAAAATCGGTACTCCAAAAGAAATGGATTGGCTGATTAAGGTTTGATGGCATCATCCCATGAAGGCTGTATTAACGCATCATCTACCTCTAGTAGGTGAGCTCTTATTTCATTGATAATAACAAGGATTGATTGTCAATGAACCTTACCAGCAGCAAATCCTTTTCTATTCGAGTACCAATTTTTATTGGTTTGAGTGTACCTCTAGCCATATTCTTGATAGCTTAAGTACCGTGGTACCAGATAAAGTTCTTGTTAGCGTTAGCAGGCGTCTTTCAACTTCAAACTCAGTACGTTTCACAAGGAATTTGCAGCAGCGAAAAAAATATTTTCTGTATTGATTTCATATTTTTCAAGCTAATTTTGGCTATTTTTCTGGCATTACCTCCACCTCACCTCATAACAAAAGAGGCGCAAAAATTCCACATATCTGAGGTGTGTACAACGTTAGACTAAATAACTGTGCCTGTACAACGTTTTATTGGCGATTGTTGAGCGAGCGTAGCGAGCGTCTCCTTTCGGCTCATTTGGCACGGACCTCTGTTTTTTTTTTTTTTTTTTTTTTTTCTGTTGGGTGAGGCTGTACAGGTCAGAGTTTTTCTTCGATCGATCTGAAATTTTGCACACATGTAGAGACAACCTTTTCTGTTTGCAGGCCCCAAATTTTTTTAAAATCCATTCATTGGTTAAAATTGAAATAAACATCTCCTGATAGGTTTAAAAATGAAAATGGTATTCGATAAATCTGATCAAATTCATATTTTGGCTATACAGGTCAGAGTTTTACTTTGATCTAGCTGAAATTTTGCACACATGTAAAACCAACCTTCTCTGTTTGCAGACCATAATTTTTTTGAAATCCATTAATTGGTTAAAATTTAAATAAATATCTCCTGATAGGCTGAAAAATGAAAACGGTCTTCGATAATTCAGATCAAACTCATATTTTGCATGATCATTAAGACCAACATTGTCTCTTATTTTACAAAATTTCATCCCAATCAGTTAAGAACGTATGAACTTATTAACATTTTTAATATCTGTCAGTAATGAAGTATCAAAATGAATGTTTTCCAGTGCCAATTGGATTGAATCTGATTTGTTTTATTTTAACCAGGGTTCTTAGATGCTTAGATGTTATTTTCAAGTTTCAATGAAAAGCATAATAATATGTTGTGTTGATTGAGTTATCATATTTCAATTCAATATGGATGTATATGTTTTCTGTGCTTGTGTACACATTTCCGGTTCGAGAATTTGCATGTCCCCGTGCTCGCTCACCAACGCGTTACACTGAGCGTTTTCCTAGTATTTTGACATCAGGCGCTGAAAGGTCCTTGTAAAACGTAGTGTAGCGTTTTAGCTAGAGGATGAAATCAGTAGAAATTAAGCGTCTTGCTTACTTTATCCGTAAGCTATAGCTTTGGCTAGAGCTAGAACTTTGGCTAGTGGCTTATTCTTTGGATAAAAAGTCGAGGCAACCCCAGAGGAGAATGGAGGAAGAGAGGTGGTTAAATAGGTTGTGAGGATTCCAATCTCCGTCAGAAGGAAGCGCAGTCGACCAAGGAGCTCATAAATGGATGCTTCCAGAGGGCAGTGGAAGAAAGGCATTTAGGACTTAAGTAGCCTCTCACTTTAAGTAGACCGTGTAGATGATCAAGCCTCCTATATTGTCATTTAAATGTATGTTTAACATAATCTATTAAAGTGAGCGTGTAGAAGGGGTATAAATCTTCGTTAAAAAATCTGTTATTAAAATATATTTGAAATGAGCTTCCCTACCACTGACTGTCTGTTGTAACTGTAAGAACTCACATAGAGTAAGTGACCGTGTTGAACCCTGGACCATCGGCGTCTGTCGCAATCACACTTCCTATAAGCCAGTTCCCCAGAGCGTCCTCGATCACTGATCGGACGGCGTTGATGGAGTCGACGGTAAATTCCGGCGCGTTGTCGTTTACATCAATCAGCTGGATTGCAAGCAGAGCTGTAAAAACACCAACAACTTGGTTTAGCAGTCTTCGCAATGTTAGAAGAGGAAGTAATGTGACTGAACCAGACCTTCCCATGCAAAGTAATATTTTACACCACAAATATTAAGGGATTGAGGGCGTCAACGATTTTATCAAAAAAGTATTTTATTTCAAGGCGAACCAGACGTCTTAGAAGATGGAATTGTGCGCAAAATCTCGACATTTACATTTGTATTACTTTGACGACAAAATTCAACAGCCGCTTCACTTTCACTCAGGGGACTTAGGTACGCGGAAGTTTACCATTTTTATTTTTGTCTTCAAATGCATAAAATTTAAATTAAAAATGACAAGAGTACAATACGATCTTTGGTACACCCGCGGTTAGAATAATAAGTTGGAGCTCGAATTAACGGCAATATTTGTTGAATGGAGAAATAATTATTAGGTATGAGGTGTTCGGTTGGTTCTTTTAATCAAACCCTCCAATACGAGCTCGAAATCTGCGTTTACCTCTGTGTGTTCATCTGTAAATTAAGTTTTGAAAAATTACTTAGAATTTTGAAAACAATTTATGTATACGTCCTGAATTTTTAACATTTTGATGTCGAGCCAGGTGCTCAGAAAGTAAGGCCCGGTTTTGCAATGCTCCTTTTTAACAGTTACTTATAGTGGTCATTCTAGGACTGTCATTGGTTGTTGCCATGGCAATAAATTGTCCTAATCAATTGTGTAAATTTCACAAATTTCACAGAGCATTGAAACACGTTCTTAATACATAGATGAATTAATTAATTATACACGAGAGAAAAAATTACATTATCAGTTAATGTAATGTGTGTAGCCTCACCTGATCTGGAAACACTGTCTGGGTACAGGACAGCATCAGTATCTGTGTCGGTAACCACGATACTGAGCGTCAACGTGTCATAGGCTTCATAGTCGAGTATATCCTCTTTCACTTGCAATGTTCCGATTGCATTTCCAGTGTCTAATGGATCTGGGAAACTTGTCAAAATCTCGACGGAGCTTGGAGAAAAGAAAACAGATTGAATATTAACAAAACAATAGTGTTATGGCTTACAGATGAGTTTTGAAGTCAAGAGTTGCAACCGTCGGGTAACCGCTTCGAACATTCGCCATAACTTAGTTACAGCTTAGTTACAGCTACAAGCAACTCAGTGAACTTGCATTCTGATTGGTCGGAATTGTCAAATTTACAATGTAAGTCCAAAGTAATTATGACAGTATTGAATAAGTTTTACAGAATGCAGAGCCATAACATGAAGGCTCTTTGGAAGCAATCCTTCCTATTAAAAATATTTCATCACTAAAGACACTAAATTCTGAAAACGTTTAGTATCTCTATTTTGGATTAAATGCGTGGCACAGTCAAACAGAAATGTCAAAAAAATTGAAACAGATTAGTTTTATCCATAGTTTAGGAACACATTTGATATCAGTCATTACTCAGAGTACTAAGACTAAAGCTGAACTTCAAGAGACGCAAATTCCTCGCGAATTCTCATCACGAAGCGATTCATGATGATTTAAGATCTCATTGGGATCTCAACATTGGGTTGTTAATTCGCGTTTCCATGGAGTTGCGATGCGAATTCGCGTTCCTAAGACAAGCTACGATGTGACTGACTTACTTCATGTACAGAGCCGTGTCTTGCACTCTGGCGCCTTGCTTGGTGGCAAAGCTGCTGCTCCAGTCGATGGAGAACTCCAGGTCGGCGGTGGTGTCGACGTCGTTGCCGGTGATCGCGGCGACGACAACTCCGGCTGAGGAGTTCTCCACCACAGTAGGCTGCGTCGGAGGCTGAGAACACATTCGATGTCCATGTATGACGCAAGTCGCTTTATTTCAAGGAATTTATGAGCAACAACAGCATAGGGTTATTCGCGATCAGTCTTAAATCATAATCGTGGTCTCATTGAAATAGTAATTACGTCATACTTTAAATTTGTCATATTTATTATTGTGTTTTTTTAAATGTCTCTAGTGAACTATACTTCCTCAAAGTTTACCCACTCAAAGTTTGACATTTGATAACAAATATCGATCATTTCCCATATCAATTTTGCCAAATCTTCGACCTTGATAAACATTCAATGCGTTACTGCCTGAGCCAACTTACTCCGTTTAAGTCAGAATCAACATGCACGACGAGTAATTACTTCTCTAAAACTTTGTCACTTCAACATTATATCCATCTTCAACGATAAATAATGTTTGCTATTAGGTTTAACGTTATTAGGAGCTCACTGGCAGCTAGTGAGCTGTTGTTTTTTACTTTACAGCATGAGTTCGAGTAGTGTTCGGTTTGAACCCATGGGTATACGTTCAGGAGTGTTCCACCCTTCTCACTACGTCAGCAGGGAAAGGAAATAGCTCAAGAGTTCTCGACTCACCATCAGCAAGTCCGGCTGCACGTCGTTGACATCTAGGACAGTGACTGTCAGCTGAACGAAAGTTGTGTGATTTACGTCGTCTCTAGCCATCACTTGAACCACTACAGTCGTCTGTCGCTCGTAGTCAAATGCCGTGTCCGACGCCACTGTTATCTCTCCAGTCAACTCGTCCATGCTCATGACCGTGCGCTGAGACGTCAAACTGTGCCTGAAGAGGAAGGAAACAGTCAGGATCATCCGTCGCTGTGTTCTTGATTTTAATACCTGTTGCAATCTACAGCTCAATGATAGAAAATATTTGAGTTACTACAAAACTACAAAATTGTACTAGGAAAAGGCTCAGTGTAACGCGTTGATGAGCGAGCACCGGTACGTGCAAATTCTCGAACCGGAATTCCGTACCAAACGCACAGTATATAAATCCATATTGAATTGAAATATGATCCACTAAATCAATTTAAAAGTCAAGTATTTGCTTGTCATTGAAACTTTTAAGAATAGCAACCTTTACACTCTGGTACATAAAACAAATCAGATGCAGTGGAAAAACATTAATTTTGATACTTCATTTCTGACAGATATTAAAAATGTCAATAAGTGCATACATTCTTGACTGATTCGGCTGAAAATTTGTAAAATATGAGAATGTTATGAGTTTGATCAGATTTCTCGACGACTATTTTCATTTTTTAACCTATCAGCAGATGTTTATTTTACAAATGAACCAATAAACATTAGGGTCTGCGAACGGAAACGGTGGTCTTTACATGTGTGCCAAATTTCAGATCGATCGGTGAAACGGTGCGACCTGTGTATCGGTTAGTAGCAGAAAAAAACAGAGGTCCGTGCCAAAAGAGCCAAAAGGAGTAGTTCGCTTCGCTCGCTCAATAAAATAATCTCCAACTATTTTCAACAAGGTAGAGAAGAATGTTTTTTTTTTGTCTGGGGCTTAACGTCGCACTGTTCTGCAGCGAGGCTAATGGCGACGGATGAATGATTATGATGATGATTGGGAGATGATGGTGAAGAGTAGGTTAGGATGGAAGGTGGGAAGGAGGCGTTCGTGGCCTAGCAGTAGGGTATACCTTCCCAGCATTTGCCTATCGACTGAGGGAAAACCACGAAAAAACCCCAGTCAAGAAGGACGGCCGTGGGAATCGAACCCGGGCCTCCGGAATACAAGCTCAGAGCGTTAACCACTCACCCAACCTGTTCCGTGAGAACAATGTTGTATGAACGCCGCTCGCTACACAAAACAAGACCCTTCTCTCGCGGCAAGTGAAAGGTGACAACGCAGATCCACAAGCGTGCATGACGGGACGATAATGATACACGAAGTGACCAGTAGCTACGTACCTGACTACGTCGCCCGCGTCTGGATCCAGAGCCAGGAGAGTTATGATACACGAAGTGACCAGTAGCTACGTACCTGACTACGTCGCCCGCGTCTGGATCCAGAGCCAGGAGAGTTATGATACACGAAGTGACCAGAAGCTACGTACCTGACTACGTCGCCCGCGTCTGGATCCAGAGCCAGGAGAGTTATGATACACGAAGTGACCAGTAGCTACGTACCTGACTACGTCGCCCGCGTCTGGATCCAGAGCCAGGAGAGTTATGATACACGAAGTGACCAGAAGCTACGTACCTGACTACGTCGCCCGCGTCTGGATCCAGAGCCAGGAGAGTTATGATACACGAAGTGACCAGAAGCTACGTACCTGACTACGTCGCCCGCGTCTGGATCCAGAGCCAGGAGAGTTATGATACACGAAGTGACCAGAAGCTACGTACCTGACTACGTCGCCCGCGTCTGGATCCAGAGCCAGGAGAGTTATGATACACGAAGTGACCAGTAGCTACGTACCTGACTACGTCGCCCGCGTCTGGATCCAGAGCCAGGAGAGTTATGATACACGAAGTGACCAGAAGCTACGTACCTGACTACGTCGCCCGCGTCTGGATCCAGAGCCAGGAGAGTTATGATACACGAAGTGACCAGAAGCTACGTACCTGACTACGTCGCCCGCGTCTGGATCCAGAGCCAGGAGAGTTATGATATCAACTCCCAGCTTGGAGTTCTCCTCGATGTCGGCTACGAACCCTTCTTCAGGAGCACCCGGGAACTCGGGCCACTCGTCGTTCAGATCATTCAGGTTGACGACGATGTCTCGGACGTGCACGTGGTTGGTGGGGTCTAAGACCTCGGTGGCCACGAGCTGAAGAAGAAGGTGTATCGTTATTGTTTCAAATGTGGTCAAGGATTTCTTCTAATTGCTTCATTTTAAAAATCTAAAAAATATTGGGAAAAATATTGTATAATTTATGTATATAAAAGTAACTGCTTATAATCTTCGTACAGTCAAAACTGTATTTCAATCTGTTGAAGCTTTATTTCACATTTTTAAGGGTACTTTCTGCTCTGAAGAAGTGATCACCGTTGATCTCGAAACGTTGGTGTTCAATAAACTCGAATTTATTACGACCACGGTTATACCCAGTTACTATTATTTAGTACATTACGTTTCGTGATCAATTAAACCTTAAAACATGCAAATAAATAACATTTTATACAATTAAAAAAATAAACTTTGTCGGACTTTCACAAACTCTTATATTTTATAAAAATGCAATATTTCGTCTACTTTCAGTAAACTTTATCAGGCATTTGACATAACAACAGAGGGATGGTTGTGCAAGTTATACAATTTATACAAATTGTAATATTGTAAATTATAAATATTTTAAATTGTAATTTATACAAGTTTATCAGTTTTGTTTTAATAGCTGTTGTGATTGTTCTCGCGGGCACCACACACAGGAAACGATGGTAGCTGCCGTTATGCCGAGTATTCGCTGCTTTCTCTTTTTACCTGCATTGTAATAATCTGCATGTGTGATACTTCGAAGTCGAGGGCTGACGGATTGCTGACTGAGATTGTCACCGGGGAACTCTGATAGCCGCTCTTCGGGATCAGCAGGAAGTTCTTGTGAAATCCGTGTCCAGAAATATCGTCTTTCAGTTCGATGCGGAATGATCCAGCATCAGCCTAAAATAGGGACAAAGGCACAAATTGAATTGCGTTATTATCAATCATTCTATTAATAAATACTTGATTATTATTCATAATTTTCGCTTTGATAAATTATCTTTCACATCAAATGCTGCAGAGGATCTGCATGCATTTCAACAAATGTACAAATGTGTCCTAACGAGACAAGCCAAATTCTTGGGGATGAAACAACCCGTTTTCATTCTACTTGCTTACATAGGTGACTAAAATACCGAAGTTCTACCAAAGTTCTACCAATATTTACCCAAGTTCTTGACTTTTTTGGCTAAGCATTTGTAAAATATGTTGGTCTTGATAACCATACATGACCTTTGATATCAATATTTCATTATTTTTATTATTTGTTCTATATTCTCAACGGAGCCGAGGCTCCACAAGTAAGAATGTAATAGATAAGGGAGGAGAGGAAACCCGGTACCGGCATGTAGCCTACTCCTATGAAAGATACCAAGGGGGCCAACGGCTTAACGTCCCTTCCGAAGGACGGTGTAACATTCACAGCACAGGCCTCCACAACCCGCGCCGTCGAGGGACTGATAACAGGTGGAGAGAGGTCGTAACACTAACCCCCAAACACCCCAGTCCCTCTGGCCCAAAGGCAGCAACCTGGCAAGTCACAGTAGAATGGTCACCCATCCAACCGCTGACCGCGCTCAATGAGAACCGAGGTATCCAACACACCAGCCGTTAGGATCAATATCAATATCTTCTGATTGGTGAAAATATGAAAACGTTTGTATGAAGTTGTTGTGGTGAATGTGATGTGTTGTGATGAGTTGTTGTGATGTTGTGATGAATGAATGTGAAGTGTAAAACAATTGTTTTTAATTTTTAATTTTAACACAGAAGGTGGCAAACTTGACAAGTGTGAAATATTTCAACTCAAACAGCACAGCGATCGTGTATCTTTCGTCAAAAGTCGATCGACATGTCTTATGTGAGAAAAACAAAAAAGGCGAGAGAAAAATGCAGCAAAGAATCAAACAGTGAAAATACCAAAAGGGAACGTATTAACGCCCGCCACGCTCGCCAAGTAATCAAATCAGCACTACCCGGTGTTATCATTACTCACAAGATCGGGATCGGTGATAGTTATATTAAGCTCTAGCTGCACTGCGGTTTCTTCATCAATTGAGATCTCCAGCGTTGTTAAGGTTGACTTTATTTCTGGCTCGTTGTCGTTGATGTCCTTGATGATGACAAACATTTCAGCACTCACGAATGATGTCAAATCATCTAGTTCATACGCAGTCACATTGAAGACGAAGATATCGCTAGCCAAGATGTCGCGGTCTATAGCGACCACGGAGAGCAAGCCAAAGGCGTCGATCGAGAAGTACGCGCCGTCCCCTGCAGAGGGAATAAATATATTAACTGACCAATCTCCTCAACCTACGACGTCATCAACACAGTTCAGATGTTTCATAATCATAAATGGCCGACAAAATGTACCTACACATTACATTAATACAATAATGTTGATATTCTGACAGAATTTAATAGTTTTTCCGTCTACAAATTGCCATTATGCTATTTATTTATTTATGTATTTATTTATTTATTGTACCTACACATTATTATGGTAACAAAGGCTGTGTTCAGCTTGAATTTAAACAAATACAGTGGCTGCTATTGTAATGTATTAAACTATCTACTTGAATATTGTTCAGTCTTAATTACCAAACTTAATCTGAGCCGGATTAACTAAATATTGGACTAAATTGGAGGCACAGCCAATCAGATACCTCAAAATGATTGAAACAGTTGAATTTAATCAACAAGTTAGTTAATCCAGCACAATTTAACTTTGGTAATACCAGGCCTAAGATTACTAGATTTGACCAAGGTCCACTAAATCTCCGCTCCTACTAGCGCGCAGCACCTACAATTTGGCGGTTCGCCTGTTCTCCTCTAGGAGAAGATTTAGTGGACCTTGGATTTGACCAATGAAGGTGGGCGTTGACTTATGAAAAACAAAATTCTTACCATACCGTAACCGTAACCTAGGTTTATTGAAGAATAACAATTTGTGATTCTGACAAATGAAATTCAGAAATATCAAAAGAAATAGCTTACACGTGTTTAATATATCACTTAAACAATCATTCTATTTTTAATTATAAACTCTTATAACTCGTGTTTGATGATATGTTGGACAATATTACAGCGGTACAACGAAACAAAGTATATTTTGACAGGTATGTTGGCAAAGCGTTTTACATGGCAATGCCGTCTGTCAGAGGAGAGTTTACAAGACCTACCTAGTTCTTTTAGGCCTGGTATTACCAAAGTTAAATTGTGCTGGATTAACTAACTTTTTGATTAAATTCAACTATTTCAATCATTTTGAGGTATCTGATTGGCTGTGCCTCCAATTTAGTCCAATATTTAGTTAATCCGGCTCAGATTAAGTTTGGTAATACCGGCCCTTACTAAACCAAAAAGCAGCATCACCATGCGTACGCAGGGATCGGAGGGAGGGATATCACCATCAAATGCGGATCCAGACCCATTTTTAGGGGGGGGGGGGGGGGGGGGAATTTTTATTATAGTGGTTAATTTGTAAAATATGAGGTGGGTGGATTGTCAGGGGAAACATGCTTGCTACAAAAACAATGGGGGGTTCAGGGGACCCGGCAAGTTACAGTTTTCTTAGACACCAATTATGGCTGGTAGTAATGTATAGGCACAGTAGTGCTATTCTCAGTCCAGTCAGCGGGCATCAAGAAGATTAGGAAAGGAAGATCTATTTTAGGATCTGTGATTCTTAGGGGGGGGGGGGGGGGGATCGCCCCCATCGCCCCCCCCCCCCCCTCCTGGATCCGCCTATGATCACCATTCAACGAATTCGTTTTATACCAATTTGTTGGATCACACAATATATTTACTTGAGTGATATTTAAGTATGGTGTAGATCCAAAGTCTACAGACATGGTCTATACTTGCCTGAATCCGAGAAGTCAAGTCTGTATCCTATTTCAGCGTCAATACCGACGTCGCCATCCACAGCATTCAATTGAATTTCCTGTCAAGATAGAAAAAAATATGTCTACATTTTGTTGACAAGATGACTGCTTCATCTAAGATGATCTGAGACGCGTGTTCTTTGATGCCCACATCCACAATTAGCAATGTTCTCGCAAAATTCACCACAAGCCTGCATATTGTACTTTCTATGTTATAAATATTACTACATCATACTGTTTTACACTTTAACGATATACAAATATTATGCACATAAAATGAATTAAGGTGGGAATTCCCGTTTGACTTTGGCCTATTTCTTAAAAGGCTCGCTGAAATAGCTGGCGTGCGAAATCACCCCCCACTCCCAAGTGCGACATGTGAAACGCTGGAGGAGGTCATAAATTTTAACGGCTAGCCAGATTAGATTTCATTCATTCCAGACGTGTTTACTTCCTAGAAAATGAATGCGATAACATTTGGTGGATATGAGCGTTTGCACTTGTTTATTGTTTTTCAATGTATTCACAATGTTGTAATTGTTCATTTCATTAATAATTATGGACGTAATAATTATAGTTCATTATTATTGGACTATAATTTATTATTTATACTTAGAGAATGTGTTTATTTATTTGGTTATTGATTTTCAATGCAATTATAACCATTTATTTCACAATATTGTAATTATTTTATACTTTTATTTAATAATTCTTGAACTTTATAAGGGTATTTAAAGCAATGGGTATTTAGTATTTAAATAAATATTAATCTCCCCAATTTGAATTCACAAAGAGAATGCGTAGCATGTAATTTTACGCAAACATCACTAACCTATAAAGACCAACAAGAATCTACATTTTTTCCGCTTTTTTCTACGAAACTTTATAAATCAAATAAATCGGGTTTGAAAAAGATTTACAGACAGCAGCGAGCGAACTGATGCTTTGTTCTTTTGAACTAGGTGCTACCATAGACATTGTATAGCCTCCAAGCCGAAAGCTCTTCAATGTCTATGGTACTACTGTTTTGACAGAAATATTTTGTGATCAGATCAGAATATAAAAGGATCGGTACCTAATTTTAAAGTAAAACATAGTTCAAATGTATTATTTTCTCGCAAAGTAAGGTCAATGAGTGGTCACCCCACCTGGACAGTTAATGTATACTTGTAGTCCACTCAAACAGCCTCGATTCCTGCCATGGCATTCTATCCTGAGACATTTTACACAATTTGAAACTACCTAGTCTGAGATGAATGCTAGAATCAGGGGCGCCGACTTTTGCAAAATCCAATGGGTGCCCGACAGAGGAACGGTTTTCCATCATGATCATGGGGGGGGGGGGGGGGGGGGGGGGGGGGGACTGCTATATCCGGATGATGGTCATAGAGACCCCAGTTCTAGGCCCCGAAGAGCGTTACTTAGAATTTAAACAAATTATAAGTGATTCTGGGACGCTATAAACTTTATTTTTTATGCGTTCATACTGTTTGAGTCACCTTCCTACGAACTTAGTGCCCGAAAAATAATGTATTACAATTAATTGTGTGTGGTTGAAGGGAGGAAGATGACATGCAGGCAGGTCCGGGGCGCACAGCCCTGTTTTTTGTATATCATCCCTAATTTTAGTATTTTTTTATGCGTTTTGAGTGCAGTTTCAACAATGTTATCAATAGTTATCATTTTCAAATTACAACAGTAGTCAATACTTCAACATTTAATAACAATACCCAAATTAAAAATATATCAAAAAGAGGGAATATTAACATAATTATAAATTAATTATGTATCAATTATAGAAAAAACTATATTCTCTCTGAATTCTAAAGATTACTAATAAATCGATTCATATTTTAAGTGGGAAATAAATAATTTAATTTGATGATTTGATTTCTTAAAATTATTTTTATGGGTCATCGAACCTCGGAGCACCCACGTAGTCGGCGCCACTGGCTAGAATAGTATCAACCTAATAACAATATAAGCATTATCAAAAGTAATATCACATTGAAATATAATATGACATTTTGGACTGCCTGGTGATGTCATTTTCTAAGACCACAACAATGTGTTACCATGGTGAAGACTTTGTTGTCATGGCAACCTCTTTTCTATATCAATTACTTCAAAACTAGTCATCCTACCATCCCACAATAATAATTTTTGTTTGTCTACATCCTAAACATGTATACTTTCAATAATTGTTAGTTTTGACTGTTCTGAACTCAATCGGAGTAAAATTTGTAAAATCCATCCATCATTTTTCTTCAAACTAATCGAGTAGGTTGGAAGATCTCGCTACAAATCATGGACCAAAAAATAAGTAGGTAAATAATTGATCCCATTCCCAACTATGATGATGTTTACATCATTATTTGAAGACAAATAGACCGAGTATTCAGGGTAAATATAAAATATTTCCCAAAATATCTAAGTATGGAAAATACTTATTTATATCTTTCCGCGCTATTGTAGGATATTGACTCTTCTAAATTACAAGCGATTGAATTACTACAAACGGGATAACTTATACAGATCATTGGAAGGAAGGCAAACTGTTGCTTATGAACTTAATATTCGTAAGCTTTTTCACAATAATCGAACGAAGCCTAAAAATGTAGTTGCAATCTTCATTTTGTTATGAATAATTGAATAATTGAATAATATTGTTCATGTTCAGAGATATGAAAATGTTACTAATATCAAAAAAGGCAAGAAAATACACTTTCATGGGCGTCCACAGGGAGGGGCAAGGGGGCGCTTGCCCCCCCCCCCTGGATGTCAGGAAAACATTAAAATGTTCTGGGGTTTTACGTATAGTCTCATTTTGTAACCAAAAAAACTAAAGAAAATTGATTTCAAAGTGTCAAGAAACCAAAAATTGCCATGCGGGGCAGGTTTGAACATTCCCCCCCCCCCAAAGTGCAATATTTAAAAATATTGAATATTTCAACAAAATACACATCATAACGTCTCAAAATTGATTTCAAAGTGTCCAAAATCCAAAACATGCCTTGCGGGGCAGGGTGGGGGGCGCGTCCCCCACACCCCCCTTAACCCGTAAAATATTATTTCCTTGCCCTGCCCCCACCTGGCATAAATGCTGCGGACGCCCATGTACACTTTGTATAATAGGAAGTAGGTACACTCCCCCAAATAATAAACGGTACTCGAAAGAAAATGAATTGACTGATTAATGTTTGATGGCATCATCTCATGAAGTCAGTGCTAACGCATTATCTAACTCTTTTAGGTGAGCTCTGATTTCATTGATAACAACAAGGATTGATTGCCAAGGAACCGGCCCAGCAGCCAATACGTTTTGTACCAAGTACCGTTTATTATTTGGGGGAGTGTACCTACACTTCTAACAAAAAGAAACTATAGAAATTGAGATGTTCGGTCGAGCTCTTTAGCAATCATCTCCTTAGATGTAACAATCGGTGCAAATTCAGTGCATTTCATCAATGTATACAGCATCCACATTCATTGCAATCGGCACAATAGAAACAATAAAGTGTCTCCAGCTAACTGAATATAATAATACATTTCCAAATCATGTTGCGCAAGCTAATTACTGTTCAAATATTTTTGGGTAGGTATTCCATAATTTGTATTTCATTTTATTTCATTTTTGATAATTATTGAATATATTTAATGCAATTCTAATTGGGCATTGACTTCGCATTGACACATCGAGTAAATTTATTCCCTTGAGTTAGTGAAAGATGCAGAGCACATGTGTTTATCAACACAATGAATGACGTCATTCTACCCACAGGGTGAAACTGATCCGCTCTCGACTCTCGAGTCGAGAGCGGATTAATGTCTTGTACGTGACAAGAAGGAGGGGAAATATTCGCTGCAAATGTTGACTAGAAAATGAGCTGGAAAATTATCATTTGAAGGCTTTAGTACATTTTTAATTCCCGTTTGAGCAGCAAGCCGATTGACCGATTAATTTCAAATTTTCAGCATGTGTTACCAATATATGCACATTGTTGCTGGACATTTTACTTTTACGATATAACAATAATTACGTGAGTTGTGATAGCCTGAAGTTGACAAAAGAATGAAAAGTTTCAAAAATTTTCATGCGCTTTTCCAGTTCAAAAATTTAAAAAACAAAATGTCCAGCAACAACTCAAATCTGTTATAAGCATGAGAAAAAAAAATTGGAGTGCTCCTGTCAACCGTTCTCCCGGCACAGAAGCATTAAAAAAGGTCCACCAAAATGCGATGTGAATGCGCACCTTAAGATGATTGCATTGAACGAATATTATATTAACAGTGGTTCATTACGTGTGGCAGTTCTTCTAAAAGGTTCTGAGGGATGATCGGGGTTGTCCAGATCGGAGGTTCGTCTGCGACGTCCTCGACTCTGACGACGTACGTCGTGGTGCCGATGTTGCCGTCTGGAGGGTCGTCCTGTAGAAGATATCATAGGTAGGTATGTGTTACATTATTACTGTTAAACCCGTTAAAACAGATCCATCATAATTATTTGCAAAAATGTTCTGTTGTCAGTGGAAGAGAAGACTGTTTTAATAATTTGTACTATGTTGATTACCTAATCTAAGTTAATAAATATTTAATAAACATATTGTTTGTTCTCTCTATTACCCCATTCACACGTTCATCGACTTTAAATGCACCGTTTGGTCGTTCAAGCTTCAAATGACAATGTGAAAGGGTATGAGATTGGTGCCTTTAATATTAAAACGTTGTTGAATTGGCTTGAAAATATGTGCAGCCATTAAAAATCTGAGAAGAAATACTTATTTGAATGTAGGTAATTACATTGACGGACAGTGTCGTAATGTGCACGGAGAACTCTTCGAAGTCCAATCCGGTTGAACCAACAGTCAAAGTAGCCCTTGCATTGTTGAGATCGATGTCTTCTACCCACTTCAGCCCAAACAGAACGCTTGTCTGAGACAAAAACGAATAGTTATGGTAAATATATAAGATTGATGCATTACTTGTGTTGTGAATGATCGTCATATGTTAATAGCTCACCGTGGATGTAACGCTATATTCCATGTCTTTGAAGGGCCATAATGTTCCGCCATCGTTGTCGTGAATGATGAAAGTGCATTCACTGGATGGATAGACTCTATTTTCCTGAAACACCAATAAAGAGCTCGTTCGTAACTGATATCAACAATTTAATGTACGCAATGGAAAACTAACGTTATACAATAATTAAACTAGGAAAACGCTCAGTATAACGCGTTAATAAGCGAGCCTTCGTATTGCATGAGAATTAATATGTGTGTCAAATATGTTCATCTACATACCCTGAGAACCCCTTTGAAGAATTATAACTCATTTATCAAAGAGGCAGTGATACAAATGTAATGTTTTGATAGTAATACATTTTGACATAATTTCAAATGAAGCATAAAAATTTAAATGAAATTCATTACAGATTTGTCAAAAAAACACATATAATGCTGGTCCTAATGGCCATGCAAAATTTGGTGATCATCGGTCGAACGATTCCAGTTTTATTTGCACACAGAGGAAGTACAAACTACAAATCAAGTTTCCGAAGAAACTATTAGACCGATCTTGCTGAAAATCATTAAGACACCACCCAGAATAGTAATATAAGTTTTTTGAAAAAAATTGGCCTGATCCGTTACTTCGTTTGGCAGGAGTCGCCCGCCAGATGCACAGACGACAGACAAAATACAGAGATTCGACTTCGAGCCATAAGTTTCAAATGAAGACGCTCGCTCTGCTCGCTTGATTAAAAACTTTGCCAAATATCTACGAAACGAATGTTATGTATCGAAATAATTGATAACGCTACCACAAAGTCGTCTCACCACAATCAAGCAGGTGCTGGTCTCTGGACTGATGTCGGGAGGGTTGTCGTTGATGTTCACGATGAGCAGCTGGACTAAGTGACCGCCGGGATTGCCAGTATCATAGCGGAAGCCGTACCTCTGCTGTCCACTACTTTCATAGTCATGAGACTTGGTCATTACCAGAAACCATTCTGATCCAATATACCTGTGCTCAACTCCTACCATGGAGACAGTATTTCCATCTTCCACTGAGACGATCACAGGAGGGTCGCTCAGAACTCCTGGCGTGGAAAACATTCGTGTTCGTTAGCTGTGTTTAATTAATCACATTTTAAATCTCACAGCATACGTTCATTACAATCAAATACAAGTTCCTAAAATCCTCCAAAAAAATAATTATGGAATAAATGGTTCAATAAGTAAAAGCAAACATAGTAATATGTCAAAATTACAGAACATTTTGGAAGCAGCCAATGTTATGGAGGTACTTTCCTTCCAAAAATCTTTATTAGCCCCAGATCATTCATATCTGTTCAGATCTAGGCCTAGATCTGAACAGATCTTAATTTGATCTGGAGCTAATAGATATTTCTGATTGATCGAAAATTAAACTTTGTCGATTGAGAGTTTAGAAAAAGTTGTCTAAGGATATATATCAAAAAGTTCCAAAATCTCAGCACATGGATCTGTTGGATTCCAGAGTGTATGGAAATTGAATGTTGTCAATAAAAAGTTTTCTTTGAGTGATAACGATGTGGAGATGTGCATGTTGCGCTCGCTTATCAACGCGTTACACTGAGCGTTTTCCTAGTAATATAATAATAGTAAAACGCTCTGTGTAACGCGTTGTTAAGGGAACCTTCGTATCGTTTGCAAGGTTCTGCACTACAGACCTTGAAAAGGGCCGAAACGATATTCGATGAAAAAGCAGTGATAAAATATATGAAATTTTCTCCAAGAAATTTGACAAATATTTCCAAACACGCATAAAATGTCAGTTAAAAACTATAAGCTAGACCGCTCATATGAAATTAGTATGTGTACAAAATTTCAGAACGATCGGTTGAGCGGTTTGAGCTGGCAAAAAAAGTTCCACAAGAGAACCACCATGTCTCGCTACGCTCTCTTAATTATAGCCAATGCTTTTCATCGGGCACTCAGCACCATCGTAGCACCAACGTTTAGCGGTATTAGGTAAGGGTCCCCGGTCCAGGAATCCAAGAGTAGGTGGTTTTTAAATAAGAGTGTCATGCTGTCTTCACTGATTCAACATCTACTCTATGTGGCACTTGTTTTAAATATACGATATGTTATATCATCACCTTTAGCTTCTGACAACTTACGATCACACTTCACGCATATCATGAATGATAATGCTTACTTACCACCATAGTTAATCTTTGCAATCTGGAAGTCGCCTGGTTTTTCTTCTGTAAATTGAATTCTGGTCGTGCCAGCGTTTGATGTGATGAATGTTACGTCTGGATCACCGGTACCCGCGTCAGCAAACGGTACTGCTTGGTTCCAATCTAAAACTATACAAAGCAGATGTCAGCCTCAATAAGTGAAGAATGTCAATCATTAGATCAGATATCGGTTCATCTTACCTCCAGCTTGTGAAATCGCGATGAAACCAACCAACATGCAGACTGATAATAGACGACCAGCCATCGTTCTGGAATATTGAAACAGTTTGTTAAATTAAAAGTAGCGGTTGCCCATCGAAATCGGGTAATCACAGATTCTCAAATTCAAAAATAGTTCATTACTCCGAGAGCTCCAACAGGCTATAACAAAATAATGCCACTCTATATAGGTGTTTTCCGTATTTAGACCCTAGCATCCCCGTCGTGACGTAAATCCTCTAGTGTCTCATGAATCATGCGTAAGTCAAAAGTCAGACCTTGAATCAAAGCGCCTCTGTAAAATATTTGAGGCGTTTAGATCCTTATTTGACTCGTACTTCACTCGATGCTAGATTCATTAAATGATAGCACAAAATATGGAAAGTATAAAATCTAAAGTAACGAAATCGAATGAGAAGCGTTTGAAATACGGAATGCACCCTCAACGTATTTCTCCAATATTCCTCCAGTATTACGTCACTCGCCGATGGTCTCTAATTTGTCCGATTGTTTCTCCAACCGTCACGTTTATTATCTATATTATTATAAACTATGTAAATAAACTTTAAACTTTAATAAACTACATTTCTAACTTTTAGATACAGTCTAATAAACGCTCAAATATAATATTCGGTGAATTTTCTCAAGGTCATTTTAATTTAATTTGTATTTATTTTATTTATTTTATTTATTTTATTTTTTATTTATTTTATTTCTTTCTTTATTTAATTTTTCTTTAATTTAATTTGTATTTATTTTTCTTTCATATTTCTAATATGAAAAATAGTTTAAAATTATTTTCTTTAGCCATTCCTAAATTACTCTAAGGCAACGATCTGGATTACAAATAGAAATATTTATGCAAAACTTTATAGTTTTTAAGCTTTCGGAATATGTATCACTCATTTTCAATAACTATGTTTCTCAATATTACAAATAGTGACAGCGGTAGGTCAGTTCGATTTTTATCGTGAGTTTAATGTCGAAGTGTTCTGTAATTTTATGCAAGTTCCGACGAATGAATGATTATGAAGATGATGATGAATATGAAGAAAAGATTGTAATTAACTTATTGAATATTCAATGATTAATGCTTCGGAACATGCATTTTCCATCAAACCCAATCCAGCAATGAAAAGTCCCACGGTGATACGAAACATCTTGCAATGTGTCTAGAACTTGATTATTACTTATGCAAGAGTTTCAGACAATCGGACAATCCGCTTACAGACATAGAAGCGTGAAAATAGAGTTTTTGTACGACTTTCCCAATCTTCTAGTTCTTCCAGTGACCGCTCCATGACTATCTGGATCGATTGAAGTTTCCAATATCGTCGGATCTTGTTAGAAGGCATTGCGGAAGAAAACGAATTCAAAAAGGATGAATTCACATCTAGATGTCGGATTATCCGGTGGAACAGGACTGAAGTATGAATTGCGGAGGCTATGTTAAAGTAAAAGTAATTAGGTACCCTGCTCCTTCCTCAGTTCATTACTTAGGCATTAACGATATGTTGAGTGAGTGTTAGTGTAATGTACGACTTGGCTGGGTGAGTGGGTAAATGTAATGCAATTAAATAAAATAGTTTTTTATTTACTTTATTTGACATATGGTCACTAAACGTCTTTGTTGTTTATCTAATATCCTGTCAAAAAAACTCGAAAAAACGATAACATTTTTTTTTAACAATTTAACATTATTAACAAGAAATGACAGTAAACAATTGAGTGATCTCCTTTATTTGCGTCAATGTCACATCTTCGGCATTGTTTCTACATAGATAAGGAGAAATATGTAGGCAGATAGCAGAGCAGATAACTCATGTCGTATATCGAATCAGAGTGATAGAAATAACGATGTATCTCATTCATAATCATAACTGTTATGTGACGTCACGCAAAATTATCTTGCACAACTAATGCAAGTGCTAAATAGTAGGGTTTGGTCGACCATTTTATTGCGTTCAATCACCACGGATTAATACCTGTTCGAATAAAAATATTGCGGAATTAGAAAAGCTTTTCTTAGATTCTTGATTGATCTTTCACGCCAAGATAGTATTAGGTAGAAGGAAAAGATCGGTCCCAGAACCAATGTTCCTAACGCTTTCCTCTATCACGCGTTGATTATACTTCACTTTGTTACACAACAAGGTAACTTTATTAGTCGATAGACAACATTTGTGGTTAGGTACTAGGAAAACGCTCTATGTAACGCGTTGATGAGCGAGCCTTCGTATTGCATGCGATTTGATATGCATTTGTAATGCCCTACATGCCTTGGAACTGAAGCATCAAGGAAGCAGTGATGAAATAAATGCAATTCCTGGCATAATTTTTTCAACTATTTCAAGATTATAGAATAAAATGTAAAATGACAATAACAATTGAAAATAACCACAGATTTGTCTTAAAATTGCCGAAAAAAACTAAAACGTTGGTCGCAACGACCATGCGAAGTTTGAAGTTGATCGGTCAGTCGGTTCCAGTTTAAATTTCAAAAATTGCATAATAAATGTATTTTAATTTTAACAATCAACTGATTTCCATTAATTGTATAACCCTAAAACTATAAAACGGCCTCAACAACTGTGAAAAAGATCGGTTTGATAGGTCGAACGGTGTGAGCTACAGGCCATTTTCAATCAACCAATCACAGGACGGTTCAAAAACGATCCCAGAGACCACTTAGATGGTATTGGTATGTGTGCAAAATTTCAAATCGATTGGTTGAACGCAAAACCTAACCAGTGACAAAAAAACACATACAGAGAAAGTTCCATAAGAGTGTGGTCACGCTCACTACGCTCGCTCAACTATTGTTGTTAAAATTTATTGAAATAAAACTATTATTCAGTGTTACGTACTCTGAATCATGTCCATATATACATTGTAGGTATCGTTCTGAAATGTCACCAATGTATTCAGTAACATCCTAAAACGCATCACTCGCTTAACAAGTTTTCATGTTAACTAGGAAAACGCTCGGTGTAACGCGTTGATGAGCGAGCACCGACACGCACGACATCGTCAATCAAGCACGATCCATTCAATCTTCAAGGCTTTGTAACATGTGGCGGATTTGGAATGGTATAGGAGGGTGGAAAGTGTTTCAGGAGAAGTTGGAGAGGAAGATAAGAGATGGGCGAGACTGTCATCGATGGGTTTTGAAATCCTGCTCATTCAAGACTGATCTGTTGAAGCATGGTTTTCTTAATAAAACTATTGGGACGCGCAGCGCTCGAATACGCTATCTGGTGGTAGATTTTTGAACTTGACTTTGGTGGATCAGCATTCACTTCGGGCCGCCTACACGGGCTAACTAAGTGCAACTAACAGAGATTATTTTCGTATTTCTTCAGGTTATTTGATGATTTGATTAGCTCGCACCTTTCATCCAACAAATGTTTGACACAATATACTATTTATTTAGTTCAATTAGATTTAAATATAATACATGAGAGCGTTATTTCCATGTGTTTTACTGATCGTGTCTTCTAGACTGCTGCCATACATTGCGAGTTTCAGTGAATTTCGCACCTATTTTGTATTTTGTTTAATAAGTATAAAAGTTTTGTACTATACAACTGGAGCTTATAACTAAATTTATGGGGTATACAAAGACGTATAAAAATGATAGTAGACCGTACAAGAATATGCGATGGGGTGACAAGACGGCTCCTATTTGCCAACGGGACGGAATATTCAAAGACATATTTTCTTACCACTTCGAGTGTTGACATTCTCAATTGCCGTCTATTGATTTAACTACAACCACAATTATTATTTAAGAAACCTTCAATATAATTACCCATTCATCAGAACTTAATTTATATTTTTGCTTATTACTGATCTTTTCCAGTGGAGAATTAAACAGTCATGCAATGCAATGAAATGCATAAATATCTTTGATATTCACTTAAATTAATAAATATTTAAAAATGTGTAGGTACTATGTTTGAATGAAAGAACACAAATGTTGCACAAATGTGTTCTATATATTGTTGCACAAAGAACATAATATAATAGGATAATCACTCCGAGGATAAATTAAATAACTATCTCCCTTGCCCGCGAAACGAGTCAATTTATAGGTCAGATGAAATCAAATAATTTAATAAATATCTATTAAAAGACAAATATACATATTGGAACTACATACTGTAAGACGCAATAAACAATTAATCTATTAAAACTTAAAATTAAATTCGATTTGAATAATTCAACTGACAGCCCTCAAAGATATTGTCACAGATTAGGCTATAGTTTGTTGAAATAAAGAACTGAAGAAAAAATAACTATAATAATACAATAAAATCATTTTCATGATGTGTGGTTTTGTTATTACTTGTGGAAAATATAATTTAGGTACATACTTTGATTTCTAGTACAATTAAGGAAGAATGTGCCGTTGTTGTAATTTGGAAAGTCAGTCTGAGAGATCCGATAATAATTCAATTTTTTAAGTGCTATGTCATCGATAACACCCGAAATATGTGTGCACGCATAATAGTACACGTGATAACTATCAATTAGATGTAAAAGTTTTTGAATTCCGTCTAAAAATATGTAACTAAACGTCCCCGAATAACAGGTAAACTTGGCATAAAGGGTAGCAGAATAGCACTGTGCAAACACGTGACAGAAACTGATCCACTAAACTCGGCCACTTCCTGTCATGTGCGTTTCCGTTGCGCTTCCCAATACAAGACTGGAACAAATTGCCAGCCAGCATTATGACCATCGAAAATATTGGGTGAACGGATATCTTGCCGACGGACGTTTTGCCGACGGACATTTTGCCGAAATCTCGTTGACCGAGGACATTTTGCCGAAAGCCTCGGACATATTGCCGACATCATTTCTCGTTTCCGGACATTTTGCCGAAAATTGAAAATTTATTTGTGGAAATATGTTTTCAAAACATGAAATTCCTGCGATTTGAATGCAAATTTATTAAATGAAATCGATAATGCATCAACCTATTCATGTAAAAAATTATGTAAAATTATTTTTACTAAGTTATAGTTATAAGATCCCCCCTTGAGTGAAATCGAATACTTGTTTTTATTTCACTTCATCACAATCCAAAATCCACGTTTTTATCACTAAGCCCTGAATTGCGATGTAAAATGGCACTTAGCAGCTGGACTAATATGCAAGCGATTCGGGCTTCCAGATTTGCACCTGCCTGGCTGCGAAATTCCACCAGGATTTCCGGGCTCACCGGCATCAATGCATCTTGGTCGACGTTGACATGTTTTTCAAAGTACCATTGTTTACTTTAAACCCAGGTTCAAATCCAGGTTTTTCTCAAACTTCCTTCCCTCTTCTCTTTTCATTTTCCTATAGAGTTTTTATTTTCAAATGGTTTTTCTAATACTTTTTTTTCTTATTTTTTAAAATGATTTTACTTATTTTACTTTTTTAATTTTGTATTTTTGTTAATTCATTAATCATTTAAATAATTAAATTTGCTTTCAAATCGCATGAATTTCATATTTTTGGATTACAAAAACATCGAATCACATTGTGATATTCATAACATATCACAATTCAATTTTCGGCAAAATGTCCGAAAACGAGAAATGCTGTCGGCAAGATGTCCGGGGCTGGCGGCAAAATGTCCTCGGTCGACGAGTTTTCGGCAAAATGTCCGTCGGCAAAACGTCCGTCGGCAAAACGTCCTACCACCAAAATATTGCTGAGTGTCAAGTGAAGAATTTTAGGAACCTTCTTAATTTTGTTGGACACTAATTACCTAATTAATTTTATTTTTCTTATATACCTATTATTTTCATTATTGTTCCCTTCTTCTTATTCTAGTTGAGCGAGCGAAGCGAGCGACTCCATTTGGCTCTTTTAGCACGGACCTCTGTTTTTTTTTTTGTTTTTTTTTTTGTTTTTGTTTTTGTATGCTAAAGGAAGCAATGGAAGTCGCACCGTTTCACCGATCGACCTGAAATTTTGCACACATGTAAAGACAACCTTCTCTGTTTGCAGACCCAATTTTGTTTTGAAATCCATCCATTGGTTCATTGTTAAAATAAGTATCTCCTGATAGCCTAAAAAATGAAAATGGTCTTCGAGAAATGTGATCAAACTCATATTTAGCATGGTCAGTAAGACCAACAATGTCACTTATT
The DNA here is from genome assembly GCA_934045905.1 of Leuctra nigra. Lineage (NCBI taxonomy): Eukaryota > Metazoa > Arthropoda > Insecta > Plecoptera > Leuctridae > Leuctra > Leuctra nigra. The sequence continues at coordinate 27,855,597 of OW203761.1, read as the reverse complement.
TTACAAATTTTCAGCCGAATCTGTCAAGAAAGTATGCACTTATTGACATTTTTAATAGCTGTCAGAAATGAAACATTGAAAATGAATGTCTTTCCAATGCAACTGAATCTGATTTGCTTTAGGTACAAGAGTGTTTTGATGGTATGTACAGTTTTTTAGTGAAAAGCAGATATTTTTATGTTTATTGAGTTGATCAAATTTGAATAATTCAATTTGGATCATAGTTTCCAACAAATCATTTCGAGTTTTTAAGGACCTTGATTGTCTTTTCGTCAATTCGTAGTTCTGATGGCCGTGCCTCCCGTGTTTCTACTTGGCTGATTTTGCATCCAGGAGGGATTAGAAACATAAGCTCACATTTCAATAATATCATTGAGTGGCGTTTGTTCTCTTCTAGCGTTCACACGTCATTCCAAATCTCTCCTGCATTTTGCTTCTTTTCGTTGATAATTTTGGCAATTTGGTGTACTTTGTGAAGGTATTAGTAAAATTGAATCGCTTTTAAAGCATAGATATTAGGTATCTACAGTTTTTGTCCAGGGGATTGATTATTTCAAATTATTTTCTTCTTGGAAACGTTGGATTTATTCCGTTTCTGAGCTTCTGTCTAGCCTGACATTTCCTTGAAGGTTGCTATTTTTTTTTGAAAGTTTTGATTCATTCAGTTCAAAACATTACGTTGTCTTATTTTAATTGTGGAACGTTGGATTCATTCCGTTTCTAAACTAGGTAGTTACTATTTTACCTGATCCGTTTTTTGTGTGGAACTTTGATTCCTTTCGCTTATTAGTTGAAAGGTGATTACTTTATTTTCATATTTGCGAAGTTTTGTTCAAGATTCATTTCGTAACATTACGACATTGAATACATTACGTCTTTGAGCACACATTTCGTGCATTTCAAACATTGATCACACAAATATTATTGTACTTTAATTAGGTAGGTACTCTACTTCTTACTTTTTCATTACCTATCTTATCCCTATTTAAACATGCCGAAAAATGGAAAGACTTCTGCTAGAATGAAAGCCATAAAGGCGAAAAAGCGTCTGCGTGAAATTGAAGATCAAGAAACTGACGAAGCTAAATCTAAAAGGTTGAAACAAAATGTCGTTAATAATAAAGCATCAAGGAGCAAAGAGACCCCCGACCAGACTGCTGCAAGGAGATACTCAAACAATCAACGCAATACCGCTCTCGTGCAGCGGGTATTGCCGATTGACCGACCAACTAAAAACTTCGCATGGTAATTGGTAGCAACATTTAAGGTATTTTTGCCAATTTTCAGTCTAATTTGTAGTTATTTTCAAAAGTTTTTGTAATTTTAGGGACATTTTGTGTGTTGGCTGTCAAATTCACGGCGACATCGAATCTTTAGTTCAAGGCAAGGTAGTTAGAGCAGAAAGTTTCAAACGAAATGAAACTAATAATGACCGTTTAACAGATTGATCTGATATTGTGTCCACAGTAATATCATATCATATGAGTGGTCCCAGGTATATTGTTTGAAAGATATCCTGTGATTTTTGAAACTTAACAAGGAACCGTTCAATCAAAGGTTTAATCGATCAACTTAAAACTTAGCAAGGTTATTGGGACCAATATTTTTGGAAATTTTGGAGATATTTATACAAGTCTGTGACGAAATTCAAGAATTATTGGCTTTTAATGACATTTTCGATAAACATAATTTCGGTCCGAGGTGTTGCGTGTATCCGTGCTCGCTCATCAACGCGTTACTCAGAGCGTTTTCCTAGTAATAGTATTTATTGAAATTATATTGTATTTGTAGAAATTCCTTGCCACCTTGGTAATTCCATTACCAATTTGTAAGATGTTAATAAAATGAATGAATGAATCAAAGATAACTAACTATACATTATTTATTACCAATTTTCCTTGCAACTTTTCATAAACACTCTGGATCAATTAAATAACAGATTATTGTACTGATATTTTTCCATCAATCTCTTTGGACAGATATTCAAACACTTAAAACAGAAATAAGTCTGTAAATTCTTGACCGATTGGGCTGGAAATGTGTAAAATATTATGCTATCTAGTCAAAACGTTGTTTTCATATCTGTGAAACACAATCCATATCGTAAAATAAATTATTTTAGATAAGGTTTACCTATACCTATGTATATGAAATACCTACATAACATTTTGACTACATTATGTATTGCAAGTTGATTCACTAAGAAAAGAATCTGTCTTACATTGATATTGAGAAAAGCCATCTATAAACTTTGCTTTGCTACATAGAGCAACCCAGAATGCAGTGGAATTTCTGTTTTGAAATGTCATTTCTGACAGTTATTGAAACTGTCAATAAGTGCATCTATGTTCTTGACTGGTAGGGCTGAAAATTCGTAAAATAAGAGACAATGTTGGTCTGAACGACCATGCAAAATATGAGTTTGATTGATCAGATTAATCGAAGACCATTTGATAGGTCAAATGGTGGTGTGGCTATAGGCCGTTTTAAATTAAGTATACAAATGTCAGTAAAATGTCTATTACTCTTGAAGCTCATTACAGATTTGTAAAAAATCACTTATAATGCTGGTAGACATGACCTTGCAAAATTTGGTGATGATCGGTCAAACTATTGCAGTTATATACACAGAGTTTCCTTCATCCCCATTGCCAAGCTAACTATAACTACACATCAAGTTTCCGATGCAACCAATGGAGCGAACTTGCTGAAAATCATTTTGACCATAACGAGAATAGTAATTTAAGTTGTGTGAAAAAATTGGCCTGATCCATTACTTCGTTTGGCAGGAGACGCCAAATGCACAAATACACACAAAAACAGAGATTCGAGCCATAAGTTTCAAATGGAGACGCTCGCTACGCTCGCTTGATAATAAACCAGTACCTAGTTTAATCATGGTTTAATTACTTAGGGCCGGTATAACCAAAGTTAATCTGAGCCGGATTAACTAAATATTGGACTAAATTGGCGGCACACAGCCAATCAGATACCTCAAAATGAGTGAAACAATTGAATTTAATCCAAAAGTTAGTTAATCCAGCACAATTTAACTTTGCTTTGCTTTTTCGGGCCTTATAGAATCCTCTTACATAATGTACACTATTCACGCATGCGCATATCGCGTATGTCCGGGTGTCCTGTATGTCCTGTATATCCGACAATGGAAATGAATCGAACTGTCATTTCAAAACGTCAAAATGTAAGCACGAATCTTTATATCCACTTTTAAGTAAGTTTTAACAATAATTCGTTCAACTAATATACGAAATCACATTCTACATACCAGATCGATGAATAACTCCGTTTCACTAACGTTTGACAGTATTTTGAGAGAAATTACATGAGAAGCAAGAGTGTAGCCAACTTGCCATTGCCAAGACGTGTAGCCCATGGAAGAACAGACAAACTTCAAACTTTCAAATTGGCGCATGTAGGCCGTGATGTTTTTTTTTACATTGAACGAAAATTGGAATTAACTCTTGGGACCTTGACTTAGTAGAACCACGGGTAAAGCAATATAATGTAAATAGATGATATTTTTGGGGTTGCAAAGGGTGAGGGGTTAGGGGGGGAGGGGCGTAAGTGAACTTTTAAGCCCGAGTATACATACCTAACGTCGCAACTTCTCATTAGTATATTGACAGTTACGTTTTGGGAATCAAAATTGTACTAAAGCGATCGATCGTTGATGTTTCAATTTCAATTTCAATTATCTTTATTTGCATCTTTAAGTACAGCGGCTTGATGGGAATTGTGCAGAGATGCAGACTTTTATTTCATCAGGAGGCAAGTAAGATCACGTGACAGATTTCAGTCAATGAGAGAGCTGCTCTGGTTTTATCTAAATTTGATAGAGTATTCCATGTTTTCTTAGAAACGTTTTTAAAATCTTTTTGTTCAATTTTTTCATTTTTCATTTCTTATGTATACTCATTGGGCCGTTATTTTTTTAAGTTGCGTATTTGTTTCTGTATATGATGGTGAATAGGAGGTAAAGATGGAAGGTGGGAAGGAGGCGGTCGTGGCCTATTAGTTGGGTATACCTTCCCAGCATTTGCCTGTCGACTGAGGTAATACCACGAACAAAACCGTCAGGAAGTACGCTTTTTAACATTTCCCAAACTTTGGTACGTAGTTGGTGATAAATTAATCATAAATTCGAATCACACAACTTAGATGATGGTGAATAGTAGGTAAAGATGGAAGCAGGGAAGGAGGCGGTCGTGGCCTATTAGTTGGGTATTCGAGAAAATAAGGAACACAACTGACCTCTGGTGGATTTTGTGGTACTAGGTAAATGGTGGCTATCAAGGATGAATTTGCATAAATATAAATACAAATATTTGATATAGTTGTTTGTTATGGCCAAGAAAGTAAATTTATAGCTAAATATCAATTTCATTTGTTTTTTGTTTTTTCACTGCTTTATGGAAACACGAAATGTAAAAACAAACAAATTAATATGTGGACCTGATAGTAGCCATCTTGCCAGAAGTGGCTCCATCGCGTATCACTTATTTGTGGGAATACCTTCCAGCATTTGCCTGTTCACTGAGGTAATACCACGAACAAAACCGTCAGGAAGGACGCAAATTTAACAATTCCCAAACTTTGGTAGTTGGTGATAAATTAATCATAAATGCGAATCACACAACTTACAATTTGTAAGCGGGTCCCTCTAGTCTTTATTAATATACATTTAGGTTCTAAGATGCCTGAGTAGTAATTCTCTACATCCGATCAAAAAAATAATTACCTATGAAAACACTTCTTAGTTCTTACATCGTTCATGTTGAGTTATTCAAGACGAATTATGAATTACCTATTATGACGAATTACACTGCATACTGGGGCTTCTCAATATTTTCAGTCAATATAAGTTGATTTTGCAGTGATTTATTAATAAAAGAAAAAAAATCTCGTGTATAAATAGTAAATACGCATGTGAAAACTGTCAAAATCCAATATTTTATGTTAAATATTACATTCATAATAGTGGACATAATCTATAATAAATATCTCAACATTTCGTTTGGAAAGGTTAAGAAAGAGCGCATGTTTTGATGACAGCATTGTGTCAGGTTTGTGATGCATGTGCCTTTTTAATAGAGTAAAGTTTGCTATACTTGGCTGCTCGTAGGATTTCCTTCAACTTCAGGTCTTGATTTGAGAATATTTCGGTGCAAGGAAGTAAAATCATCTTCAGAGTTATTTTGGCAGTTCTATTCTGCGTAGATTAGTTCCAACAAGTTCCAACAATATTTTCAATTTGCTGATGGTATTAAATATCATCAGAAAAAAAATATTTGACAAAAATGCGTAGGTATTTATATTTAATTTATTACTAGGAAAACTCTCAGTGTAACGTATCTACGTAGTACGTTCCTCTTCTTCAGTTGTTATATTTTATTCTTGTAGTTTAATATGAAACTAAAATGGAAATTGATTAAGAGTCGACAGGACTCGCAGAAAATTTCGATTCCGACGTAAAAAAAAACCTAGAAATGCATGAAAATGCATTAGCTCTGGGTTGTAAGTGACATGTGACATTTAATCGTGTGTTGCATGTTGCATATACTACTGTGAAGTAAGTTATTTTAATTCAAATATTGAAAACCACAAAAAACCATTAAAAGGCGGCCCCTACTTTTTTCTTAACGGCTTGACCGATTGTCTTCAAAATTTAACAGCATAGAGATAAAGAGTAAATCTGTGTCTCTAGTGATCGAAAAAATAATAAAAAATGTTTTTCTTGTTTTTAGGAAGTGCTAAAAACACTCCCATGCACTTATAGTGCATGGGCAATATATGAGTCTTTTTGGCACCTCTGCCCTGAAATAACTATCAAAAAATAAAACTTTGGGGCCACTAGAGACACAGATCTACTCTTTATCTATAACCTGTGAAAATTTGAAGACAATCGGTAAAGCCGTTTAGAAAAATGTAGGGGCCGCCTTTTTGTGCTTCACAAAACATGGATTTCATCAAGTATCGTAGACTCTTAAGTACTAAGTAGGTACTGGTAGGTACTGTACTTATTACTTACATCGTAGGTATTCAAAAGAAGATAAAGGATAATAACATTTAAGCTTTTCAGCGAAATTCAATTGTTACAATTTATTATATCACTGATAAAATTGATTTACCCTAACGGTATTAGTACCTACTTAATATTATCTGTAATTGCAATCGTCAAAAAATTGCGTCAATGTTACGAGTGAACAGCCAGTATCAGACTAACAGAATAATCTCATTTAGGACGCTACATTGAAACATCAACTGCATCTGCGTCTTTGCTTACATATTGCCTGTACTAGAACTTCAATCTTCAAGAAACACATTGTTTGCTATAAAAGTTACAGCGCCCCTTACATTTATATTGGAAATAATATGGCAAACTCTATCAGTTTTAATGGCCTTAGGAAACGATTGTCTAACTGTTTCGATCAACGGTTCATTTTGAACGTAAGCTTTTGCACTTCTTTCAGCTATCGATCGGCTTTCTGGGTCACTTTATGAACGAAAGTTTTGAAGTAGGTACGTATTTCATCTTTAATGAAATGTAGCCTACATAATTTTACCTACTACTTCCAAAACTATCACCAAGAGTAAGATTCAAGACATGGGACCATAACGTGCATATATTTTGTCCGCTGAGTCGGACCTACAGATGTTTCAACATTTTCTACCTAATACACGTTCTTGCAATTTTGAATTAAATCTCCTCAAAAGTATGAAGTTCAATAGGTATATTCTCAAAATAAAATGCAATTTTTTGATCGTGAACAAGGTTCCGTTATCATTAAGAATGAAAAGAACAATTCCGAAATTTTTGAGCGAGCGAAGCGAGCGTCTCCTTTTGGCTCTTTCGGCACGGACCTCTGTTTTTTTTTTTTTTTTTTTTTTTTTTTTTTTTTTTGTTTTTGGCTGTTAATAGGAGCAATAGAAGTCGCACCGTTTCACCGATCGATCTGAAATTTTGCACACATTTAAATTAACCTTCTCTGTTTGCAGACCCTATTTTTTTGAAATCCATTCATTGGTTAAAATTTAAATAAATATCTCCTGATAGGCTGAAAAATGAAAACGGTCTTCGATAATTCTGATCAAACTCATATTTTGCATGATCATTAAGGCCAACAATGTCTCTTATTTTACTAAATTTCATCCCAATCAGTTAAGAACGTATGAACTTATTAACATTTTTAATATCTGTCAGTAATGAAGTATCGAAATGAATGTTTTCCAGTGCCAATTGAATTGAATCTGATTTGCTATATTTACCAGGGTGCTTAGATGCTATTTTCAAGTTTCGATGAAAAGCTATACTTTAATGTTGATTGAGTGATAAGATTTCAATTCAATAAGGAATAAGGATGTATAATATGCTTTCTTTGCGTTGTGTACGCATTTCCGGTTCGAGAATTTGCACATACCCGTGCTCGCTCATCAACGCGTTACAATGAGCGTTTTCCTAGTTTAAATATATTTAAAATGTTCTGCATAATATCGAGAAACAGATCCATGACAACTACAAAAAGTAATTGTAAGTATACGATAACAGTTTTAAGGAAAACTTCCAGAGTGGTCCATCCCTTCAAAAGACGATAGTTCTAAGTATTTCGCCAATAGTTAGTAAATTTTAGGAAACTAATTGAAATTTCACAAAGTAAGTACTACCAGTACTACTTACCAAGTCTGTTTTGGCGAGCCTCTCTTCTGTGTACTTTAGAATTGATATATAAATGAGTAAATCAACCTGTTCTGTCAGTGGACAGGATAGACTATGAAATAATAAGATATCAGATACATGTTCCTAGGAGCTATGAATATTGTGATTAGATAAGAAGAGGATAATAGATATGCCTTTGCGATAGTCCATATCTATTTATTGTCAATGGTTCATTAGGTATTTTATGAAATCGATGGTAGAGCTGATAAATTGTGGATGAAGATGATTCATTGATTAAGGTGCCACAGCCAATCGGGCATGGTCTCAGGTCTTCATATTTTTTTGTCTACTTATTGATAATCATACCATGCCATACACTATCCTTAAAAATTTAAATACTTCGTGTCTAGTTTCTGAGATAAATTGAGTTTTCTCCCCATGTTATCTTATGGCAGCCACGTAAAATCGTGTCACATTTAGGCTAATAATTTAGATCTAATTTTTATGTACTATTCCCAACTTTGAACAAAAAACTTATTTTCTGATAGGTTGGACATTCTATTGGGAACAAAATTGAAAACAATACCAACGTGTGCTATTTTAAAAGTTATAAACCAAAAACGAAATAATTCCCCTATACCTCCTGTGTTAAAGTTTTGTTCATTCACGGAAGGCAATAAATTGAAACTTAAATATAGTTGAAATGTTGGCAAAGTATTCATGATGGTAATTTCAAAAAATAAATATTTTGGAATGTTCGATCAGTTGCACGCTAAGAGTATAAACTTTGGCAATGTTAATGTTGTAAATTTTGTATTATTAGGAAAACGCTCAGTTATAACGCGTTGATAATTCGTGATTTAATATGTGTGTCAAATACTTATGTCCAACAGGAATTCCGTAACAAAAGCACTGAAACATATACATCCATACTGAATTTTAATAATATGATCCACTCAATCAACATTCAAGTATCTGTTTTCTATTCAAACTATAGAATAGCAATCTATTTACTTTGGTACCTACATATAAAGCAAATCAGATCCAGTTGCAGTGGAAAACATTAATTTCGATACTTCATTTATGACAGCTATTAAAACTGTCAATAAGAGCATTATGTTCTTGACTAAAAATGTTATCCATAAGTTGTTATAAGAATCATTAGTCTTAAGATGTTACCACCTGTATTTATACTATTTGTAACAAATAAACAATCTGAATCTGAAAATTTGAAAAAAAACTGATTGGGCTGAAAATGTGAAAATAAGAGACAATATGCAAAATATGATTTTGATCAGTTTTATCAATTTCAAAACGACTGACAAGAAAAGCATAGACATAAATTCATTTATTAAGCTAAATAACGCGACAGTTGCACATTCACAACTTTATAAACCTGATGAGCTGGCACCAATAAAAAAAATTTGTTCAACTTCAAACTCTGGTTCAAACATGTATTTTCAATTTTATTTTTTATTTTAAAATCAATCTAATTCTTAAATAAAATTATGTAGCTCTACTTACTACTTCAGTAGTATAATACAATAAAATTCAATACAATAAAATTCATAATTTGTACAATAAAACATTAACAGATTAAGTTCTCTACTCTAACATAATCCCAAATTCTCATATTATTCATCTCTTTAGTACCTAACTAGGGAACTAGTAGCGAAGCAGGGAAGTTGTGAGCGGTGTGGCAGAACAGGCTGTAACCAAAGAGGGGTCGCTGAAAAGCAAAATTTATGTTGTTAAAGGAAACAATCTGTTGGTTACCTCTTTTACAAACAGAACAATATTTTTTTAAATGATTGATATTAACTGATATGATACAATATTTTAGTAAATTATTTTAAGTTTCAACAGAAATTTTCATTTTATTTCTTTTAGTAATTTTAGAAAATACTTCAATTAGTTTACCTACTCATGTTTACTGCTTGCCGAAGCACAGCCTACTTCTATCGGTAATTTCCATACAAAGGGACCTATTAAAAAAAGTGACAAATATAGCGTCCCAAATTAATTTATAATGTGTTGAAAATCCAAAAAGCATCCTGCGGGGCAGCCCTCTTACAGCCAAAAATGGACTCTATACTAGTACAAGTGTATACTCTGCTATTGTGCTATTGTGAGGGGTGGGGGGAGGGGGGGCAAAGTACAGATTTGCTATGAATCCCCAGTTACGGCTGAAATTCAATATCATAAACCTAGAGTAGAGCATATTCTTTAATTTACTCTAAATTTGAACTTAATCTCTCCTATCATGCTCCTATTTTCTAATTTTCTTCTATTAAGAAAGAAACACATAGTATAATATAGATGAATAGAGAATATGATTTAAATCATATAGCATGTCGATTTAGCTATGTATCATCTTCATGAACCAGTAAGCTGTTAATTGTAACACCAATGATTGTTGCTGTGTTAGTTTCTTCTGGAACATCAATGTCAGTCACGTCGGAGGCAACGTGATGCTCCACATTTGCAATCATGTTTGGAGCAACAATCACGTCAGAGTCATCAGTATTGCAGCACAAATTCCCTTCGATGTTGATGCTAAACGGCCGTCGAATCGGCTGTAAGTTGACATTCGGCGAAAACTGCAACACAGTTTCGTAGTTTGATTCACACACTTGGAAGGAATAAGTTGGTGGGAGATCGGCTGAGGCAGGTAGAGATATTGCGTGAATCTTCAGTCGATGTTTCGCAAGATTGGCTTCACAGCGAAAATATTTAGAACATAAACCGCAATGAAACTTTTTCATGGTGTGATTTGATTTAGTATGTGCTAATAATTTATTTTCTGATTTGAATATCTTATGACAAATGGAGCACTTATTGGCTGATTCGGAGTCTGGTATTGTATCCAATTGATCTTTTGGCTCAACATGAACAGAGTCGTGATGATTCTTCAAGGCCTTCTTGGAAACGAAGCTCATCTGACAGATGGGACAGAGATGTACTTGTGGTTGCTTCTGATGAGTGAGAAGATGTGTACGCATGTTGTCTGGTCTCATGAATGTCTTCCCGCAGACGGGGCAAGAGTGCGGCCGCTCGCCCGTGTGAATCCGCTCATGATAGATCAGCGAGCTGCGACCGGCAAACTTTCGATCACAGTGGTTGCACGAGTAACGCAAACTGCCCGGCGCAAAGTGATCATTCTCAATATGCATTTGAAGTTTCATATCGGATGTATACGCCTTTGGACACTTGTGACATTTGTATGGCTTGTGTCCTTCGCTGTGAACTGTCATGTGTCTAATGAGATGATTTTTCTGAAAAAATGACTTTCCGCAAGTATGACACTGATGACCCTTCTGACCAATATGAGTTCCCAAGTTGTGAATCCGCAGTGAAGTGCTGGTGGAAAAGGTTTTATTACACGTAGAGCATTTAAAAGTCTTATTATGTGATTTCACGTGAGTCCAGAGCCCATGACGCGTGAAGCTTTTCCCGCAAATCTCGCAAACAGCTTCCTTCTTTCCGTCATGAGTCTTCTGATGATGATTAAGCCCAGTTCGACCTACGAAAGTCTTCTGACAGACCTCGCAAGTGTATGGTTTTTTACCAGAGTGTGTACGAAGATGCTCCTCCATATACTCCTTCCGAGAGAATCCCTTGTTGCAAACGTCGCAGACGTACTTCTCCGCTCGATGCGTGGCGAGATGCTTGCACATGGAGCCCTTGGCCGAGAACCCTCGACCGCACACTTCGCACTGATACGGACGTAAGCCGGTGTGTATACGTTCGTGCAAGGCCAACTGACTGGGACGGTTGAATCTCTTGCCGCAGAAACTGCACTTCACGATACGGGCATCCGGATGAACAGCGAGGTGTTGCCGGAAAGCCTGTTGGGTCTTCATGTCAAGGCCACACGTGTTGCAAACTCGAGAGATGACTCTGGGATATCGAGGAGATTTAGATTGGAGCTGATCATCGTCTTCTATTATCTCATCTTGAAACTCGTCTTCTGCAGCTTCCTCCTATAATCACACAAGTAAAAAAAAAGTATTAACACACAATACAAATATCCATTACTTTAGAAGTATTACAGTAGCCATTGCTTTTAGGGCCCGTTTTTGTACCTCTTGCTAAAGTTAGCTACCGGATAAAGTTCTTGATAGCGTTGGTAACGTCTTTGAACTTCTTGATATGGTTAGCTAGAGTATGAAATCAATGTAAAATTAGGTTCTTGCTAACTTTATGCATTAGCTATCTATCAAGAACTTCAGCAAGAGTACAAAGACCGGCCCTTAGACACCTAGAATTGATTGAGATTTTATGGATAAGTTATTTCATGTCTAAGGTTTTTGTACAAAATAATTTTCTGTAAGAACCAAATGATCGAGAATATAAATTAGGTACCTACTCAGTTCTTTGGCATCTACATTTTTCTCGTATCATTGTTGGTTGTTCCTTTATTTCTCTAGATTTTCAGCATCTTTATTTCACAAAATAATGCAAATTAATGGTTTTCACTAGAAGTGGCTGGTGCAACTAAATAGTAAATTGAATTAGATTGAATGTACTACCTATATGTAACCAGTAGATACTGTACTACTAAATATATTTTATTTTTCTCCCATTACAACAGTTTTTCTTTTGAATGTAAGATTTAATGTAGGTACCTAATTTAAATATTAAAAAATTATCTAAGTTATATAATCACACAAATCCACACTGATACAGTCTGGACAGCATACGTCAGAACTCTTACCAGACGGAGCCACCGTCAGTTGTCCTGTTAGGTCGTGAAAGACTTCATTGCATGCCTAGCAGAATATCTGACTGGAGCAGCGCATTGTAGAGAGTTCAGACATACGTTGCCTCGACTGTAGTAATACTAATAACAAACCTCTTTGCAATGGATATCAGGAAATCCAACATGCTCTGCCGACTGGTTGGTTGATAAGGAGCAGGTACTAGCAGACACTGAAGCAGCCATGCGAGAAGCAACACTTGTTGAAGGATCACTTGAAGTCACCATCAGTTGAATCTCAGGTGGGGTGGTAAAAGAGGCTCCCGAAATTACCTTTTTCGACAACAGTTGCCGCTCCTGTGCCTCACAGATTGGAAGCAAATCAAAGTCGATCCAATTTTTCATGACAGAACAAAAATCTTTTACGCTGCCATGAAATTCTGTTTCACCTTTATAAACATATTCTATAAAGGACTGCACTTGCTTGTGATCTAAATCTTGAACTAACAGAGTACTATCTTTGATTGTCTTCACATTTTTGATCAAGCATTGAAATTTGGAGCTAAACTCGCTTAAAACTCCTAGATGAGCTGAGTGGGAAATACTCTCAGACACAATAGTAATATCTACTAGATGCTCGTATTCGATAAGATTAGAAAACAAGCGTCGAGCTCCGATCTCGTTCAGTTTAGCATTGCCATGAGTTTTTATCTTACTGATTACATCACTGGGTTCCTCGTTTCTAGGAAACTGTACGAGTGGATTTGAACAACAAATCAATTCACAGAGTGTGTCGACTCCCAGGAGATGTGCAACTTTGTACACATCGAAAAGCATATCCTCATCAACAGACACTTCTCCTTTGTAACAGAATTCAATCACTTTATCGAGATGAACCTTGCTAACATTGTCAAGTACCAATTTGTGTTTTCCCGTATGACTCATTAGTAATTGAAGATTCTTACTCCAAGAACACATGACCACTGCATGTGCCGTTGTTTCAGACCAATCATTTGTTACAAAAATCATGTAATTCGTACGTAGAGCCGAACGAGAAAGCCACAAAGCATTTATAAATGTTTCCCGATAGTTCTTGAAAGAAATTACTTCCTGATTTCTTTTGGATGATGCTGTAACTTGGAAGGTATTTAAATTTAGTTGTGTCAGTAATTTGCGAAATACATGTGCTTTCTTCTTTTCGACAACAGCTGTACCATTATAGATTAGCTCGACTAATTTCTCATACATATTCTCATGAAGATCATCGAATATGAAACAACAACTTGTGACTGCCCTATCTTCAAGCAAGTCTTCGAAGTAAGTAGTAACTGAAGACAATACATGCCGATGAACGGACAAATGTTGGCTTCCAGAAATTATTGAAAAATCGGATAAAATATTTGATTGGGAAAAATCATTTAGTGTTTTCATTAGTGTCTCAAAGTGATTTTCCACTACAATTGCTAGCATTTTTTCAAGGCCCATCTTGAATTGGCACATTAGCTGCAAATTGCCTTAGTCTGAAAAAAAAATAAAAGAGTTTTAGTGAGACAAACTCACTGCAAATGAAATTATTATTGTAACTATCACAAAAGAAGTATTATAATTCTCCAATTACCTACTCTCAGTTGTAAATTGTAATGTATATTAATGTAGGCAATATGCATGTATTCGGTGGTATCTACAGCCTATCATTCCATCGTTAGGTATATGTTGCGCAATGCTGTCGCATCGCACTTCATACCAAACCAGACCAAGTAGTGACCTTGGAAATGAAGTTCAACAAGTGGGTACTACTCATAAAATGCATGTCTAAAATTCTAGATGCACTGAGCCACAACAGAAAAGGAGCTTGCAATTATCTGACCTTTGGTACCAATATTTGGTTCTCCAATTTTGAATGTTAAGTGATTTATAAGGAATAATAATAAAATATATTTTGTTGTTTAGGTATTTGCTTCTTATCTGCCTTTCCATTGTTACAAAATTGCATCTTAACTGCATGGCTTGCTTGGAAACTGGATTGATGGAATGATTCTTCTATTTCCACATAAATTGTGATACCTACTTTTAAATAAGAATATCAATTTTATTCGTCTCCATTTTCTTAACAAAACTGTACACAATATTTTTATATTGGAAAATGCAACACTAACATTTTATTGATAAAAGACCAAAATAACATTCTTACTTTTAAGTACTATGCTTGTTTTCAAATGCCTTCAACATCTGCTGTTCCTTTTTCTCTTGGACTTTTCTAATGCATTCTGTTAGTTCATCGCGATGCATTTTATTTTCTGGCGGATAAAGTTCGCGACGAGTATTTTTTACCCAATCTTCAAAATATTCTGGCTGATTAAAATAGTGAAACAATCCAACTGGAAATGACATGTAGAGTGCCATTTTGGCAATTTCCAATCTCCAGCCCCCCATGTGAGGTTGTGCAGAAAATCTGGTAGAAGGTAGCCAAGTCTTCAGAGGTAAGCAATGGAATATCTTGCTACCTAAAACAACAATACATAATTATTAATTACTGTTCGCATTGATATAAACAATTTCTAGGTATGCTATGACCTTGTTTATTCTGTAAAATGTCATGTGTTCTTCATGACGACAGGTAAACAGACAAGCCTCTGATTTCTGCGAGTAATTTAAGTGATTCCTGGACTCAGGACAGCAGTCGGGTCACCTAGCAAACTAGCACCTACATAATGGAGGTACCGACAGGCGACAGCTAGCTGTAGTGAGAAGACATTATTGAGTTAGCCGCAAGGGCACTCACAGTCACGTGTTGACAGACCCGAGTTTACCCCCCATATAAACTCAACTCAACTCAAAGGATTTTTAGCGAGGGTGCCTCTTCTAGGAGGGGACAAATCTGTGAATTTTATTATTGTTGAAATGCTCTCAAAAGTTATGATTTTGAACGAGTGAGGATCATAAAAATTCTGACAGCGATATTCACTTATTGTTGCCTAGCTCCCCAATGGCCCTTCTTTCAAGAGATCGGTGATATTACTTGAGGAGAGCTTGACACTCAACAAACTGCTCCAAAATTGTACACTACCCTGGATATCTTTCAGATTCCCCACTTCGTTACCTACTATCGAAATAACAATAATTTGACAAAATAAATAGACATAACAACTGGTTTCAGCAAGTTTGACACAATTATTTGAGTTAACCTGTCACTTGCTGGGCTCTCGCCTGGCAAGGTTCCAGGTACGAGGCCCAGTTCGGTCGGACATTTGTCATAACCCATATCCCTTCCTACCACCCTGCCTAAATGGAAGTTCTCCACAGAAACCCAGTTTCTCACAATATTTTGAGTATTGCAAAAAACAGCAATTTTTTACGATTTACGAACAGCAGTTATTTTATTACGTTTCCCTACAGGGCTGGTGCAAGTTGGAGCAACCAAGCAACTAAAGTTGCTTATATGCAGTCAATCTTGCGTGACAAACTTACTTGACTACCTAGACTAAATGATATTATTGATTGATCATATATGTGGAGCGTTCAGTGAACCTTAAGAAATTCAAACAAGGATAGAAATCCTTCATGCTTCCCTTCATGCCAAGGTCACACGGCTTGACATTCAAGTCTTCAAGTAAGATTAACCGTGTATAGGGCACTTTAGAGCAGTTCATAACAGTTCCGAACAAGCTCAACGAACAGAGACAAGTAGGTAGAAAACTTGAGAGCAAGCAAAATACTCGGGGGATCAATGTTATATTCACAATTAATGGTTTAGTATTGAAAGCAGTAATTTTTCGATAAGCTACCTACTTCACTCTAGCATTGATCCTTCGTCCCACCAGGAAGAAGGCTAGAGTGAAGTCGCTTTTCGAAAATTTAACCTGAATGTCTCATCACAAATGCTACGCTACCTACCTAACTAATAACTAGGTAGGTAGGTTATACTACTACTTCTTCTGTGTGCCATTTTCAGACACACTAATTGTTCTCATATACAAGGGACCTGACCCTATCGTAAAAACCTAAAATTGTCAAAACATACAGGCAGCTGTGGAAAGCTCTCTGTATCAGTTCTGCCGCAGAGCCAATAGACCCCCAAATGTGTCTACGTTTTCACCCACTCAAGGTCCATTATTTCGGAACTAATCTTTGTAACCCTTATACCCTGTTCACACTGAGGATTCGATCATGATCCAGTTCGATCGCGATTTCGATTGCATTGTTACAACCCCATCGAGATTTGAATCGTGATCAAATTCGATTGAGTTCAGTTCACACACATTTTCAGATATTGGATCGCAATCGAATCCTCAGTGTGAACAGGGTATTAGCAAGCTATGATCTACAAGGCTGTAAACGACCTCGAACAAGGGATGTAGGTAGGTACAATAAATGGTCAGGAAACAATGAGAGCAAGTGATTTTACGATACATTATAAAACGAGAACAATGTCTGTGTCTGCCCTAGATATAAAGTGTAGGTGTAGCTAGGCATTGACAATCGAGTTTTCTGGTTAGTCTATGTTTTTTGTGTTTTTGACAGGAGGCAACATTTATTGGTTATGTTCACTTACCAAAAGTGAAGTAGTAAATAAACATTGAATTACACTAAATACCCAATGCAAATTTTACACATATCTGTTTATATCACTCACCTTTATAAATATAAGGTCAGATTTAGTTTTCAATAGGTTATTTAAAACTTTTCGAGCAAATAATTCTGCGCCCTCTCTTCTTCACGATGATCAAAGAGAATAATATGATGCCATTGCCAACATTACAATAATAGTTTTTTCTATACTTTTCACTTATGAGGAAAAAACATTGTTTTATCATAGTTTTATGTTCTATTTGTTCAGAGAAAATACGTTTTTAATTTTTTTATGAATCAATAAGCCAAAGTGGTGAATAACCTTTTCGATTTCGTATGATTCCCAAGGTCGATAAAGAAGTTCGCGAAGGAAGGTTTGGTTTGATTGCCGTTGGGTTGCCGTGATTGCTCGAATGCATCTCACTTGCATTCTTGCTTGTCCTATGCCGAGTTTCATAGTTTTCATAGTTTCATAGTTTTTATTCCATTCACACATAATGAATTGACCCTTGAGAGGAGGTGCTCTCTTACAGTAGGGCAGGGGTCGGCAACCTTTTATGGTGAAGGAGCCAATTTCCGAAAATTTAATAAATTTGATAATATAATGGGAGCCGCAACAGGCAATCAAATATATAATACACCGAAAATAATCAATTGAATTACTAGTTTATTCTGCTATTTTGACGAAGCCCCCCTCCCCTCTTGTTAATGCCCCGCAGGGCGTTTTTTTAGAGAATATCAAAAATTTCTAAGTGATTAACTGAACTGAATCAAATAACTTGCCAATTGTTGCCCCGCAGGGCGTTTTTGTAGAATTTCAACAATTTAAAAGTGATTCTGGGACTCTAAAATGAACAAACTCAATCAAATAACCTTCCAATTGTTGACCCGCAGGGCGTTTTTTCCGAATTTTCAAATTTCTCGATTCTAGATTATTGATGATATTTACTAATTTGCCTATACTAAGTCTTTGTTGAGCCAAGTATGGGAATGGGCCTATTCCCAGGGGCGTAGGAACTTTATTTTGAGTGGGGGGGGGGGGGTCAAAATTATCGGGGATCGAAAAGGTAGCCCACCGTCACAAGGGGGTCTGGGGGCCCAACCCCCCAGTTTGCACCGCAGGGCCTTTTTTGTAATTTTGTAGCTTTTTTGAAATTTTGAAGCATTTTTGGCATTCCTTTCAAAGAAATTTACAATGTGTGATTATGCAATATTCTGTGAATACTTGAGACAAATGTAATATAATCTGTAGTATTTGTTTTTATAAAATGTTTTTATTGGTTCCGCAGGGAATTTTTTGAGTTTTTGATACAAAATAATCGAATTTGAACCTATTTTGACATCCTTTTCAAAGAAATTTAAAATGTGTGTTATGCAATATTCTTGGGGAAACTTTACACATAATGCATTATAATCTGTAAATATTGTTATTTTATAAAATTCCTAATGGCCCCGCAGGAAATTTTTTGAATTCTAGTAAAAGAAAATCGATTTTGAATCGATTTTGGAATTCCTTTGAAAAAGGTTGCAATAATTGCAACACCAATAAGCAATAAGAAAAATCAGTACCTTTCGATGTTTTGGTATCATCTAGTTTAACGTGTAGATATTATTCAATTTTATTCATGAGGATGATCATGTTGGACAAAATGAGTTATTGTCTCAATGAATAATACAATACCTCTGTTCAATCAGTTTTGCAATTCTTGGGAAAATTTTGAGAATTCAACCTCATAATGGAGCAAATCTGTGCATTTTTGGATCTCTTAGGTTATCAACATTTTTGTATATCTGGGGGTGTCAAAGTGGGGGGTCATTGACCCCCACTCCCCCCCCCCCCTTCCTACGCGCTTGCCTATTCCAAATTCCCATTGTATACAGAGGTGGTGAAACTATATTATATTATACGATTATAGCTTTGTTATCAGTCTGAAAAAAGTACTTTCTGTATCAGTGCATTACGTCTAATGTCCATCGTAGCAGTTGTTTGAGCTCTGTTCGCGCCAGAACTCCATTACCGGTCCTTATTTAGTTGCTACGTGGTTGCTAGGGGTAGTTTTGTGATTGGTGACCTTGCTCGCCTAGGTCAAATACAGCCTAGGTCACATCGACATCAGTAGTCGTTATCAGCTTGGAGCGAGCGCACGTTTGTTTTCTTTTGTCTCGACTTTTCAAGTGCAGTGGTGCAACGCGGTTTCACTGGCCGTCTAGTGGTCAGCCCCATGTATCTCGCACTCCTTCTTTCATTTCCTTAAAGAAAATCGTATTATGTCGTATCGTGTATCGTGTTGGCTGGGGATGTTGCATGTTCTGTGCTCGCTCATCAACGCGTTACACTGAGCGTTTTCCTAGTTATCGTTTTTAGCAAAATTCCAGGTCCCGATGTATCAAGTGAAATGTAAAATGCTTGAAAATATCTATACCAAAACGTAACGTCCTACCGGCTCCAGGCCCCCCCCCCCCCCCCCCCCCCACCCGTCACATTGTGTCACATATTGGTGCATCCCCCTACCTACCCCTGAAGAGAGACGTCCTTTATGCACAGCCTCTGTGTCTGTGCTCCTAGTAGCACAGACACGGGGCAAATGATGGCAAGGATTCCTACTTAATAGGTCACGATCGCCTCCATCCCACTGTCTATTCTTTCCTGTCTCTTCATCATCAAGCATAGAAAATTATATGTCATCACATATTTTTACATTAAATTGGACATTTCTCTTGGATTGAAATGTTTTAAACAAGCAGCAGTTCTCTAAGAGATTTTCTGTTCTTTTCAGTATGACGTTAGCACTCGACCGATCACCACGACGCCTACGAGATCGCCACGACGCCTACGAGACCGCCGAGACGCTACGAGACCGCCACGACGCCTACGACGCCCTAATATCACAGTGTACTCTTCGTGCAGGGCCTATTTAAAATATTGAAAATTTCAAGGAAAACGTTTTTTTTTTTCACGAAAATTTTTACATAGTTGCTTATAGTTAGTTACCCAGTTCTGTGGGTCTGTCTGTGGGAACGCCGTCGCGCACATCACGGTCAATTTATTGAAAATGGACGGCGTTTCTATATTATTAATCATTTTAAAAATTAATCTATTGAGGTATAAGATTTTCCTCAATTTTCTTGGGCAAAGCATTATATTATATAGTTCGGTTTAATTAAGTACCTGCATAGAGTTGTTTTGTGTGCAATTTGTTCGAAGTGACTCTACATGTATATTGTTGCAATTTCTGTGTTGCAAAATTGTGTTGTGGTTGTGTATATCTTTGTTTTGTACTAGTTCTTCTTTATTTTTTATATAGATTATTGATATTATTGATTCCAAGATAAAGAGGCAAGGCAAGGTTAATATCTGATGTTTGATGAAGTGTTTCCTATAATCTGGTTTGATCAAAGAATTATTTTTATATTTTAAACCAAAAAGAATTCGAATGGCTTTTCTTTGCATCGTAAAAAATTTGTGCGACTCAGTGGAGTTCCCCAAAAACTGTATGCTTTCTTATATGGGATTCTAATTTGCATAATACACTAATGTGTGTTTGTTAAATCGATTATAGTGTAGTTTCTTGAGGAGTTTATTACAATGACTCTTCCAGTTGAGATTTTTATGTATGATTATCCCCATGAATGTTGATTCTTCTACTTCTTTTAATTAATTTACATCATCTTCTGCTTTTTGTAAATAAATAAATAGGGGAAACTCACCTCATCCTTATCCTTTTGTATTCCTTATTTGTAAATCGTATTCCCTATTTGTATATCGTATTCCTTATTTGTATATCGTATTCCTTAATTTTTTGTATTTCTGATCACCTTATCCTTTTGTGTTTGAAACCCATTTATTTTAACTCACAATAACCTGTCCAAACCCGTACATTGAAAACGTCATCACGGCATATGATCACGGCAAGACTCTTCAACGTTATTTTTCGAATTTTTTCTTGCTCTGAATTGTATACGAGGGCCGTGCGAACCATCAACCAAAGTTAATTTTAACATTTTATACTGATGGGCAGGGATGCAGTGGGGCCAGAGCGGCGCCCTAGACCTTTTTTTGAAGGCAGGGCGGCGCCCTGGCTTCTATTTGGAAACAAACGGACTGGTAGCGCCCTACCATATTTTTCAAAATCCATTAAATTCATCCATGGTTAACGATTTTATTCTTAAATATTTCAAATAAATTGCGTCTGAACGACGCTAGTTCATTTAAATTCTTGGTCCCAATTGCGAAAAATCATCACTAAAATAGTTAATTATTAAAAAAAAAACGCCGGGTCAATTGGTCAATCTGCATTTCTGTATATCGGTAAGTAGGGACAATTTTGTTTCACAATTATTTTGACATTGACGGGAGTTTATAAACTATTTTAATATTCTGCCAGTTATTAGGTATATTATTGTTGTTTGGCGAAGCTTTCTTGGATGTAATCTAGCTTTTTCTGTATAGAAAAATTTAACATTTCTGTGATCCTGGGAGATGATCAAATCTGACAATCTAAAGTTCATATTTTGAGTGATAATTTATGAAAGAGATTTAAAGTAAATAGGTTCATAGTTAATAATGATACGAAATATTTAACCTTGCACATTTTCAAGTTCCATATTCATCGGAGAAATTTTATTCATCTATTATTCATAGCTGCAGGAAGGCAATTGAATGTCCGGTTTTGTGGCAATCTTCTCAGTTTCTGAAGATTATTTGAACTCTTATGATCCTGCAAGTGATTATTTGTGGATTATTTACGGAATTTCGGTTAGATCGTGGTTAGATGTGCTGCACACCAGTGCTCGCTTTTTAACGCGTTACACCGAGCGTTTTCCTAGTATTTTCCTAGTATTTTCCTAGTTTTCCTAGTAACGACGCACACTCTGCTGACAAATATTGCCGTCGTTTTATATTTACGCATGGGTACTACCTAATAATTACACAATCTGAAAATAAAAACAGTTCATTCTGCAGAAAATTGGCTTCCGAATTCAGACTATGTAAAGTGGAGAATTCACTGAACTCGCAACAGATGTGAGCGCTGAGGTACGAGTTGATAATAATCTACGTCATCATCGCGATCTTCCAATTATCATTTGACTGTCTATGATTTGACTATATTTTTGTCCAAAAGTGGTTCTAAAATGCTTCTCCAGTCATACAGACTATAAAACCTGTTCGGTTGTGTGGTCCTTATATTTATTTTTTGAAATAACCATCGTGGAATTACTTTTAAAACATTTCAAATATATTTATTGCCTTCCGAGAATTAACAAAACTTTAACACGCCAATAATGTGTGTGCCCAAACTCGATTTAAAAGTAATTTGGATCAACTTTTTCAGCTTGGTTACTTATTGTCTTTTAAGTTGGTGTTTATAAGGTAGAATCGACAAAAAAAATGAGCCATTCTAATTAATTTTTATAATTTGAATGGTCCAAAAAATAAATGTTTAATTTATTGTCAAAAAACAGTTTTTAGATTACAATTATTGTAATATAAGATTGGTAATTTATGTGATATTCAAAAAATTGGGTTTACATCTGTACATATCTTCAACAACATTACTAATTTTAGCGAAACAAAATGAGTTTAAACCACGCGGCACACATATGCCGATAAAGAAGACATCCCAAAGAGCTTCAACTGATCACAGATATGCCTACTTTCAAGTGAGAAATATACGAGCTTGTTTAGTAATAATTCCGTCAAATTGGCAACACTGCGATGCCGGTGCTGCTCGGCCGGCTCTGAAGTTATCTCGTGAGCCACCGTGTTTCATAGTTGCATCAAATTCTACGCTAGATGTCTCTTTCTCTTCATTTCGGCAAATTAGGCGCCTACTTCAACCAAAGTGAGTTTGATGAGGGTGTTCAAATTTATTTCGTGTTGCCATAACTTTGTTATTTTTTCAGTGTATTCAGTTTTTAATAATTTATATGGCAGCCGTGAACCAAAATTTCATAATTTTGAGATGTATTACGGTACCTACCTATACCTACTACAGAAATTCGATAAAACTGACAATTTTTTTGATTATGTACCTATCTTATTTTAAAATTATTTGAACACGTTAACGATATTAATATTGATATTAGCTAACAATTTTTTACCTATAACGTGTATTTATATGTTAATACTGAGTGAAAACGTACATTTGATAAAATCAGTGGCGGCTATTTGGCTTTACAACAGGTGTTCAATTACATAGAAGGACGTAGAAGAAAGTACTCTAAGAGGAGAGCCCCCAGCAGATGCGGGGCCGGGGCGCATAACCCCGGATTTTTTTGTATCTTTAGTTTGAAATTGATGCATTTTTACGTCTTTTGGAGAGCAAAATGATTAGACAAAATATTTAACTTCCTACTTCCTGGATTAGGGAGCACTTTTAAATAATTTTCTTGGATGATCAGGTGTGCAATTGTCACACCTTGCACACTGTAATAGCCGCCACTGGATAAAATTGAAACCCTTTTCCCAACCTATCGATCTTTTGCCGTGCGAGATCGTTGGACTGTATACGTAACAACTAGGTATTGTGGTTGAATTCCTTGTGTGTTGCGTGATTTACCGGTAATAAACCTGTGGGGAGCTATCGGATTCGTGTTGTGGTGTGCAATAGCTAAACAACATTTGCATATAACATACCTACATAACCACCCTGACCTATACCAAGAGCACATGTGTTGCTCGAATTCACAATCGTATTCATATTTTTAAGTTAAAGTTAAAAATATTTAATAATAAAAGGATTCAATTTGAAATTGCGTCTAGTTTTATTTTCGGTTATCGATGGATGGAACGGGTTTCAAAGGACTATCATAGATTGTACTGTCTCTTAGCAAGAATTCCTCAACATGATTCAGTTTTTTACATGCTTTTATTACGAAGATCTTTTTTGTGTTACCTCATTGTAAGCCATGATTGTGCATGATGCAGCTAATTCTTTTTTATACATTTTTTATACCTTTTTTCTACAGAAGACTCTTTAGATTCTCTGTCTACGTCTAGCAAAGCATGACAAGCCTAACAACTTGCTAGACAAAACATAGCTTACTTCCACAGATTTATTTTGCGATCTAATGGCATTTGAACCTATAGCCTACGTTTTAGCCAATCATTATTTTATCCTTCAAAAGATACCACATGAAAACTAAGGAGATTCCAATCAAAAGATTGTGAAGTGAAAATTGCGATGGAAGATGTAGCTATGATTCTTGATAATCGCTTGACTGAGCATCGTAGGTATAGTAATAATTAGGTAAAAATATATATTTCACAAACAGTTTTATTTGAAAGCACACCCCAGTAAATACTAGGGAGTATGGTAATGCAGCGCATGAAAGCCAATCAGATATTGTTGTTCTAAAAAATACAGAATTGATCAAATTTCAGCTTGATAAGAGATGTGTTCATTGAAAGTTTTAAGAACTCTAAATTCTGTCTCTTTTGTTTCTGTTCCGTAAGACCTAATGAGAACTCACGTGGGTTTTCATGACGTCTGTCTCTAGTGCTTTTCACCATACCAGCGCAGAACTTGATCAATGTTTCATGTAAGTCCACGTATAAACTGGATGAGTACCACAACAAACATAAACACCTTGGAGACATGAAGATGTTCTTCTTCATCCTGCAGCCATGAGCGCCGGCATGGGGGGGGGGGGGGCTTGCCTCTTATTGCCCCCACTGTACACCAGATTTGTTGAAAACATACCAAATTTGCTTCTATTAAACTACGTATACTTTCGATTAAATCTTAAAGTTCAGAGTCCCAAATTTGTGTATATTGAGCTAAAGATACAAAACCTTCCTGTGGGGCGTGCTGGGGGAGCCCCCCAGACCACCATTATAAACAAATATCGTGTTTATTGGGCAGCCGGCATGGGGGGGGGGGGGGGGTGCCTCTTATTGCCCCCACTGTACACCAGATTTGTTGAAAACATACCAAATTTGCTTCTATTAAACTACGTATACTTTCGATTAAATCTTAAAGTTCAGAGTCCCAAATTTGTTTATATTGAGCTAAAGATACAAAACCTTCCTGTGGGGCGTGCTGGGGGAGCCCCCCAGACCACCATTATAAACAAATATCGTGTTTATTGGGCAGCATTGCCCTTTTAGGAATCTCCGTATTTAAAATTACATATTTTGGAGATTGCTCCCCGCCCCTGGCAGATATATTGAAGCGTCTGCCATTGATTGAACCAGGTTGATGGCATCCTATAGATTGAACCAAGTTGATGGAGGAATCCACGCCTGGCATGACAGCAGAATCAAGATCATCAGACTGGAGTAATGTTCGCACGCACTGCTCGCACCTCGGCAGGGTAATCTCGCACCAATACCATCCAGTACCACCCTTCCCTCCATGCGTGGCAATTCACCATCTTTAATCGCAAACTACTCGAGCTAAAAACTTTTTATGGCCGCTTTATTTTTAGATTGTAAGCTTTGATATACAAGATGACAAAACGTTGAGTATTGACTAACTGCCATGGTTCACGCAATAATGATGCAAACCCAGCGCACCAATGGGAAGGTAACACGCACAATTCTCTACGGAGCACACGCACACTCCTTCATCAACATGTCGAGAAAGGAGCCAATTATGGGGTGGAATTATCATGGACGCCTACTCATTTACCTTCTTTATCATTTACATCAACCGTACGTGGCTAAGAAATCACATACGGTTTTTTTATCATTCTGGATAAGCTTGACTTTTAATAGGGATAAAAATTAATTATCGTTTTCACCAATCGACAAAAGATATGGAATGTACAAGACTCAGTACGGCAAAACTATTTTATTTGAAACAATACAACGTGGTTACAACTAAAATTAATATGATTGGTACCTAATTAGGTATCATATTTTCATGTTTCATGTAGTTTCATGATTTTCATGTTTGTAACTGTAAATTACTTTTTTGAAACAATTTAGGTACCAGATGAACCAATAAAATGTATAAATGAATGTGTACACTTTTGTATATTTTTATTAAGAATATTCATATCGGGAACACAAGTTACCTCAGGAGATAAAATACAAGTAAAAGAAAAATATATCATAAAATTACATTAATATGATGTAAAAAAAAAGGTTCTTTTGAAATAGGTATAACTATGCGATTCCCCTAACCTTGTTATTTTCCTACAGATACAATTTGGGTTCTCATAAATTTTCTTCCAAACTATAAATGCTATAACTGAAACATATTATAGCAAAGCTCAGCTGTACTTAACTATACCTATGGCTGAACTCGAATAATCTGATTCACTATTTTTCTTCATTTACTCAGCAAACCTAAAACACATTCCTACTTAATAACTAACACCTTGTCCTTATCAACTAAAGTTTACTTCCAGTTGTCACTGTATAGTTCAGTTAAGAGACCACGAAGACCTGAGTAAAGGTTTAAGTAAGTGGTCATTTCCAGAAAGCTGATAAACTTTAACATTGACCCGAATAGGAACTGCATAGTCTAGTAGCGTTATCTCAACGCATTGTTATGTCTGGCGATAGGCCGGTTCCTAGCAGTGGAAGTGATAACGATAACCTAACTGGCCCAACCAAGGTGTAGTGAAGAATACTTATATTCGAAATTGTTTCAAGTTTCAGCAAGCAAATGTTCACTGAATCACGATCACCTGTAGAAATATTTGTTTGATATCACCTGCTATTAAAACTTAATTAACAGGTTTTTAACTGGTTTTGTCTTTATCTGTCGTGTTCTTTTTAAAGACCGGAAACAAGATTTTCAAACATTTATTTACTAATTAATTTTAAAAGTGTATCGATGAGTTAACTAGGAAAATGATCTGTGTACCGCGTTGATAAGTGGGCCATCGTATTGTATGCTATTTGATATGCGTTTGAAAGTCACTGCTCTACAGGCCTTGGACCTGAAGCATCAAGATAGCACATATATAATAATTGAAATTATTGCCATAAATTTGCAAATATTTGAAGATTATAGAACAAAATGTCCTTAAAATGACAATAACTTTTGAAGATAACGACAGAATAGTTTGTAAATTGGCAAAAATACCTAAAATATTGGTCCCAATGGGCAATGACCATGCACAGTTTTAACTTGATCGGTCAAACGGTTCTAGTTGAAATTTTAAAAATCAAATGATGGAAGGTTTAAAATTTTATCCATTGGGAGGATTTGGCTAAAACTTTGTAAGATTGGGGACAATGTTGGTTGCAATGACTTTGCAAAATTTCAAATTGATGATAGGACCAACCAATCGAAAGATAATTGTTTTTAAATTTGAACCAATCAAAGGATCCCGTTCAAAAACGATGCCAAAGACCGTATAGATTACTTTAGTTGTGTGCAAAATTTCAGATCGATTGGTTGTGCGGTTTGACCTGGCAATGAAGGCAAAAAATGGTGACGCCCGCTAAAAAATGGAATTATTCTGATTTGAAATACACAAAATAAATATTATCTCTGAAAACTTTAACATAATGTATGTAATTAATCTTTACCTTCGTGGTTTCGCAAAATAAATTCATGACAGATAACATTTTGGACTGAAGAACAGTTTTCATGATAAAATCAACTTGTAGGTATAACTATCAGCAAATTTAAATTCTAACCACGACCTATATAAAAAATGGATTCCCCATTAGCTCGAGTGCGATGTCTCATTGCTCCATTATCTATCAGAGATGACATGAGAGAGGATCGAACCGAGGGCCCTCCAGTCCAGACAGACTCTGACCTTTGCCCTTACAGCTTCCGTGCAGGCGCAGATGAGCTGAGGGATTTGGGACGGATAGGACCGCAGGCAATTCACATTTTACATTCAAATAAACCATGATTATTGTACCATCAATTAATTATCTCTATCATATAATTACTGGATTGTAAACTAGAAGGGATACATTTTTATGTTTAAATAAGTTATAGAACTATTACTACCAAGACGAAGAGGACTGACGGTCGATGGAAAATGATGTATATGAAAGTAAATTAAATTATGAAATATTATACTTATGATTAAAAATAAAATTGTGCAGTAGTAAAAAATGATTCAAGTATAGGTACTAAGAAAAATACACAGTTACCTGTACATTATATTGAAAGCTTGCAGTGAACAAACAGAACAGCTTTGTTATAAAGTAAACCGTAACGTACGCCCACACAATTAGTCTATGTATAGACACCGATAGCAAGTGAACAGATAATGAGCCATTCCCTTTGTCGTCTGTAGTTTGGATGAAGTGTGCCTCTTGAATCCCACTTCACAGTTGGAGGGTTGCAAAAGTTCAGA
This sequence comes from Leuctra nigra, assembly GCA_934045905.1. Classification (NCBI taxonomy): domain Eukaryota; kingdom Metazoa; phylum Arthropoda; class Insecta; order Plecoptera; family Leuctridae; genus Leuctra; species Leuctra nigra. The sequence continues at coordinate 27,827,377 of OW203761.1, read as the reverse complement.
GCAGCGTCTGCGTATCCCAGAGTAAATCATGGACAAAACATGAGGAGAGATTTAATAGCTGAAATTAAAAAATCAACTAGATCATTTATCATATTCTATTTTCAATTAACCTAGACTCCCTTTGGCAAGAACACCGGTAGTGTCTGCAAATGCCAAGTCAGGGTGTTGCTCTGGTCTTAGTTGTAATAAGACATGCTGTCAGATGAAGAGAGCCCGTCTCGCACATTGCAATCAGGGTCGAGTTGATAGGAAACGCGTCATGAGTGGCTCGACCAATGAGCGACCAGGAACGCCAGCCACCCTCCGACCACCCCCGCCACCCCCGAGAGGTGCATGACACCCCCGCCGTCAGGGGCAATGTCTTCTATCGCGGCGCGGGCTTAGTTTGGTGATGCAGGTCCAATTTCATACTCACTTATCAGTAGACTGAAAAAATACACCATCAAAAGAGTTGATTTCAAATTCTCTCGTATCAAAATATCACTTTTCCTAATTTATTGAAATTTCCTAAATTTATTGGAAACAATAGTATGACTATTGGTGAATAAATCCGAGTGAATGGTCAGGTTCCTTGACAAAAGATCCTTGTATTATCAATTACTTGAGACTAGGAGATCGTTGCGATCTTGCTTTTCAGGAAATTCAATTTTTTCAATGATCATTATTTTCTTTCGCAGAAAGTACCTTTTTACATTCCGTCCTTTATAAATCAAAACTTTTAAAACGTAATTTTCCTCAACATCATAACAATTAAGTATGTACATTGATATTTACGATACATACACATGAAGCAAGCAATCACGGAAGTTTGATTTAAAAGTATCTTATTTGAAATGTTTGAAGCAACTGCACGAGCTGAATGCTGTTGTATCTCTCTTCGTGAACGCTGCACGCACGACAAATCGCTGAGCATCTCAGTCAAGTTCTTGCTTCTTTTATTCGTTGTCAACTATTCAAGAGTTCGACAAACGATTTACAACAATAAGTAACAGGAAATTGTACTTCTGATTCAAAGCAACCTGTAATGAGTATTCTCCATGAAAACAATAAGAATATTCATACGCTCAATTACTCAGGTCAAACAACAACATTTATAATTAAATTAAGTTGGAGTTCACAATTATCTGGCTTTATAAGTGTAAATCTGAAAATCGATACAGTTCAAAAACATAGAATTAATATAAACACACTGCGCTCCCAATTGCTTTGGACTTGCACTCCTGAGGCCTCGGGTTCTATTCGGACTGCGGTCGTCCTTCCTGACTGAGGTTTTTTCAGAGCTTCCCTCAGTCTGGAGGCAACTGCAGAAATGATTACCTACAAATAGGCCACGATTTTATTTTCCCTCCCCCCACCCTTACCTATTCTAGTCCTCACCATCTCCCTAACATCGTTATAGGTACGACCTTCCACCCCCATTTTTCTAGTTGCAGAACAGTGCGACGTTAAAAAACACACATGAATTACTGCCAATAAAAACTATTTTGAAATACATCCACAATTGAAATACATCCACATTGAATCCTAGCCCCTACGTGGATGAAATTGAACCGCCTCTTCCCTGCGGACTTGCGATGCTGGCTGAATAATCTGGCCGCTGACTTCGACGGGCACCACGGGTGGCTACTCGTGACTATCCCGGGCACCACGACTTCAGCCTCCTCTCGATACTCGATAGTCGATACCTCGGCGCTTCACAGATCGATTTACTAAACAATATATGCACATTTCAAACTCCGTGGACTTGAATATACACCATCAAGGCAAATACTTTGTAATGTAATTCAAAAACAAACAGCCATAATGATATATCATTTGATGTAGATTCTCGACCTTCCTCAATGATCTTTAGTACGGTCATGATATCCTCATAACTCCTGTTCAAAACTTGACTTGTACATTAGTTGAGAGGACAGATTACTTACTATATATCTCTTTCAACTGTGCATAAGAATATAAACCTGTGAAGAGACCGCAATGGTGGAAATAGTTTTGACGATACAGTGTAGGTTGCAGCGGCCATAACTAGTTCCCGGATTTTGTGGAACCCGGAAATGATTGCCAGACAGACAGGTCTCTCCCCCGGCCACCCTGCGCAGAATAGAATGCGTAGTCGTACAAATAATGCTTCTTAGTATATTAATTCCCAAACGGAGACCGCAACTTAACACCTACTTGGAGAGTATCACTTATGAAAACAGAGTCAACAAGAAAATATTATCATAAATAGATGATATCACGCTTAAAGTAGTAAATATTTGTGTTGCAATGGCTGATCTATTCGTTCTCTCCTCTTTACGTTGCATCTGTACCACTCCGAGGTATGCTCTTTAGCATGCATGCGCATTGGTTGCGGCGCGTCGAGGGGGAGGGGGAGGGGGTGGGCGACGGCGGCGTCGATGCGCGGCGTCTCTGCGAACAATGAACAGTGGCAGTGGGGCATAGTGGGGTAGGTCTGGGTTCATTCGCCCTCCCTCCCTCCCTCGCAGCCCCCCGAGCCACCCACCCGTCACCCACCGACGAGACCGATCGATATGCTCAACGCTTTGTCTGCAAAACCCAGACATTGCCGGCTATCATAGAGTACAAATCAATGGGTACATGACCTAAGACCACAAAAATAACATTCCATAAACTCAGGTCAAATAAGGTCGAATGATACATGACGGTGTGTGTATATACATTGAGAATGTAAATAATGTCAAAGCATGGAGAGGTGCCAGTTTTATTGAGATGAAAAGGTGGAAGTTGTTTTATTTCCGGGGTTGCCGCCGTCACGTATGTGCGGTCCAGTGGGATCTGGAGGCAGGGTTGGGGCCAGACAGACATCTATATGAGACGTCAATAATTACCGTCTGGAAATGCGCTTCGGTGAACGGAGCCAAAGTTTAAGGAGCCCCCGGGAGGCCGCAACTCCGCTGCACCATGTCGGTGCGTCTGGAGGTGTTTTTTGCGCGGGAGGGGAGGGGGAGAGGAGATCAACGAGGTCACGACCTCGGACAAACTCAGACGACCCCTGGGGGTATTATTACCCCTGTGATGAGGCCCAGTCCAGACGGCCAGACGAGAGCCGAGTCTGGATGACGGACAAAGGGCTAAAGCCCTAAAGTGCCCTGCTTTGGTGTCGTCAAAGTGAAACAGACCTTTGTTCTCACATTTACTGGAGAGGTATTATTTGCACAGTCGATCGAGTTCATGTAGCTTGGGTTTGAGCATTCGTATTGCATGCATGCTTGAACTTGATATTTACTGGAATAGTTAATACATACACATATTTACAGGAATTACAATAAGTATTATTACATAATACTAACACAACACGTCCTCACACACTTACCCCCATTGACTTGTGCGAACTTTTGCAGACGCACACACAAACTAATTGCATCTTTAGTTATCCGCATTGTTATCCAGAATTTACCAAACTTTATCAATATTTTAATTGCATTACTCTCTTCTGTGTTACTGTTCCATTGCACTTACATTATTGCCCCTAGTTCAAATCGACTGTTTTAATTTAATGAATGTATAATATTTCAGTTCATGCAAGGAATAATAATGTACTCATAATCCGGAGTTTAATTATGCACATTGCAATCATCATTAAACCTGGTAATAAACCTATTGTGACAGTGATTGATTACAATGTTAATCCCAACCTCATCCCTTTATGCAGCTCGTCTCACAAAATAACCGACCTAAAATATTATGACAGTTTGGTTAATCCTTTTTAGTTATGGTTCTCGTCGTAAATTGTGCCATTGCATCCGGCTCTCGCTGCAGTCTGTGAATATGTTATGACTGTGGTGTCTGTCAGAGCGGCGACTGCAAGAGGGGGCGATCAATCGCGGACCTACCCCAACATGGCCGTGTGGAGGGTGGGCGGGGGCGGAGGATTTGGTGTCTGGAAGTCTGGCTGCGGATCTAGGCCAACACGGCGGGAGCTCTCGGCGAACTGGGACAGCACAGGCGTCTGACCGGACCGGATGCGGAAATACTACATGCCGGGAGCCGTCTTTGATACATGATGACGCTTCAATCATATTGATCAGCCATCGCTTTGAATGACTAGATTCATTACACGAGATACATTTATTCAGAAAACGCATGTTTTAACTTTAAAACATAGTTTTAAAATGTAAAATATGTGGAGAATAATACGATATGAGATTATGAAGAATTTTAATTTTATAACACAGTTTTCGTCAGTGGATTTGGCTCCATGGGTTTGGCTAGTTCAGTTGTCCCATGTTAAATGGCCATATATCATCTCAGAATTTAAGTCGGTGACAAGAGTATTTTAAGTTTTCAATGCATTCAATATTAGTCGAAGAATATATCAATAGTTTTCTGTTGAAATTGTTGGTGCGGATTAAAAATAAATTAGAATAATGTAGGAAATTAATTCGTTCCCCCATAGAGCCATGTAAAAATCTCAAACTTTGAAACCGTTTTACATGAAAGTTAGGTCTGTAAGATCAAAATTTTTTGATCTTATATTGTAGATAATACTATTAGGAACAAAATAAAATGGTTTGGAAAAAATTGTTGTGGCGTTTTTGATAGACGAAGCGTTTTTTCATTCCATTTCCATACGTCTCTTTTCACTCGATTTTGTTTCACATGAAACCCGACTTTTACAAAAACGCTGCAGTTTTGATTGGCATTTTGCCATCTGAGTAAGCTAATTCAATACAGGTTGCCGATATTGTAGTCGTTTGAAACGCGACGAATTGCATTGCAAAGAGTTTTTCAAATAATTATTCAGTAGATATTCCAAATGAGTATAATAAAATTAACATACTTTTTGACACACTCTATGAGAGAAAATCCGAATGAAAATTCCATGCAATTATATTATGTATTCAAAACACACGTGAAAATGTCGTACATCTAACAACATTCTCAAAGTTTGATGCACAGAAACTTTTACTCGCTAGGAAATAAAAAGATTCGTTGCCACCAGAAAATGCAGTTCATTTGATTTAGTTATTCCGATTAAAAATTCAAAGCGCATACGAAATGTACGAAAGTTGGGTAATATTTTCTCTTATTGTGTATTTTAAATAAACTTTCCTTCTTTCTTTCTTTCTTTCTTTCTTTCTTTCATTCTTTCTTCGCATTATCAATATTTCCTCAGAAAAGTCAGAGAAAATGAGGAAATGGGTTTACTTTGTGAGTCATCCTGAAGATTATGAAGTTCGATGTGAAGTTTCCATTGGCTGGAGGTCCTGGTTTCGAGCTTACAGTCAATTACTGCAGGTTCAGTTGAACTTACGCTGCATCAAGATATAGTACGGACCCTTTAGAAATTTAACATATTTGCAAAATCTCGTTCAAAATTACATATGATTTACTAAACAAATCTCTATTGCATCAAATGCGGCACATCCGTCTGGTTTCAAAGCAAAAGCCTGCGATTTATCAAAATATCCTCCAGAATCCTCCAAAATCTTCCAGAGCCTCCAGAATCCTCCAGAATTCGAACCTTGGACACCAATACAGGTCTAAACATTAGTTTCACACTTATAAAATCTTATCTCATAGTCATATCAGTTCACAATCTTAAACATTAGTTTCGTATCAATATTCAACAGCATTATAATATCATTGTAATGATTTTTAAATGTTATGAAGAATGGAAAAGTAATTTAACACTGTTGTAAATGAGAATGTTAGCTCGAAATGTATAGCATAATATCAATAAAATTATTATTAGACAAGACTTGACCATAAATCACACCGTTTGTGGCGAGTGGTAATGCAATGTAATAAAATACAGTCTATGGTTTATTGTTCATCATTTTCCTACAAGCAACATCCATTCACTCCACGTGGACAAACGTGATCTTTACCCCGCAAATGACATTCGTGCTATCTCTAATCGATTCATTAATAGACAAAATCTATTCATCAAAAGATGACATTTTTAATTCAAGTTATTACTTGACTAAACTCAGCTGGTAATTTACAGCATGGTTTTGTACACGCACAGTGATTTACCAACCTAAAGCAATAGGAAAAATGGTGACATAAAGACATGGATTTATTGACTGAATTGTGGTTTAAGTTGTGATGCCCTTTCTCTACTCATGCACTGAGAGTATTGTGGTTTGTATTTTTCATCAGTCAGTTGTGATGTTACTTTTGTGCATGCTGATATGTAGGTGGGATTGAGTTGTTGAGGTGGCTGTGGAGCCCATTGAAGTAGAACTATATAATTGAAATAATTACGCAAAAGTAACTGTCTTTGCTGAAATTAAATAAATGCATTGAATTTGGATCAAGTGTAAGAGTCCCGTGCTCATTTCATTGATCATACAAAAATCAAGAACAATGCCAAATGAAAATATTAATTTCCCTTTGAAAATTAATTGATTGTGATGTCATCATTCGTCCTGGAGGATGTTCAAAACCGTTTGAAAGACCCTGAAGTGAGGTTATTCAGCTATTTATAGTTGCAATTTATGCAGCAAATGCAAAAAATTTGTAAAATCTGAACACAACATATTTTATGACAAATGGCAGTACAGGAATAAAACAAATATCTGTTTTACTTTTATTGGTACTATCCTATGGATAAAATGCATTCTTTCACATACCTATTAGGTGGGCCCTGAAACTTTGAGGACACTTACAAATAGGAGGTATCACCTAAAGTGAACAGGCAATGATCATTATTGTTTGTAAATAGATGGTTGTGTCTCAGGGCTTATAGACTTGCCTTACACCTTACAACCGAACCGATAGATCTTCGAGTACGCGATTTACGAGATCTTCTTGTAGAGATGAACAAGATCTCGTCGTCATTACAAGATTTTCTCGAGATATGCGAGATATATATCTTGAACTACAAGATCTAGATCGCCAAAAGAATGCTCTCTGTACGTCTAATTGCCTGTGTACTTTCTTGAACACCTCACAGTTTCATCACGATGTTTTCGAACTCGCTCTCGAGAGATTATTGTGTGGTTTACCCAACCGACTCCAAGATCATACATGAACATGGGGTACATCTCGTCGTGAGAAACAAACTCCCAAGAACTCTTGACTTCGCGATTATTTGCAATCTTCTTTGCTGAATTGATATACGATTCGATTTCCAAGACATGCATGAGGAACATATTATAAATGTATGTATCTAATGAACATCACAACATAAATGCACAATTAGAGTTGGCAAGCGTTTTGAAGTAAATATTGAATATAAAATTAATTAAAATAAGAATGCTCCCCACCCCTCCCCCCACCTAATCTAAGAGTTATAACAATCGGTGCTGATTCCAGACATTTATAAAGGATTTATAGGATTTATAGGATTTATAAAATTAAATTATATTAAAATATTATATAAATTTAAAGAAAATTGTGAGAAGGACCAGCATGAAGGAAAATCACAAAAGTAGTACCATATGAACTAAACGACTAATGGTGAAAATCAGTTCAATTTCATGTCGAAAATACTTAGAAACCTACCATTAAAGAAATTTAAATATCCCGGGACTTTGCCCCCCGCTAGATGTCGTGCAAACTCGGTGCTGTTGCTGTTGCTGTTGCTGTTGCTGTTGCTGTTGCTGTTGCTGTTGCTGTTGCTGTTGCTGTTGTTGATGATGCTCGGTATGAAACGGCAGAGCGCGAGGGCTGGAAGGTTCGTGCAACGGCAACGAGATGCAGTCCTGTTGCTGTTGCTGTTGATGTTGCTGTTGTTGATGATGCTCGGTATGAAACGGCAGAGCGCGAGGGCTGAAGGTTCGTGCAACGGCAACGAGATGCAGTCATGTTGCTGTTGCTGTTGCTGTTGCTGTTGTTGATGATGCTCGGTATGAAACGGCAGAGCGCGAGCGCTGGAAGGTTCGTGCAACGGCAACAAGATGACGCTGGACGATTGATGGGGCAAAAGCGTGCGTGAGCGTGCTCTCCTACACGGGCTAGAATCACGTCACGCCGCCATGTAACGTGTTCATGACTTTATCTATAGCGCAATAGACTCGACTCCACAACCATTTTCCAAGTAATCATACATCTTGCCTCGTTATTCTTACCAAGACCTTTTTCTACACTTTTCTTTTGTTTTCTTTCAGATTCAGACCGTGCTTTCACAGTAATATCCTTTAATTACCTTCCGCAAATATCTATTAAAGGAGAGAAGGGCGCGTTTTCATTCAACTCTTTTCACACTCATCTCTGCTCCTTCTTGTTCGTTCATACTTTAAAAATGTAATTGTTAGGAAAATGCATATATGTTGTATAGAAATGCACCTGTTGTGTTTCATGTTTACCTAAATATCCCACCCATGATTGAATATTCAATTGACGTCATATTCTGAACTGAAGGGCATATGAGCATATTTTGATCATAGTTTCAAAAAATCGCAATATGTCTAGAAATATCGAATCGTGATAAACGAAATTTTCAATAAATATTAGTATGAAAGAGATGCAGAATCCCGAGTTTACATAATTAATTACAGTGGTGTTTGTAATGATTTTTACCTGTTTGTATCAGTTTAGATGGATATTCATGTATTTCCACCTCTAACAGAAAATTGTTCGATTTACATTGCATTTTAAAACTGCTCGTCGTATGTATCCAGGCTATGAGATAATCGTTTTCCTCATGAGCATTCTCAACTGGACAATGAATGTACTCACGTTGTTTATTACTATAGGAAAACGCTCTGTGTAACGCGTTGATGAGCGAGCATAGGACGTGCAAATTCTCGAACCGGAAATGCGTGCACAACGCACAGAAAACATATACATCCATATTGAATTGATATATGATCCACTCAATCAACATAAAAGTATATGCTTTTCATTGAAAGTTGAAAATATCATCTATGCACCCATGGTACATAGCAAATCAGATTCAATTCAATTGGCACTGGAAAACATTCATTTCGATACTTCATTTCTGACAGCTATTAAAAATTTCAATAAGTTCATACGTTTTTAACTAATTGGGATGAAAATGTGTAAAATAAGAGACAATGTTGGTCTTAATGACCATGCAAAATATGAGTTTGATCAGATTTATCGAAGACCATTTTAATTTTCAACCTATCAGGAGATATTTATTTCAATTTTAACCAATGAATGGATTTCAAAACAATTAGGGTCTACAAACAGAAAAGGTTGTCTCTACATGTGTGCAAAATTTCAGATCGATCGGTGAAACGCTGCGACTTCTATTGCTACAGGTAGCAGCCAAAAAAAAGAGGTCCGTGTCAAAAGAGTCAAAAGGAGTCGCTCGCTTCGCTCGCTCAATCAGCTCGTAGGTACTTAATTGAATATCTTTTTTCACATGCCAATCTAATCACTCTTATAAACATTGACTTTGCTTCCGTCAGATCTGACTGTCCATCTGATCTTTTCAATGAACTTATAATGAAACTTTCGATACAATTTGATCGCATCTATATACCTTGAATGCAACATCAAGCTCGTCAGAGTCTTCATGGCGGTCAACAATGTGTTTCCTGCATAGTCTGTACGCTGGGACTTTGGCTCGTGGGACAATTCGCTGTCCCTATACATTCAGCGCGATGAAACGAAATTACACTTGACTTCCAAATCACATTACTTATTGAATTTTTCATAAATACAATCAAAAAAAATCAATATATCTTCTGTAGATTTCATATGCGCTATTGATTTAATGCAGCATCACAAGAAGGAGTAACCGGTAGTAGCTAGGATATATCAATATGTCTGTAAGCACAATGCTGTGACTATTATTATACATGTGTAAGATGTCCCATCTTCTTCAGAACTCGTCAATGCATCTAGGAAATATAATACCTATAATATATTATGCCCGTTAGCGACTCCTATTGTACGAAAGTAAACATCCAGTGTGTACCTAACATCAAGACGTAAGGTACGGGGGCAGCAGATAGTGTTTCTAATGTAAGCTCAAACAAGGCTGCAAGTTGGCAATATCAAGGCATCTCAATCATACGAACAGAAGAACTTGAACAGTAGTCTACAGGAAGACTTGCTACTTGCTTTGGGCGTCTCAAGTAATTGAATTTCTTTCCTTTATTTTCTTCGATTAAATTGCATTATTATTTCTTCTCTCTTCCTCGATCTTCGTATATTTCATTGTCTTAGCGTTTAACAAGCAATTTGTTGCGCAGGATTTTATAGAAAATTGGATATACAAACAACGGCAACTTTTTATTTTATGAAACTTACCATTGTTTACCAAGACATTTAAAAGCTCTTGTTATCAAAATGATAATGATATGTTGATCGTTTCAATAGACAATTAAATTTTACTCCTCTCGGTAAGGCTTACTACATGCATGAGCATGTTATTCGAATGCCTGCATTTTGAACGACAAGTGCAAATAAACTGTAGAATCGGTAGTTTCATAATATAATCACAAGATCGTGTGTACGAAATTTAAAATGTTTTGTTTATCTTTTACTTATCGCCATGGTGACGTCATAATTTGGGTCCTATATTTTTATTAAAAGGGACTATTAATGGGCTTAAATTATCCAATCAACAATCTCAACTCTTAGCAGTAATTACAACAACGTCAAAGTCCTCTATTTATCTTCATTTTCTTTGCACAGATTCATTTGTTCAAAATGCTGATAATCATTTTGAAAAATCCCTACACATGATTTTACAGTCATGCGCATAAATAATTTAATAATAAATTGTTGTTTTATTACCAATGTCTTGCAAAATCATAAATCTTTCAATATGGCCAAAGTACCTACACCTTCGCATATCGTATGCCTCTAGCCTTGGCTTAATACACAATAATTATGTGTAAGTACATGTTACGTCAGCGGTTAAATGCACGTTTTTTTCCTCTTTAGTGTTGCTCTTTTAGTACTTGCAAGCTAATTAACCTGCGTAATAACTCAGGTGTAAGATAGTTGAGGAAACGATCTGTGTGCATCTCTCCATGAATATTGATTATGAGTTTCTACGTCCCGTGTAGGTGGCGTGTTCACCTAGTATTATATAACCGAATAACAGTCTACACCTTATCTATAATTAGTCTTGTGACTAGATACTAAATAGTAGCTTTGGCATTGTTGTAGGTAAGTTTTAAAATGGTTTTATCAAGTTTAGACATTCAGACGAGGTTATTCGCTGACAGATGGCGATTGAGGGGTATTTTGTCATTTGTTTGCCAATTAATATTCGTGTGAAACTTCCTGCTCTATACAGACCTTGGAAATGCTAGAAAGATAAAATGCGTCAAAGGAGCAGTGATAATTTCGTTGGAATTTCTATGAAAGATTTGACAATGACTATGAATAGACTTTCCAGATTTATCTGAAAATTTCCAAGAACACCTAAAAAACTGATCCCATAGTGACTGTGCAAAATTTGAAGTTGATCGGTCAAACGGTTTCATTTGTCAATTTGCCACCAATTACAGGATTTTGGCGAAAATTACACTTGACCGCTCATATGACATTAGTGTGATGTGCAAAATTTTATATCGTTTGGTTAATCGGTTTTTAACCTACCTGGATCGGTTTGATCTGCGCAGTGCAGGCAAAACGCACAGACAAAACAAAAACACCGAAAAAATCATAAAAGTTCTGCAGTAACGCTCCCTACTCTCGTTCAAATTACAGTTATTAGGAACAGAATCTAATTTTGAATATAAGTATTTTAATTTTGATACTTCCCTATTGTTGGGCTCAACAATAACTCTAGATACACCAATGGACCCTACTTACACATTAACTTATTGAATGTTTGACAGATCAAAAGAATTCAAATATTAAATTACAGACAATTACACTCGGAAAATGATTCTTCTTTGCCAAGAAAACTTTGTTCTGAACTCAACCTTATTATTTGGAAAAATTATCATGAGAACAGCAGAAAAATATGACTGTTGATTGAACTTCTTTCGAAAAGTGCAAATCGCAGCAAATTATAGAACCAAGTTCGGAAGAAGGAAAGAACATACCAAATTAATCACTTGCAATGAAGCTATCCTCACTCTTCTTGGGGGTGGTGGGAGAGCTAAGAGAAAGAGAGTGGGGTAGAATATTGTCATGAAATGAGCTAAGAAGCTGACTCACTGCTGGCCTTGGCTTCAACACCGAGATCAAATCGCACCAACATAGCGCGTGCACCGTGATTGAACCGCGTCCCATGATGCGGCGTCCCTCCCAGTCAGGCGGACGTATACGCTCCTTCATCAAGATTCATAATTAAAGTAGTGCGTCACTTCGGCCCGGTATCGAGCCTTGGCGTGTCAGACGAAAATGTTACGCCTAATATTCTTCTATTATTGATTCAGCTCCGGGCTAGCCTACTGCTAGGCCTCTGCTTTTCCAGGCAGACAGGAGGAAATAGAGATTTGAAAATAGGGGATCTTTCATCTTTCTGGTTTCCCATGATAGAATGCATTCTACATTGTTATACTAGGAAAACGCTCTGTGTAACGCGTTGATAAGTGAGCCTTCGTATTGCATACGAATTAATATGTGAGTGAAAGTTGCTGCTCTACATGCCTTGGAAATTCATTTGAAGATAATGTAACGAAATGCTTTCTTTGAATAAATTTTACAAATATTTCAAAACATGCATAAAATGGCAGTAAAATATCAATAACTATTGAATTTCTTGACAAATTTGTCTGGAAATGGTTAAAAACGCCTAAAATGTGGGTTCCGCAATGACCATGCAAAATTTAAAGTTGATCGGTAAAACGGTTCAATTTTTAATTTTCAACCAATCAGATGATCTCGTTCAAAAACCAAACACATGACATCAGTGTGTGTGCAAAATTTTATATCGATTGGTTGAACGGTTTGACCTGGGCAGTGCAGGCAAAGACACGGCATAATCTTCATTGATAAGCATTTTCTTGAGTCCATTGTTGAAATCGCACTTTCATTGTTGCTGTTTCCACATCATTTTTCAATCAACATCTAACTTTTGAATATAAAGTTTTCTACCAAAGATTTGGAATCCTGTTCCGTTCCAACTATCAAGTTGCTATGTACAAATAAAACATGTATGTAGGTAGAGAATGTTTCGCGAGAATTTCATTGCCAAGTTTTTATAATGATTGTGTATGTAGTGTGAACTTCATTTCCTTTGCGAATTGCAAAAACTTGCTCTTTCGATTCGATAGTTCGACAATGACTTTCCAATACCGATTATAAAAGTCATTCTTGTAAATGAAAAATCTAAAAAATCAATTTCCGTATTTATACAGACAACTTTTTGTAACATTTTCTCTGCGAGTTGGTTTAATTGTCGCAAAGTTGCTCAGAGGTGGTCTTCTACTTTAACTGACTGTCAACTTCAAGCAGAATGTTTAGGTACTTTTCTCGTACACACAGATAAATACTTAGCTAATACAACCCCAAAGTTCTCAAAGTATGATGTATACCTAGTTACTTGTATTATGAGAAGAAAAGTTAATAAGTACATAAATTATAACATTTAGCATTATACAACAATCCTATGTTTGTTTTTTATTTGACAAAATCTTAAAGTTAGTAAAATTGAACTTGGAACATGGGAAATTAAAAGAAATTGATGAGGGTATGAAAGTACTTTAACAGTAAATTCAAATTGATGATAAATGTAAAATTACAAAGATGAAAAACCATGGCAATGACAATTGTATCAATTGAAAAATCTTTCACACCACATCATTTTATCTTATATAAAATCTCAATGGCCATTTTTACTTGAGTTTTTAGTTGTTACAAACATGACCAGGAGGAACCCAGTCGTGTATTTTGGGAATAGAGGTGGAAGTTGAACTAAACTGAGGAGTAGGGTAGTTTTATTGTTAGATATTTTAATACTCTTGAGAAGTGATTTTACATTTTATCTTACATAAAGTCTCAACCATTTTTACTTGAGTTTTTAGTTGTTACAGACGTGACCAGGAGGAACCCAGTCGTGTATTTTGGGAATAGGGGTGGAAATTGAACTAAACTGACGAGTAAGTAGTTTGATTGTTAGATATTTTAACACTCTTATAGAGAAGTGATTTTTAAAGATTTCATTGGCGTGTTCAAGGTAAAAGCCTTCGCTATATATTTGTTGGAAAATGGAAAATACTTTTATATTGATGTCGTTAGTTGCGGAAGTGACCGCCAGGCACGCACACATCGGGACAGCATGCTACAGTTCGAAGAGAAAATGGTGGATGTGTTCTTTCTTTTTCCAGCTCGTCAACTTATAACGAGCTTAATGTTCCAATTTCATAGCAAACGAGAGATGTAGCTTTCGAACAATCTGCCAAATGACCCGTAACGATCGAACTAATTACTAGTAACAAGCTATTAATAGTCGATCCTCCGCAATGCCCTTTTGGAACTGCAAAATACGAGTGCGTCGTCAAGTTAAACTTCTGACATTAGAATCTTGTCAAATGAGGAGAAGGTCATTGGTTTTGTTTGTCCTTTCAAAGTGGTCAAAAGTTGATTTCATTCTACAACCTGGTTTGGTTCGTAACATTTTGCTGCGTCTGTATTTTTTATTACCTGTAGCAGATTTGCGTTCGAGTTTCTTTTTATTTTTTTCTCGTTCGGCAATCTCGAATTTTGTTCGTATCCGGCTTGCTCTGCCTGAAGGCCCACAGGGGAATTCCCAAACATGTGCGCACGTTCGTGTGCGTCGTCCCTAGGGCGTGTCCATGCGTTGCTTTTTGGAGCTCCACAAGATGGCGACTTCCACCTCCTCATCGCCATCATCGCCATCATCGCCCAGGTCAACCGGTATAGGTCATATGCGTGAGTTTGTTTACATGGTACATAAACGAGACTCCTAGACGTCGCTCTCAAGCTGATACCTCAACCTGCCTCTCGACTAGTTTCGTGGACAGTGATTAGTTTCGCTGATACTTATTTGGTTTTCGGCGGTTCAACGTCCTGCCGGCTTGGTCCGTGGAGGAGAATCGCGATCAGTTGGCGAGATGCGAGGCCATCTCAGCCGCTGCAGCCTGCATCTAGCGTGTTGGTCGACACTCGCCGCACGCACGATCTGCTATGTCCTTGTAGCGCGAAAATAAGACGCTCTCAAGACACTGCCCAAGACTTACCTACATGTCTAGCTTTGATTTATCAATCGAGATCCGATAAACAATTCAATTGGCTTTTCTGAACTTCTTCCTTCCTTCCTGAAAGCATAGATTATTAATTCACCTAGTTTCAAGAATGAACATCCGAATAAAAGATGCAGGAAGTATTCTGGTTCGCTTTATAGAAACCCATCTTACTCTTTGATGCCACGTTTGATAACTGCGAAGAGTGCACGACGATATACGTGGGTCTTGCTTGTAAAATGTTTTAGGCTCGCACTTTCGGCCGAAGATCCGGGTTCGATTCACGAGCATAACCACGTCGAGTCATTTTCCAATAAAATGAATGTTACGCTTTTTTTCACGATACAAAAAACCTTTATATGCATGTCTTCGTTCTTTTCGGGACGCGTAAATGGCAGACATGCCGATGAAACCGCGGCTAGGACGTGACGTTACAAATTGTGTCTCTAAATAATGATCAGCTTTCAATAAGATTCCTCTTCCTACTAGTATAATAAACCATTTTAATAAGCTCTCGATAATATAATTAGTTTTCATTGTCATTTAAACAGCAGGAGTGTATTATTGTTCAAATAATTATTAATTTATTCGGGTTCAGAAGTAGCTTCAATTGTCTCCAATGTCACCACGCCCTCGGTTTTTACAATGTTTCACTCTGTTTTGTGCGGTACCTAGGTACCTCAGAGAGCTACAAATTATTATAATTTCTCTAATTAGGTACTCTTTTGTGTTTATTACGTAGCTCCGTGTCCAATCTACTAAACACAATTGAATACAATGTTTTTTCAACTGACGCCTACATTCGGAATTGTTGCAGTACCGAGAGCAATGCATCTCCACAAAGATGAAAATAATGACAATTCCTGACACTCTGATGATTTACCTATTCATACTCTGTTATTACTCTGGTTAGCCAGATAAATCTGACACAATTCTTTTATTTTTAGACATCGCCGTGTCTTTTTATTGCACGTTGGTTTCTAACCGTCCAGGTCAAGTATAGGCAGTTCTCTTTTCATTCTTCGACCTAACAATGCGTCGCTATCTTGGTCGTGATTTTCTTCACGCCCCACGAGAGGCCCCGGGGGCCGTGAAGGCACAAGACGCAAGCCTACTGGACGCGTTCACGCCCAGAGTATATACTACCATCGTGGCAAACATGCTAAACATCCGTGACAAGAAAAAATACGTTCATTGTTACACTGGAAATCGGGTTTTTATGGTGAGACTCTCGATAAGTGACAGGTGTATGATTGATGCCAATCGGGGGATTCGATTCATCAAATTGAGTTCAATTAAATTGTTTTATTCAATTACCTACAGAGTGATGTATTTCTCGAAAAATCAAATTATTATATCCACATGCAATAATTAATTTTTAAAACGATCTACATTTTTGTGAAAATCGAATATAAATTCTAAATATTATGCTCCATTTTGTGCAATTTGAATTTTGTGGCTCTCATGGGCTCTCATATATACATATTCTGCTGCATTGAAATTTATCTTTCCTCAACAATTCATGAGAAAACTGTCAACCGCAGATAATAAGAAAAGCCAGTAATTAAAAACAAATCCTTTCCTACATAATGTACTATTACTCCTATCTTCAAACGAAAATTCATATTAGTTATTAAATAAACTTAATATTTCTGTCTAACCGTGTTTTGTAATTTGTTTGAAGATTCGCGACAGGCAAAGTTGGAGAAGATCTATAGCTTCACCATTACTCAGTATAGTTACCATCAGCAATGCACATTTAAGATGCATTTACTGAAACAATGTATAGAACTCGACATGAAATGATAGGTATAATGCTTTTAATTTTAAACTTAAAAAATGTTATTCTAAAACGATTCAAGAAAGAATCCTGATAAATCGAAATGCAACTTTTCCTCTCCGTTGCTGTGTCGACTGTACATGGACTATTATGGTCCAGGCATGGGTGACCGTTAACTTAGTTAGCCTCTGAGCGCCTATAATGAGAAGTAGCCGAGTTCGAATCCCGGTCGAAGCGTTATCGCCGTGGACTCAATCCCTTGTCTGCCATGACGTCATTGGCAAGAGACTTTATAGCCGACGTGGACAATGCCATGGGTGGATATAATATGACGTTTTACTGCGCTCTGGTTCAGATCGATATGCTGTCGATTAGATCGAGAGTCGAGCGATCTTGCCTGTCTGCGAGGCCAATGAAGCGAAGAAGAAGAAGACCACTAAAGATCGTCCCAAGATGTGTTCGCTTAGAGAGAACGTTTTTGCGAGACTAAAATAAATAAACGAAGCTGATTTAATACATCGTCTCGAGTGTGAATCATGTATTAGAGAGTTTTTGTTGTTTTCTTAGTAAACTACACCTGTAGAGGAAATGAGTATCAAGATATTTTCGGCAGGTTGCACAAAAGAACTGATTAAAGCGAGAAGACCGACTTTAGTTTTGTTTGACGAGACAGTGGGAATTGTAACAACAGTTTTACAGATTTCTTATTTATTTCGATCATCCTGATGCCATAGCTTCTGGAAATTTAATTATTTTTTCTTTGATATTGGAAATTAGTTATACCACTAATAAAACGCAACCGTTAAAAATCGGCATCTTAGTGTAATTCACCATGGTCCAATCTCGTATTCGCGACTCGTGATCTTAACGACGCACGTCTGCCACGTGACTAGCTTGGGTTATGAAGATGATTGAAATGATCACTTATGTGTACCTGTACACATGTTTAAGAATAGATTTGGTAGGGTCTTCGAGAAGAAAAATCGATGGGGTGGTAATGAATGTTGAATGTTGCATAATTTTGCATAAATTTGAGTTTGGTTTATAAATTCTAACTCCCAGATCGTAGGTATCGTGGATCGTGGTTTGCCAAGTTTCAGCTTGATTAGAGGATTCATCTGACCTGTACAGCAAGATGGAAACAAATAGTGTCAAAAAGAGTTGATGAAGAAGCTCACATACATCACAATCACACAACACAATCGCCTGCTTGACAGTCTAAAGTATATTTTTTTTAAATCCCAAAACATTTTATAATTTTAAAATATTACTATTTGCACCCACAAGGATTTCATACATTTTATGACAAATGTTTTGTTTATCTTTCTAAACTATAGTTTATAGATTTTACAGAACGACAATCTCAATTCATCATGTCTGGATGCCGACCTCTTTTCCTGGAATTACGCCTGGAATCCCTGGAACATCCGCTGGAAGCTATACCTGGATATTATTAATGTTGATTGAGGGCTGCATCGTCAGGGGAGATGCAATTGCTTCGGATGCATCTAGACCTAGACGGTCTTCGGGGAGGCGATGATTGCCGAACATGCATCTCGAGGGACGCCGCCTGTCTGCTGACGTCACAGCACGATGCATCGGCGTCGGCGGCGTCGTTTTCTGAAGACTCATCGTGAACGACTGCGTCTATCCAGCGTCGGAACAGCTCATCAGATAATAATGTGAACAAGCACATTTGTTGGGAATTCTGACATTCAATGATTCACTTCATCAGAAAAAATCGAATTACATAGAGTTCAGTGTTGAAAAGTAATTCCATTTATGTTAACTATTTAATTCGATATCACGGTTGGGACACAAGAAGCAACAGACTGAACCTAGGAAATAAAATAAATCACAGTAGACCACAACAAGGATAGCCAGTTCCGGACTTTAACTCGGAACAAAAAAAGCTCTAGTGTGAACTAATGGTGATTTTTTTATATATAGGGACATTTGGTAGCAAATTAGTCCGACTGGTGTCATCACTAATGACAAGAAAACGTATATCCTTCGTTCTAAAAACAGCCTAGATGATTCCACTGTTGATATAACTCCTAATTTGTTTCAATTAATTAGTCTAAGTAGTTCCAGCAATTCATTATAAAAGCTCGTCACATTTGTCGCATTCCATTCCTCACGCTATTCCTCGTCTGTGGAACAGCGTGTTGAGAACTTCGCGACACTCTCTGTGTGTAACTCGGCTCAATGTCAAGAACACATGCCTCAAGGTTGTCCGCGGAGTGATTAATGTGAACAATTACCCGCGCGTTCGAGTGCGGGAAACTACTGATCCACGCGGAGACACTGGCCGAGCACTACCAGTGATTGACACCCAGACAATCCGGTTTGTGCACGCGCAAAGAACAGAATGACAGCAATTGAAATCAAGGCGGTTTTGATTTACATCGATAAATAAAATAGAGAAATAAGATAGGTAGATTTATAAGTGTGATAAAAATACGGTATCTTGCTTTGAGAGGAACAATGGGGTTGATTTGCATCGAGAGTGTTGGCAAATACATCTTTCTTATTTGGTGTAAAATAGAAAAATTATGTTATGGACCTCACATCACTCAGAACGCCACTATAGTGAGAATATGTCGAACTATACGCTACACAGTAGTTAGTAATGGGGCTAATAGAGTGTTGCTTTAATGTAATTTTTACGTGATTTCTAAATCCAAAAATCGAAGAAGAATGATCTCGCAAGTTTTATTAATAGCTCTATGTTAATAGTAATAAAACTATTAATAGTAAAGAATATTTAATTAAAGGTCAAACAATCACTCAACTAATACTTCTACCTCAGGTCGCCTATTCTGTCTGGAAGGTGTGATTCTTTTATTGTATTGTCCTCGATTGATAAATAATGAATATGACAAACGGGAGTAATAATTCAGCATGGACCGCAACTAGTATATACAGAATCATCAGTAAGGCCCGGTTTTACCAACTATACTTTTGGATTACATTCAACAGTTGGCATCTCTTTGAAGCATATGATTGGTTGTGCCGCCAATTTAATGCAATATTTTAGTTAAATGTCCTATTGCTATAACAATTATAGCACTGCGTAA
Organism: Leuctra nigra; assembly: GCA_934045905.1. NCBI lineage: Eukaryota > Metazoa > Arthropoda > Insecta > Plecoptera > Leuctridae > Leuctra > Leuctra nigra. Next base: position 27,807,461 of record OW203761.1, on the reverse strand, counting down.
TTCCAAAGAGGGTGTTCTCTACCCCACGCTCAAAAACAATTTTGATGGTAAAATTACGTATTATTCTATCAAAAAACACTTGTTTTGGTGGTTTGTGAATGCAACTTATTTTCTTCTGTTGATTTTTCTTTTTATTCATTTATTAATTTCAGCTTTGCTTGTCTCCATAGCTGGTGGCTGAAGAAGTTTTCTTAATTTTTAATTTTCATTATTATAGATGACATATTCAATATGACTAGTCTGCATTTATGTTCGAATAAAATTTGTCAACCAGTTGGTTAAATTCTTCGACATTTCTGGGGAGGTCGCCCTCCAGGGGATGATAGGACACATTTTATGTTAAAAGCATCACATTAAATATCACACAGTTGTGACGTTGCTTTGGCATAACAATGAAACATATCGTGGATTGGGAATTGAATATCAATGTTAAATGCAACACTTCAAGAAATCTGGTGGAAATGTGAATGTCCCTCGTAAATGTGGCGTCGGTTTATGGATCAATTACAATCATTTGCATATCCATAAAACTACGCAATTCCAGGTTTAATCGGCTGTAATCCTGTCTATACATAAGTATACTCGAAGATGACATTGAATTAAAAGTTATTCTCCAGTTGAGAAAATTCTGTTTTTCTCTGAATTGATGGACGTACTTGTAAGTTCCAATAACTGCTTTGAGAAATAAAAAGTCAGCGCCGGGACTTGACGGTGAAGATCACACGTTTGCGTTAACAATGGAATAATCGGTAAATCCGATTGTGCAATGTAATGAAGGTGTTTGCAGCGTGAAGAGTGTGTGCGAGTTCCGGAAAGACTGCGTTGCATAAGCAATGTTACTCATGCATCAGAATCTGTTAATGAGAGGCTCATTTCAGATAGTCGTTAATGTTTCATTAATAACTTTTTACATTATTTTATTCATAGATCCATTTTTATGCTTCCATATATTCTACACACCTCTTTTATTAAAGATATTACCACAACTCATTTCGCAGTGCCTTTAATTACGGACACCGTGTTTTATTTATAATATCCTAATTTAAAAAGTAATAAGATTCACTTTAATGAGGATTCACAATTGCTATCATCTAAGTTGAAATCAGTCATTACATTATGTTTATGCATAATTATTGCGTAAAATCACATTATAATCTCCCAGAGATCGCGGAAAATGCATTAATTATCTGCAGTTCAATCTTGCGAATACACAAACTAAACTAAAAACAAATTACATCGTCAATGCATGTGATTCCGTACACTTTTGAAAACTGTTGAAATATGTTATACGTGAAATGAGCATTATTAACACTCAAAAGTCAAAATACAATAAAACAATACAAGACATTCATGTTTCAAGTTTATTATGTTTTCAGGTACCTATTTTAAAGTGCATATTTAATGTCGTGATGACAATCTTGTAGCAGGCTTATTTACTTTACATAAATAATTAATATTACAATTTTTAAAACTTGTGAAGTTATAGGATAGGTCATTAACAAATTATAATACATTTTAATTTTTAATCGACGTTATACTTTAAGCAAGTTGAATATCTTTTACCTCTTCGACTGCTCCTAGCTCTACGATTAGTCATGAAATATTATTTGTTTATTAATAAAATTGTTGAAGAAATGATAGCGAACGGGTACATCTAGTGAAGTGTAATTTATTCAATGGGAAAGGAAGTTATTTGTCATTGGAAGCATCACTTCCGCCGCCACAGCGCCTGTGTGTGATTGCGTCTACATTTTATGATCCACAATATGATTACAGATGTTATCGGTAAGCACCATGTAATTCTAAAGAATAGTTTTCACATTGAGGGCGTGTCTTTTCAAAGCTTCAAACAAACAATAGTAAGATGCAACTGCCTTCATGATATTAAAACAAGAGAAGTTGAGAGTTACCCGATGACTTAGGTATAGATATATATAGGTAATAGAGAGATGTAGGATTATATTTTGTAAAATGATGAAAGGAACTTTTATTCTACACTTATAGATATTCAGTATTTTCTCCTCATTTCCAATCACAACATTTAAGAATGTCCAATATTTAGTAATTGTGCACCAAAATTTAAAGTAACTCCTAGGCCTTCACGATCCATTTGTAAGCCATAGCCGGGTTTTATAAAATTTAGAAAATAGGAACCCTGCAGATATAAATTTTGCTTCTACGTCTTTAAAGGACATAATAATTTTACCACCACCTGCAAACTGGTATCTTCTACCCAAGGAAGTTTTAAATCACATACCAATAGAGCATGTACTAAATTTGTTCAAATCTACTACTAAAACAATAGCAAAAAAGTAAATTTATTTACCTACATTCGTAAAACGTCTCGCATAAGTACTTAGATCATTTTAATTTGTCTTATTAGGGCGTAGAATAACAATAGTTCTTTCAAAATCTCGTATCATTTAACATTTTGGTCTCATTACTATAACATGTAAAATAACTTAATTCATCCAGATGAAGAGTAATGGCTGGCCCACCAACTTAATCGCTCTTCAACATAATCCACCTCCTGTATTTCATTTGTCATAATTTAACTAAGTTCCAGTCAAGAATATAGTTGAGACTAAATGATTTTTAATGTAGACTGGGTGCGGTGAATAGTTTGATTGTAAAGGGAAGAGAAGGGAGGCTACGCAACAGTGATGAGTAGCTTGCATTGATATTCATGTGAGTGAAGCTCGTTTAACCAATTAAACGTTAGGTAATATAAAGCTTCGTCGAAGTATTCAAATGGCATTTTGTTAACCATCTTGACGCATGGCCTGAAGCGATTTCAAGCGTTTTGCAAACGCAGTTTTTAGCCACACACAACCCTATTATTAAATATTTGAACAAACTTGTTTTATTAATTTTAATAATTGCAGTGTCTAGCATGCTAGACTAATTTTAACTAAAATGAAGCAACTATAAAAGTTTAAAGCTGTCTGATGATATTGACGTCAGTTTGTTACATTCAAAGAAGAGATTTACTGTATGTATTATAATGACGTCAATACCGTACGCAAAATCATGTCTGAGGGTATGACGTTGGAGCCGGAGGACACTCGTATATTTCAGAAAAGTGTTCTGATTTCGCGCGAGATTTCAGGTACAAAACAATGCGGAACAAAATTCCCTGATCCTTCATAGAGGTGCAGGGTTATTAACTTTGTGATTGCACAAGAAATTTTGATCCAAAAGCATTACATGTTTGATTAGGTACAAGTGATAAATGAAATGATGGATTTAAAGTAGATTTTATGTAGTTTACAATGTACATGCACCATTAGTTGTTAAAACATGGTTACATTACGTGATAGATACAATGAGTTATAATTGATGTTACTTTTGCATAATGGCATATCGCAATTTTAAAAAGTAGGTGAGTTGCTTACTATCTATTAGGAGTACAGTTTTTACATATTTGAAAACCTGCATATAGCTTTAAATATTATGACAGACAATTTAGTTGGGAAATCAGTTTTTATAAAGCAAGACCTTTCGTTTTGGCACTCATATCGATAAATATTTAAAAACATAAAAACAATCACCTAAATTATAAAGTAAAGTTATACACTGTCACCAAGCCATTATCAGTAATAACATCCTCTAAACTGAAACCACACCAACGTCTCAATTTTATTGTATTATTTTCTTACTCTCCCGGTAGAAAATGTATGCTTTAAGTAATTCAATTCAATCATCCATCAACATCGACAAGAACTGATCCAGAAAAGAAAATCTTCGCTGACGTTGCAAGTTTCATGCCGCTTTTGTCACCTCGTCTTCGCGAAGAATATTAGATGAGAAACATCGATCGGCCCTGACAAAGAGAGTGACATAATATCAGTGTCAGTCTAAAACATCTATTTATATTGAGTATTGACCGAAGGGTTAATACTCAGACGCATCAACCAGACTAGACCACATGGCAAACCTGTATTACAAGGCAACTACGTGTGGTTTTACACACTATTTACACCTATTGGCTCTCATAAGCTTGCCGTCCCAGCACGTTTGAATAATGTTACGTTATGTAACATCTTTGAATATATTTTTCCAGTTCATAGAAAAAAATTAGTCAACATAAAATATTTCTATGGTGGCTTCCTTCATAGAAGTTTTTTGCCATCTTACATAAATTATTTAGATTTGTAAAGCCTTATAAATAATGCCCAATCAGTCTAACAGTATTCAAGTAGTAGGTTCGCACTTTATTAGTAGCTGTCGAGAAAAGGGTACTTTTAAAATGGTCTGTAATTTACATTTTCCTCATATTCCATCTGTTTCTACTTTATATTTTCTGAATTCTAAATAGAATCAAGAAGTGTGCATTTTTGCACTGAAGAGTTGTGAAAAAATTATAAAAGTAAACGAACAACGGAGTCGGTTGGTGATCAAATCAACAGCAAGCAAATACAAGATTTTTCCTTAAAAAACGCATACGAAATTATTTCAATATTAGCGTAAGGTGCTAATGATTCGTGCAAAGGTAGGTAATGTCTGGTGATGCGGAGGAGGCCAGTATTTTGGCGCAGTCTGCAGCAATGATCGGGTGCACGCAGGGGCGATGACCGCGACCATCCTGGACACAGACGCGATCCTACCACTGATAAAGACACACGTTCAATCAAAATATTGCACAACAATAACACTCGCTTCATGCGATTCGACTGTCAGGGCTGAAGTATTCAGGGCACGGAAGTATTAGGAAGACGTTTATAATCCAGACATTGACAGTCCAAATCATGCCAAGGAGCAGGGTTATAGTTAGAATATTTTACAAATATTTTAAAACTAGCTTTATTCCTAATTTTCATGTGCTTTATCAGGATGGACAATTCATGGCTATAATCAGAATGTGAAAACTGAACGAGTGTCAATCCTCGATTAAACCAGATACCAGAATATCGAGTGTTTTAAAATCGTTTTCATCAACTTCCTCTGCGATGGCGCGTGGTTTTGGATAATCAGCTAAAGCTTGATGTGATGGATTTTCTGCTGATGCACAAGATTCACTGTTTGCAGCTTGCACCATATGCACCGTATGCACCATATGCACCATATCCATGAGAGGTGCGAATAATGGGATAAGGAACCATTAATTTCCAAACATGTGTCCATACATAGGTATCTTTTGAATCAAGCTGTAATAATTTTTTGACTATTTCTATACTACTGTTTGATATTATCTAAAAGCAGAAGAAATATATTTGTTATTAGCAAATTAATGCTCATTATTAATTTAATAGTCGATTTTACTTTGCAATAAAACCATTCTATCTATATAACAGATCAGATCAGAATAACTGTTTTAGCTGTTGGTTGGAAAATATTAGTTTTCTGAGTGCAAGATTTTTTTTTATTTTACTTGTTACTGCAGGAAGAAATATAGGTACACTCAAACCAATAAAAATTGGTACTTGAAAAGAAAAGGATTGGCTGCTGGTAAGGTTCCTTGACAATCAAACCTTGTAATTATCCAATGAAATAAGAGCGCACCTACTAGAGGTAGATGATGCATTACACTGCCTTCGTGGGATGATGCCATCAAACCTTAATCAGCCAATCCATTTCTTTTCGAGTACCGATTTTTATTGGTTTGAGTGTACTACAAGAAGAGTATAGAAAGACCCAGTTAGAGGTGGAAAGATCAAATAAAAAAGGATGTAGAAGAGAGAGAGGAGACTATGGGAAGAGTAGAGAAAGAGAAATTGTGGGACGATGGAGAGAGTGGAGAGAGATGGTAAAACGGGAAGAGAAAATGGAAGAAATTTGAAACGTCAAGTCTGGCAAGCAGACGCTGATCATATGCCCCTGAAAATAGTTTTCAAATTGTCATTTTACGTTGCAATTTGTAAACCCACCCAATATAATGATTGAAAAGATTGAATGAATAGCATTTTTACGAGAAACACACACACACTACTCATTCACCAACACCAGCTCTCATATTCATTTCGCTCTGTCGAGACTTGACATCAATGAGAGTGTAATTTAACCCGTATCGTGAAAACGCAGAGTACACTTGCATTTACGCAAACTACTCGACATCTAATGAGGATGATTGGGAGATGATGAATAAGATATTATAGATAAAAGAGGATGATGGAACAGAGACGGTTTGGATTATTAGCCAGGAGAATTCCCACCTTTGGCATCCCCTGAGAACTACTACGAAAACTCTTTCGTAAGTAAGGTTGGTCGCGGGAATCGAACTCAGGTGTCCCAAATGAGCCACGTACATTCTAAAGATCTTTACAGAAAGTTTGTATTGCCTTTATGGGAAACAAAAATAAATATAAGAGTATTTCTCCACATTTGTAATTTAATATGTGCATATTTTATACAAATAGGGATATTTCATGTTCATTTAAAATTCCACGAATATATTTAAACGTGTTAAAGATGTTTTAATTAAATATTTCCTACACAGTGACGATGTAGATCTACCCGTGTTCTTTTAATTTGTATTCAACATAGTTATAAATAAACTGCGAATTCATTTTCAAATATCACGTGTCATCCCAGCCTCCAAACCAGGTGATCGTTCCTTCTAAAAAGCGTGCATATTTAGCAATGCGATGCCGATAAGGTAGTAGTCTGTATAGTCATGAGAACTGGCCGAAGTGATTGTTAATTAGCCATGTTTTGCCTCGTGCTCTTGTTAACGCTGATCTCACGTACCGATTAGAACAATGATCAGGACAAGAAAAACGCCGAGACCACATTCTCTCTCTCTCTCGCTCTCGATCTTGTTAACAATACAAATTAAAAAATATCGGCAAAGTCGTGGATATATAGAATTGTTTTACAGGGGACATCTTTTTATTCGATCCTTCTCTTCACGTAGAGATATGTATGGAAAAGAAAGAGTCGAACTCACGGACACCAGGGAGGTAACTTTCACGCATCGGTTACCACTTGGATGAGAGATGCTGCTAAGATATAGATGCAGCGTTTCAGAATAAGTGTGGGTAGCATTTGCCATAGCGTCTGTATTGTAGATGCAGTCTGTGATATGACATGGATGTTTGCGAGAACGTTATGTTATTTTGGAGAAGGGGGACTGGAAATATTGTCACGAGTGCAGTGTAACTGTCGACAAAAGAAATTATTTGGCAGGTCTGAAACTTGTGTCAAGATTATGATTTTTTAACGTTATATATAGGTATTGTGTTGAAGTTGTAAACTATAGCGTACTGCATGTTGTTATCTGTTTGTACGTAGAAATTGTAAAAATAAACTACCTATGGCAACAATTACTGCAGTAGGTACTGGTAAAGTTTGAAGATAAAAATGCAAAACAATTGTGATAAGATAGGCGCCTAAGCCTATACCTAAAAGAGATATTTAAATATTAGTCACTAAAGAAAGTTATACTTTTAACACTTCCAAAACTAATACCAAAGAATATTAATAAAATCAAACATGATTTCTGGACATCTTACGATGATTTCCTTTGTGTAATAGTTTTCAATATAAACTTTATTGTCATCGAGTGATCCACCCACCCCCTCTAAAAGCAGTTCGATTCTTCCACCTCGATATCACACAGTTCGATCGGTACTTTCAACCTATCTCAGCGCGAAGATGCATGAAGTAGAGAAGAAGAGAAGAAGAAGAAGAAGAAGGTGTAGTTGGTTGATGGAGCATAATCTCAAGGCACGCAGAATCGTGCGCCGATGATTCGTGCACGAAAAATGCAATTCAACCTCTACACGAAAGAGAAACAAAAGTGTCTACCTACTTACATCTCGTCGCTGCAGAGATGGTTCTCTATTATCCCGCAACAGCACACTGGAGTCGGGCAAATTTGAGACCATCCAAGCGTAGACAATACCGTGTGCATGGATGGATAGTCCTTTCAAGTAATACTGCGACGGCTGTACTAATAATTAGTTCGATTTAAAAGATTACTAAGTAGAATTACCGAGGCGTGCTATATGATTACGGAAAAGACGAAAGGAAAAAAATGTGCTGTCATTTTGTCGGCGTCAAGCCCGTGAGATTATTAAGTGGAAAAATAGATGATTATTTCGTCAAAAATCAGATTGAGGAGATACGTACTAACTTATTTTTGATCCCAATCGACGAGACCACGGGCGTAATTTTCAAGTCACGATCGCGATATTAGGCCTCAGTTGAGATCTTCTTGTCATGAAGTGGCTTCTATATGAAATATGTTGTTTTCTGCTGTGTTCGAAGATTCAGCGTTTCACGCACGACGAACTGGCATTGTCGTTGTCAATGCATTGCGAAGTCGCTCCAGCTGCGCGCTATTTCATGTTCTCACTGAGAGATGAAAAGAAACGTAATTCACGATGTAATCGCTCGTGGAAAAATCGTTTTGCTTAGTTGTGTTTGCTTTTGATCTTCTTTTCACATACTCTGGTATCTGCAGTCCAGTACGACGGTATATTGTCACATTATAGTGTGTCGGTGTCTCCAATCATGCAGGGCAGACATTCGCAAGAACCCAAGAAATAAGTCAGCTATTATAAACTGCACTGTGTTCTCCTCACCTCCAGAAACCATCATCTTACCTCAATTGATGCATAATAAATTATTTCAAAAATATATAAAAGAGGTCTTAAATATTAATAAAATGTTCATAAAATATATTATTTTCCTTGTCAGCATTTGCTAAATTCTGTTATTGAATCTATAATTCTTACTTTTTTTACTTTCTGTATTCTTTGTTTTGCAAAACGACTGCGAGGCCACTGTAGCATCAAACATATTTAATTACTTTAAATTTGGTAATATTAGCATAACTTAATAAAATAATAATCGTAGCTCCTTATAAATTTTCATACACAAATGTTAAAATCATTTGAATTTCCTATAAGCAAATGGTTTGCCAATTTCACGTCAGATCACAATTTGCAAACCCCAAACACGGATATTTTAATAGGTGCTATGTGGTACAAACATCACACAAAAAGACCTGTCAAACCCTCAGGTTATTTGTCCGCAGATATTTTTTAGATTTAAATAACGGTGTTCCAGAATTCATGTGATTTGTAAATTATTGCAAAATAGAAGTGGTATAATGACTGTGTGCCTATAATTAAATACAAAAATATAGGCTTGGCAAAAAACTATTTGGCAGAGTGTGAGCAGAAATATATGAATTAGTTTAAATAAATTATAAATTCCAATATTTTTCTTGTCCGAATACAAAATGAACCCAAATCAACTATCTACATGCAATTAACATAATTTTTAGCAAACGACTAAACTAGAACGGCTTCAATGAACATAATATTTGATTGACTCTGGTCATTGATGCAATCTGTAGGAAGTGATTGAGCTATTCCAGTAGCTCGGGCATCAATGTTTAATCGGGCCGGCTTCTACTTCTGGTGTGGTCACGCAAGCCCTGGGTGCGTGTTCCAATGTAGGCCAGAGTCCTGGGAAAATAGCACAGGGAATCCATACCAGGTAGCCACGTCGGTTCCAAGACCAACGCGAGAGCCCAAAAAAGATTTACTTTACATAATCGCAGGATATCTTGAATTCATTACAAGGTATTTTTTTCTGTATTCTGCGAGGAGAATGAGGAGTGGTCAAAAGCAGAGCGTTGTTGTCAGAGGAAGTCGGTTTAAAAAAGTATCGAAATTATAATTATTGTATTGGAAGTGTTCAGAACAATTCTTCAATTTTTTTTAGTGTAACAAGTCTTGAGAGTAACAAATTAAGAATTTTGAATTTGAATCAGTTTTGAGTTTTTTACGATTATTTCCGGGTGACATTTTCTTCGGGAAATTGTATTTCTTGTGACATTTTTGTCCTTAGTTTTTACAACTATTATAGGGACACCAACTTTTCCAAGGGTAATTTTACGTCATTCAGCTTTAGGAATTGAGCTTAGTGATCACCTTCAACCAATCACAAGCCAGTATAATAGCGTCAACAATCCTGCTAGGAACATAGCAGCAGAACATAGGAACATTGGGTCAAGTCAAACAATATTTGAGAAACGAAGGAGGTAATTTGGCTTAGAGGTAGCGTTCTGAACTTGTATTCCAGAGTCCGGGGCTCGATTCCCGTGGCCGTCCTGCCTGACTATGGTACTTCCTCAAGCAAATGCTGAGAAGGTACAATCCTACAATACATAGGCCACTATCGCTTCCTACCCACATATATTGCATTCCTATACATAGTCCTAGAAAGAGAGGAATGTAAAAACTTCAGTTTTCATACGTCATCCGTGATTTTATTAACTGATTGTTGTATGATTTCAAAGACCCGGTATGCTGTGCAATTTTTTGCCCCACAAGTTAACTCAAAGTTCATAGAGAGATTTTTGCCACATGACTTCTGGTTTATGATTGGCCGAAAATGGCCATTATGAGGATTATTGGAACCTGTTCCTTGGAAACTAAGCTTTAAAGTTTACGTTTGTGTGCCCTTCTCAAAATGTCAAAGCGTTTCTTTGCAATAAGTAACACAAAATTTCGAACATGTACTCGAAATAACGAAGCAGCATTATTCAATTGGCACTCAGAAATGTTCAGTATACTCCACAAACGTTGCTCGTTGCATTCGATCCAGTCTTGAAACCAGCAAGCATTCTCATTTTTTTTGTAAGTTTGAGCAAAAAGATGCAAAACAATGCATCATTAATAAATTCTTGTTCTTAGAAAAGTGATAAGTCGCTATCACGCAAATAAACACTTAACATAATACATTTTAATGTAAAACCTTCAATATTATAAATTACCGGAACGATCATGTTAAAAAATACTACACACCTCTAAAAAGACGCATAAAAGCACGGAACTATATTTGATTTGGGCAACGGTCAGAATATAGGTAAAATCGAGGATAAAATACAAGAAGTGAATCACAGAAATCGGTGCAACGCCGATCTCCCTCTCCTATATTCTCCAGTAAATAATAAAACCGCGGTGAAAACAATAATAGACTGATATCTTAAAAATCGTAATACTCATAATATTGTTCACCTGTTAGGATAGCATCGTCACGTTCCATCGATTTTTTTGCGTAATGCCCCAGTTTTTAGATCAACATTCGTGTTGGCGGAAACTACGTCAATGATAATTGCATTTTATCACAAAAGTGCAGTTCATATTTTCCACTAGAAATGCATGCATCACGGAAGCACAGACCTATTTTCCCGAATACCTTGGAACTCGTAAAAAATGATGAATATGTTTTATGCATATTTTTTAATCCTGAAAATGGTGTTAACATAGAGCGCGTGGCTTTGTTGCACTCACCGGTTGCAATGCACCAGGTCGTCACAAATCACGCAAGCATTTTACTCGTGCCGGGAGAAGAAAAGAGATAGCCAAGAGACTATAAACAAGTGCAGTTGCGTCCACACTTCATAACAAATACTGGGCGATAATGAAGTGCCGATAACATGTGAGGAAGAAGACGTTGTCTTTCAGATGAGTTGATTCGCGATTTAAGATGGACACGCAAGACACGTGACCTGTCAACTATTAGGCTAATTACATGACATACTAATTATCATGGAAGAGATAAACTCAACGAATTATTATGTAATATTGAGTTTTATCCATGGATCGTGATGCAATTTCGTATATTGGTTTCACGTTCGTTGATTTCTTTCGGAAAATTTTCCAAAATATCAAGTCCTCACTATTTTTGACACGAGAGGGAGCTGTCATGTACCACATGACCCAATGCGCAAACCGTAGTGGGGAAAATATTTTGTAATCACATCGAATGAATCGAATGGATTATCATAGACGATTGGTTAATATCTCCATTTTTATAGTATTCTTATGTAATTTTGGCAATTTGTCTTAAAATACGCATGTTTTGATGTTATCATAAACTATCTTGGAGGACGTTTGAATATTTTGCAGGATCTTTAGAACTCTTCGTCTTCTTATCTTTTCCTGAACTATAAAAATAATTTAATTTAATATTCAAATCCAAGGCTAGCAGAGTAGGCTATAAAAGAAGTTTATATGGTTCAATGTTTCATTCAATTCATTGAATACTCTTTGTTCAATGAAATGTAACCGTAGACGCGAAATTGATGCAAAATAACTAGCGAGTTATTCATTGACTTCAATACATTCAATAATAGATCCTTCTAAAACTAGGCATAAGTATAAACATCATATTTCAATATTATAACCATTAGGTTTAAACAGTTTACTTATTGCTTACTTGTTCAATGTTATTTCATATTTTGTCACTTCAATTTTCCATTAATTTGTTCATCACATAAATTTTGTATAAGTGTATTATTTCTGCCCGGTTTTTGTTGTTAATCAGTTCATTCACTTTCAATATTTGTAAATAGAAGGCCCGCACACTATGCTATGTAGTACATTATGCGGGCTTCACACTTGTTTATCTCTCACTAGTAATATCGTTTTGTTTTTCCTTAAACCAGTACTTATGATTTGTTTATTATATGTATCCAAATTTGTGTCCTTATTTCATATTGTGTGAATAAAATATTTTAAATTGAATTGAATTGAGCTGAATATGGAATTATCTGATTTCTAATCTATTATACCTATTTATGTTTTTCTTGGGTCTGGCAAAAAGAATAATGAGACTGACACTGCTATTGATTTCTCACTTTGTAATCAAATGTTGATGTGAAGGTGTTGTGCGAAATAGTTGAGGAAATCAATTATTTTACTTATATATTTTACTGTTTCCAACTTATTTGTTTCATATTTATATTATGTCTTAGTGAAAAGTTGATAATTTTACTAAATTATATACTACTGGAAGTCGTGTATAGACTTTGCGATTACAAGCAAATTATACATATTAATCAATAATTATCTCATTACAGCTGTGTATATAATTTCTATGAATTTCTCTTGAAGCCCATGCAAGATTACTCTTCCATCAGCCGTCAATGCCATAACAGTCCTAATGTGCATCATTTCAATTTCAATTAACATTCAATCGGATATTTTCTATTTCACGAATATTTCCTGTTTTCAAATGACAAAGTGACGTATTTTTTCCAAGAAACTCGGCGACATAACGTGGAGTGCGCTTGCGCAACAGTGATTGTGAAATTGAGGGAAACAGAGTTGCACGTACATGTTCTTGCCGAGAATTATAGGAAATTATTCAGTTTGTTCTCAATAATCTTAGAAACAGTGAAAGAAAAATAAACACCTCTTGCTCTAAACATCACTGGTTTTGAGTACTCTACATTTTCCACAAAATTATCCCTTTCAAATCAAAATGTAATTCACATTTTGACTTCAGCTATTTCCTCGTTTGGATTTAATTAATCGCTATATTCATAAAGTGCAAGTGCTCAGCTAAATGATGATCAGATTATCATAGACATGGAAGAACTCACATAAATACAGGCCATTCATATAGTTAATGCTTTCAACAATACTTCACGGTAAATAATGAAAATGAAACGAAAACGCATCAGATTTTATCTCATCGTGCGGATGGAAAATATGTTCGCATCCTGCTTGCTGGGAAATTTTTCACAAGATTTTCAAGCTAGGAGCGGAAAACAGTTTTTGAACAAACAAGTGAGATATGGGTTCAATTTCTTATTTGTCATCATTTCGTATGATTTGTGTGTTATGATTTACATTACCTCTAAGAGAGATTTTGTAGTACCTATACAGTCGATATCAACGTTAATGTACAATAAAAAAGTGATTAGTGTTGCTCCAAAATCTTTGAGAGACATAAAATGAAATATGAGTGGAGGTTTTAAACGTGTATAGTACATAATTTTATTAAGAAGGGGACCAACATTAAATATAAAAATATATAGGTACATTTTATTTTTATTATTTGTTTAATTGTAATTATTGCAATAAAAAAGGTAAAAAATGCACGCCACTCTTAATCAATTTCGGCCTGAAAACTAAACTTGTTGATCAACTTTAAACTCAGTTATCTCAATTGTTTCTTATTTTAGATTCAGGAACAAATATCTCTGGTTCGATTTGAGATAATGCATGCGGCATTATGTTTATGAATGTATTTTATGAATTAATGAAAAACAATAAGGTATTCTTTGATTATAGCCAACAGCTGTATTAATATAAAAATGTGTACTGATATTGGCCGAATATTAAAATATCAATAAATTGTACAAAAATTACCTATATAATTCTTTATTTTTGGTGTATATTTTATTAGAGGTGCAACGTCTGACATATAGCCCAAGAAAAATGATAGTACAATTGGGTTTCATGTAGGTAACTAATTTGTGTCCCTAGAATTGGTAATTATACATACTCATATGTCGGTCTCCTATCAGCTTAATACAATTTTAAACTAACACAATATTAATACCCAAATCCCGTTTAGTCCGAACAGTCAGTTCGTCTGAATATCAATAATCAGATATAACTCAAAAGCATGAGTGCGAATTGGTGTAGATTCCCGAAAAAATCTTAATTACATTTACCTTCAACAAACAAAATGCAACAATTTCAGAATATAGCACTATTTTACTTTGGCATTATATTAATAAAATTGATGTTCTTCTCAGCATAATTACGTCTAATTACTGCGTCTGTTGAGTTTGAGATAATTGCTCCACATTACGCGTGTATTTTACCTTGCTAAGGCGGGTTTTTCGGGGAACTTGCGGGTGTGAACTGTCTGCGCATGCGTGCAGCAGGATGCGAAACTATTGTTCGATGTTCAGTGTACATGAAGTTCATCGACGCACGCGCTCTGGACTTGCATACATCCGAATTCACATGCGTAATTCATGTAGTTTCGGTTAGTTACAAGGTCGAGACATATCGCAATTATCGTGTGTACCATAAAATAATTATTTTAAAAATATTCGGCAGATCTGCTTTTATATTGCATCTATCAAATTATAAAAATATAATTTTTACAGCAGAAAATTTGCACTTATCTTATTTCTAAGCGTAATACAAAATGGATTTTTTAAAATATTCTGATCATAAAACAATTTTTAATTAATTTTTTTAATATGACTAATGTATGAAGATTTTGATTGAATGATATGTAGTATTTTATGAGGAATGATTCAGGATACATTAGGTATGTACATTTTTCATAAAGGTGGAATACAATTTGATAATACAATTAAACAGTACAGAAACTCTGAAATCATGATATTTATGTGACAGTAACCTCCCTAAATAGAAAGTGTATATCTACCTGTTGATTTGGACATTAAAATAAAGTCAGTTCCATTCTCATATCTACCATGGTTATACTTGAGGGGCACCTTCACCGGCACTCGCTTGATTATTTCGTAATACATGCAGGGGCCAGACCACTAAAAACGAGTCAATTATGTTAAAAACATGTCTGACAGTGATAGTGATGAGGTAGGTCAAGCTGCTGGTGTGGTGTTAGTGTGGTGTTAGTGTTGGTGTTATCACTCACCGCTAAAACTTGAGCTTATGCAGTTGTTAGACACGCATTTTTTAAACGCCAGCTACGATAACCTTTCCACGCGATTCCCGATAGCGATTTTTCTACGTGGCTAGAGCTGTTTTGAAAGTATATTGTTCATGTTATTCTAACAAGGCATTTTTAAATATACACTGGTTATAAGACTGTGAATTCTGACGGAGCAATATATTTGTAGCATTTGGTGTCCTTTATAATACTTAAATAATTTGTATTTTTTATAGGTAGCTAACTATGGCTATTGATACATCGAATTTCATTATCAGATACATTATTTCTAAACTATTACTTTTCTCTATCAAATATCAAATATTAGTTGCAGTAAATAGACAATTAGAAATGTTTTAAGTTGATGGTTTCGACTTTTCTCAGGTCTGGAAACCTTATTTGTATACTGTTCACAGCCTTATCTAAACTATTATTAAAATGGATTCCAAATTTAAAGCCTGTACAAGTTACTCATTACTTTTACTGCAGTTCTAAATCTAATTAAAAACTAGACTACGCATTAAGATATGGAGATTATATTGTGTAAAATCTAGCAATGCATGAAACTGCATAAAACGTGATGAAATCTCCTGCAATCGACCGAAGACCATTTCTTCTGAACCTCCTCTATCTGCAATTTATTTCGGTATGTTTTCACGTGAAAAAAAGAACCTTGCCTGACATCCTGTCTGGTCGTTGATTTGCAATTTGCCCGTGTCTGGTGTCTGCGGTAACGAATCGGCGTGCCAGTGCGTGCTCGCTATAGGATGCGTAACGCAGCGTCACGCTTCGGGACGCACAGCACTTCGCGCGCGACGGAAACCTGGATGAGTGACTGTGAAGATTCACACACATTTTCAGTTTCATTCACGAAGCGCGAAAAATTAACTCTCCCTCTTTTTAATTCATATAAAACGTGTATAAATAATGCACCCAAACAAAGATAATTATAATTAAGAAAACTATGAATAAAAGAATAGTTAATTGGCGCAGACATTAAAGTGAACTTCAACTAATCGGCTACTGCTCTGTCATTTCCTTTCAGACGAGAAATAGTTCATCATGTTTACTAAATATCCATTTCTGTACACCAAACATTTGTTTACGAAACTGTATTACAGTTTTTAATGATTTTTTGTATAATTAAAACCAATTCTACGCTGTAGATAGAGTGTAGTAAATAGATCAAAAATCTGTATGCAAATTAAATTGGCCAATGTTTAAAAAGGTACCTATACCAAAACAAATTTATTTTTATAATTAAGTACAACATTATGTACCTATTATAACAAAATATGTTATATTTTTTCAGCTACCGTTTGTATCTGCGCATAGATTTTACCTTTTCAACATGCACCCGATTCTATACGATTTTTTAATTTTCTGATTACCAGAATGCATTTTTCCCTTTAAAGATTGCATTTTACATCCCGTAGTATCTTCCTCTGTTTTACTAACAGTTCATTAATTAGATACGTGCCCTATAGAGCGGGGTCTGTTCTGTTCTGTACCGTCTCTTTCTCTTCTAGTCTAGCAGCAAGATAGCCCATCCTTGTTGTAAATTACCGTGCACAAGAAGATTGCATGGGGCACTCGGTTTAGCCGTGCATTGTACTTTTGTGTATTGCAAGAATTACGGGGTCATGCAATTTACCCCTTGGAAGCAATTTTCATCTCTCGTATTTTCTTGTATGTTCAAACTCGTAAACTCATTCGAGAAAAAAGGATTCTCATGCACATCATGGCAAAAGCATCTTACCGTCTTACCGCATGTTCTCTGTAGAGACTGCATCTTCCTTGAATACACACTTCAGTGCAACTAAAATTGCATTGTCTACGGTCGGGGTCTCAACAAAAGTATCCCAATATTAGGACGGTGCTGCAGTATATTTTCCTTGCATAACGTTTGAAATACCGCGTTACATTGTCAAGATTGTCAAATAAATTATCTCAGCTTATCTTGCCCGCCATCTTTTAATACTGTTTAAAATGTTTCTCTAAAACACCATAATTTTGTACGCAAATGTGAATTATTGTCTTAGAAGTATTTTGTAAAACCAAGCACCCTCTTTGATCAAAATTTGATTGTAGTCCAGAGAAATAATATGTTAAACTTCTTCAAAATTCAGTGGCAATTTGTGACAAACAAACAAGAACAGAATGTGACAGACTTATTTCTTTAAAAAACATGGAAATTTGCGATTCCTATTTTTGATTTTTAGAACAAGACGACGAATGAGTAAAAAGAGTATCTAGTATTGTTAAATTAATTGAAGTCCAGTTTACAGTTGTCTGTTTGTGCAATGAAAGTTTTAATGTACGAAACAATGGTCTTCTGAGGGCTTCCCCAAATTTTTTGTTGGGTTTTTCGATGGTTCTGAAACGAACTATAGTTAACATTTTAATTAAAGTATTGTAACCCATCTTCTTCAGATGCTTTGTCGTGGGTTTTCGTTTCTGATGGGCAACGGACCAAATCCAATTGTCAACCATTTCCATTGATCAGTTTCAGTCAGTGGCATCTTAGAGATCAATACTCAAAACGAAAGTTTAGCTGAGAAATGAGACTAAATCTCTTAAATGTGCTTAGGGAAAAGCATTGTAACAGCTGACGTTTTGATCGAAAAAAAATAAATTTGTATTATATTCGTCTTGATTGGGATATGGTAGTTTTATTTTATTAGTAATGTCGACAGTTTAGATTCACATTTGAATCTTCTTCAGGACAAAACTTAGCTTTGGAAATAGTTTACTTTTTTATGTTTTATATAAAATCTTCACTTGGATAGCAAATAATCCATATCGTATATTGCATAGCTAAGGATGTATGGATATACACCGTATCATAGATTAAATACGTCCAGTTGTTGTGCAAATAATAATAATATGATAGGTAAATAACTGAATCTCATTTTGTTACACCAGATCTTAGGTCATGGTTTGTCAATCCTTTGCTAAAACTAGTAGTTAAGAAGCCCATGGTCATTCAAGGAATGTAATTGGGTGCTGCTGATCAACCGTTTAAGATTTTTCCAATGTGAATCACGATACTGCCGAATAAACTTCTGCCACTATGAATATTGACACAATATAGCAGACAATATATTGACAATATAGCTGAATGAATGGGAGAATTCGCCAGTACACACGTGGGCAGTACAATAAGGCGTAGGCTTTTCAATCCCTCGTACTCTGTACATACAGATCAGTAAATCAAACTAACAAATCAACATAATGTTTCATCTAGTTAGAAGCGTTTCAGGCGCTAGAAATATATCGATTGAAATACACTTGATTCCATTATCTCTCGTAATTAGCGGATTATTCTTTTTTACTTTGATAGAACATAGACAAGAGCATTGACTCTCTATTTTGCCGCTGGCCAGCTGGTGTGTAATAAGGTCAGTTTTTTTTATTGCTCGTGTTTACTATTATTTTTATTACTTTGTACTCTTTTTATACTGGCTGGCTAACTTCATATACCATTACCTTAGTTAACATCCCCAAGCGTAACCCATTAGAAACACGTGCATTGTTTGGATACCGACACTTGTTAGGTGTCCTAATCACCAGGAGGAACAAACTGACGTGTTGACAAAACAACTTGGAGCAATTTTAAGGGTGACATCTAAGTCACGATAAACTCATAAGGAAGAGAGTGTTTACTAATTGCAATACCGCTGTAAACGGTCAACATTAAATCGACAATTACGATAATTTTACAATCCTATTGTACAATTTTAAATTATTCTTATCTTACTTTTACTATTCAATTCCGGACACTGAAATAATTGAGATGCTGGATTTTATGGATAACTTCCAGTGGAGTCAGGATGATACGAGGAAGTGTAGAATATCCGGCCGAACTTGGCCTCGAAATCAGGACCTTTCACTGGCCGGGCGAAAGCTCTACCAACTGAGATACCCGGTCGGACTGGTCAGGTAAGCTCTGGCAAATTGGTAGAGCTTTCGCTCGGCAAGTGGGGGCAGATTTTTTCCGTTCGCATGTCCTTCAGTAAAATAATTTGAATTAACTAATTAAGTTGGGACAATCGAATGCTCATTCCCGAACATATTATTTACTGAAATTAACCATATTTATTAGTTTTCCAACATTTGAATTTGATTCATAAAATGTCCTGTAACTTGCAACTCTCGACTTATATTCAGTTTTCAATTTAATACCTTCTGAATACGAAGAAATTTTTAACATAGGAGGTAGGTAGCCTATACAAACATTATTTCGATTGTGGTGTCGAACTTTTGAAATAGTTCACGTTGATATGGTTTTCAAGTTTTTCCTGAAACTCCTTCTCTCTACTAGAAAATAAGTTGTTTGTTCAAATCTATCGCTACAAAATAATCTTCACTTTAGCCTAAAAATGACACGATTTCAAAACAAAGTTCACGATTTTTTGCGATATCCTGGTGTAGAATGAAAGTGTTTAGGGAAGAATTCAATAATTTCTATCGATGATAAGGCTATGATCTTCCCTCCTTGAAATGACACCTAGTGAAATCAGTACCTAACAACTATCAAGAAAAGCTTCAAAACTCGCTGTGCATTGAAATCTCTGCGAGACGACATAAATCAAGACATCTCTTCTTGGTCAATCACAATGATGAACATGAGCAATGATTGCAGAGACGACTTGACTAGCGGCTCACCACGAATAGGTACTAACAGAACAACCATCACTCTGCATTGCAAATTCATCTCTTATTCCGCTTTGCCTTGTCCTCGGGGTACCCTGACCTACCGCAAACAAACCAATACAAACCTCTACATTTATACATTTATTCAAAGAAATTGTAATTCGTAATGTTTTGTCAGTTTTACCCGCTACACAATCTGATGGATGCAACAGAGGTAGTGATTTGATCATGTCAAGGGAACACCCCCGTCATGATGAGACAAACTACTCTGCTCATAACAAATGCAGCACCTCTGAATACACTTTGTAGTAGGCGTTACGTTCTTTATGCATTTTGTTGAATTGAATTACCTACCTTACTCTAGCATGTTATACATTCGAGTAAGAGGTGTGCAGTGGTGGTCTAACGCAATATGCGAAGGCAAGAAAGCTTGGGAGATGTAGTTATTATGTGCATGGAACCATCGATGCATGAGCTAGACTGTACAGGCATGATCAAGACCAAGATTCACTTTACCTTCTTCACTCAGATATTACATTCTTGTGCATTTTTCTGAGCTATGATTAAATAATTATTGTTGTCTCCAGTGGAAAGAGTATAAATTCTTCGTTGATAATAATTTGCTCCCTCATCCTACCACGGTATTGTGCATGCTCAACATTATCAACGCAAAAGATTGCATAGAATATTTGTTACATAATAATTTTTATATTTCGAACATATTGAAATCTTTGAGATATTTTAGTAAAATATAAAATTATATAATTTTAAATTATTTTACCGAATGTAGGATGAAATGAGCATAATCTTCAAATTTATTTAAATTTATTAAATTACAATTGATAATATTATCATAATACAGTAATATTATCATAATACGTATTACATTTCTATAAAATGAAAATGTGTATAAGTAATCAATTCGCCCGCAGCTATCACAGAATAAGAAAAATCGTATCAAAATGTTCTTGCCCTTAGTTAAAAATTCACACCCAAAGTTCCATAAATATCTCAGATGATGAAATGTAAATTATGAGTGTTTTTGCTTCTTTTTAACTAGACTAAGATCCACATTTTCACTTCAGATCAAAATATCAGAAATATAGAAATATATATTCAGATTTCATCGTCGTACAATGCCAATGGCAATGCCTGGCAGCGAGTAGTGCAGCGTACAATAAGTCGAGGTTATAATGCGTCAGCAGCACAAGTTTTTGCTCATCGATGTGAAAATTAATGATGTCATAAGAAGATGAGAAATATAATAATAAATGCCGTCGCATCTTGATAACTGCAATAAAACCGATTCTCTGTATTAAAACCTTGCTATTTGCATGCTGCAGGTAGTTACAAACTGACAATAAAAGGGTTGAAAACACATTGCAATGTGTAATATTTCAACAAATTGTTCAGTTCTGCACCTCAGAGGTAGAAGGTCGGAAGTCAATTATTTCAATTATTCTTGAGGTGAGCTCAAAAACCAGTAATACTGCCTTCATATTTGTAATGGTGACAAGAGTTATTGTGTAAGAGAATACTTCAATATAACTGTATTTGTAGACATCAGCTAAATGAAAATGGCAAATTACATCATTCCAAAAAGCAACGCAAAATCGCAAAATGGACTTCCGGCCTTCAACCTCTGAGAATAAACGAAACGTAAACGACTAATTTAATTAAATACAATGTCTTCACAGTGAAGATGAACCTCTCTGATTATTTTCAAGGTACAGTAATTTAATCCTTTCAATCAATCACGTACAATTGGCCAAACAAAAATTGAACGTTCAATAAATCTGATATGCTGGATAAATGTAAGATCGCACCATCACACGTCAGTCTAAGCGATCTCATTGTCTCACTCTAGTAGGTGACCTCACATTTCAATGATAATAACAAGCTTTCATTGGTTATAGGACATGACCAGCAGTCATTCAAATTTGGTAATTTTTTTTTATTTTTTTATTTATTTATTTCATAAGCCATTTTTCCACATTACAATAAAAATTATACAAAATTTACGAATGTATAAAAGTTGTCAAGTAAAGCATAAACATATTAGTTTAACTTAAGAAGTTAGCTGAAAGAACTTAACCAATTAAAAAGCTCGTGCATAAAAAGCTAAAACATGCAGTTCAAGAAATCGTCAGTAGAATAAAACAAATGCTTTAGTAGCATTATCTTTAATTGTCTTTTAAAATCTACTCTTGTCGGTGAGCTCTTAATAAATTAAGCGTGAGCTCTTAATACATTCAATTTTTGTTTGGCCGAGTGTACCTACATTTATTTGAAATTTCACAAAATCAAACTTTCCTATTCCTGAATGTCGTTCGCAGTCGACGCTAGTTTCAACAACGCAAACGTTCTACACGGAATGAAAAGGTTATCTATTGAAACCTGCGTTGCGCTTGATAAGTTCAGAAGGATGAATCCAGCCTACAGCCAGTGTGAAAGCATTGTGTGTGAATCGAATAGGAGTGGTGGACGGAAACCCCTGTGCAAGCTTGCATGCAACATTGGTGCAGGTCGCTCAGATGCACATTTCATTTCACACTACGTCGAAACAGGTCGAAGCCAATCAGAACAAAAACAATTCATTACGGAAATCACGTTGGAGGTCGATATTATACTACTAAGTGCGATGGAAACGCATATACTTTGACTGATTTGTGATTCGAGCATGTCAAATGAAAAGCAATCCATATAGAATGCTGGCTGTAGAAGTACCTATCAATCAATTTATTTAATTCACAGTTATTTTAACTCGCAAAGCTGTTAAACTTCTATACAACCGCCTAGGAAAATAATTAATTAGTAAACATATGACACAGGGAAAGAACGATATGAGTCACATTCTGATGAAACTGAGATAAACACGGTTTTATGTTGAAACTTGTATCTATCTTCCATACAAATCGATATTTCAATTGCGTTTTTCAAGACTTTGTGGCAATATTTTCTAAAAACCGAGGGTATATTAATATTCTGAAAGCTCATAAAATCACTGTGAGATTACACCTGAAACTCATTTTTTCAACAAATTGACTCATAGCGTTCTTTCCCTGTACCCTTCATATTGCATTGGTTTTAAAAATTAACGTTGCGAAAATTACCTAGTCATTAGTCATTGAGCAACTTTGTGCAGTTCAACTATATTGACACCTGCCTCTGTTTCCTTCTTGATTTTACGTATTTATGTGTTTCTGCACATAAATTGCAGATTATTCTAGAGAGGTGAAGGGTTTCGAAGGAAAGAAACCGACCTATTTCTCTCTGCATCTCTTCCTCTACAATAGAAGTATCAATGACTTGAATAATATGCTAGAGGTCACGTGAGCTGTTAATTAGAAATCGATGCAACACGCAACAAGAGCGCCACGGCGCCTCGCAAGTCACGTGGCAGTCTGTTCCAGAAGATCTGCGTGGAAAACGCTCTTCCCATGTCCCCTTCCTCGTTTAGGGACGAGATCATCATGATATACAAGAGCTCCACGCCGCCTCGCAGGTCACGTGGCAGTCTGTTCCAGAAGATCTGCGTGGAAAACGCTCTTCCCATGTCCTATCTTCCTCGTTTAGGGACGAGATCATCATGATATACAAGAGCGCCACGGCGCCTCGCAGGTCACGTGGCAGCCGTTCCAGAAGATCTGCGTGGAAAACGCTCTTCCCATGTCCCCTTCCTCGTTTAGGGACGAGATCATCATGATATACAAGAGCGCCACGCCGCCTCGCAGGTCACGTGGCAGTCTGTTCCAGAAGATCTGCGTGGAAAACGCTCTTCCCATGTCCCCTTCCTCGTTTAGGGACGAGATCATCATGATATACAAGAGCGCCACGGCGCCTCGCAGGTCACGTGGCAGTCTGTTCCAGAAGATCTGCGTGGAAAACGCTCTTCCCATGTCCCCTTCCTCGTTTAGGGACGAGATCATCATGATATACAAGAGCACCACGGCGCCTCGCAGGTCACGTGGCAGTCTGTTCCAGAAGATCTGCGTGGAAAACACTCTTCCCATGTCCCATCTTCCTCGTTTAGGGACGAGATCATCATGATATACAAGAGCACCACGGCGCCTCGCAGGTCACGTGGCAGTCTGTTCCAGAAGATCTGCGTGGAAAACGCTCTTCCCATGTCCCATCTTCCTCGTTTAGGGACGAGATCATCATGATATACAAGAGCGCCACGCCGCCTCGCAGGTCACGTGGCAGTCTGTTCCAGAAGATCTGCGTGGAAAACGCTCTTCCCATGTCCCCTTCCTCGTTTAGGGACGAGATCATCATGATATACAAGAGCGCCACGCCGCCTCGCAGGTCACGTGGCAGTCTGTTCCAGAAGATCTGCGTGGAAAACGCTCTTCCCATGTCCCCTTCCTCGTTTAGGGACGAGATCATCATGATATACAAGAGCACCACGGCGCCTCGCAGGTCACGTGGCAGTCTGTTCCAGAAGATCTGCGTGGAAAACGCTCTTCCCATGTCCCATCTTCCTCGTTTAGGGACGAGATCATCATGATATACAAGAGCACCACGGCGCCTCGCAGGTCACGTGGCAGTCTGTTCCAGAAGATCTGCGTGGAAAACGCTCTTCCCATGTCCCATCTTCCTCGTTTAGGGACGAGATCATCATGATATTTCCATTTCGATCATTCTGATGTCGTTTTTACTTATATCGCATGAGATGTTTTTGAACTAAAAACTGCACAACACAGTTAATAGTTATCAATGCACTCAAAATCAATCACTATTACTACTTACAAAATTAGATCGTTCTGTCCCAATCTAACGTGGCAGTGCAATCTATCAGCAAAACAATTATGCTGATTATTCCTAGATGTCAAGTAACTCCTACAGCACTTAAAACTGTCCTTCTTATCCAAGTCAAACAACGAAATTACACAAAAGAAATATTGGAAATATATTTTACCGTATTATCGAAGTAAAACATATCTCCTCATTCTACTGGCACGTTAGGGTGGGATGGACTGTGGGATAAAAAGAATTGACCAAATAACCCATGACTTCAATAGAATGATGATTGGTGCCAAGCTCTCTTTGGTTATCCCCTGTTCTCTAGTCACTCCATCGAGCGAGAGAAGCGAGCGACTTCCTTCAACCCTTTTGACACGGAACTCTTTTTTTGTCTAATCAAAAGAACTTATTGTGTTTTGTTCTTATTACTAACCGATATACAGGTGAGGTCGCATCGTTTTACCGATCGATCTGAAGTTTTACACACGTGACAAGACAAACTCTGCCGTTTGAAGACCCTTATTTGTTCATTGGAATAAATATCTCCTTATTGGTTGAAAAATCAACATGGTCTTCAATAGATTTGATCGAATTCATATTTTGTATGGTCAACATTATCCCTTAGAAATATCTATAATTGGTTAAAAACGAAAAATGTTTGGATTAAGTTTAAATTTTACGTGGTCATGGTCCAAAGTTTCATCAGATTTGACACATTTTCAGAAAAATCGATAAAGATCATAAGGAAATATACATTCAAGTTTATTTTGTTCCAAATTGTTCCCATTGACCTTGATCTGATGTTTATTACCTGTTTCAAAGTTTCTATGAAAAGCAAATTATTTCAATTTTGATTGGTAAATTTGTTTACCAATCGTTGGAATTCCGAATTCCAATTTCGGTTAGAGGTTTTGCAAGTATCGGTGCTCGCTCTTCAACGCGTTACAATGAGCGTTTTCCTAGTTATTTACCTATAAAACGTCAGTTATGAATTTGGAACAGCTTATTCTGAAATTTACAAAGCTCTGGAGGCCTGAAGTTAAAAATTGACCTCTATATTTTTCACACAAAAAATATTAATTATGAACGTACTACCAATAATGATATTTAATGCACTCTATACACACGTTCAAACCCGCAAAAACACTCTAAATAGTTGAATAAAATCTACATAAAAGCGTTAAATTGAAAGCATGATTACACATAATTATGAGAAGTGGAAAATTGTAACCGATGCAATAAATCATACTGACTTCAATTTCCATTAAATAATAGTTCTGTCGAGCCAAAACAATCCGTTTTAAAATTAATTCGGCTCAGCGGCTCAGGGCACAACGACTTTACATTCAGAACAATCTATTCTGAGAGAAATAATTGCTTTTTGGAATAATATTGATTTGCCAACTCCACATTACAATGTCGCCGAGGTTTCAACTGCATGTAATAGAATGGGAATTCAGTTGAGAGGATTTTCAAGCGAACACGTATAGTTAGACTCACAGCAATGTCAGCGTATGTTCGTGATTTAATTACCCTTTGCTAATGTGCAGATTTACAGGGAATGATGTTAACAATATTGGAATGATTTTCAATGTTGTCGTAAAGAGCGGACTGAGGGGTGAGTCCTAGTCCTTCATCAAGGTACTTGACTCTTCACGGTTCCAAATGTCTTATTGCACGTCACAATAACTGCAAGCAGCTCAGGCTCGTTTTGATACAGAGTTTTCCTAAAATACGCTGCGCTCAGATGTTGGTCAAACATTTCTGTAAGATCACATTTTTTACCTACCTATGTTGGTAATAAAATACGGACCATGCTGTATGCTCATGCTGTCCTGTAAATATCACAATCTGTTCATCACGGCTTTCATTATTCTCTCCCTTAAAAACTGACACCTCTGCAACTGTGCAGATACTTTGTTGCATTGACGCAAACCTCTAGAAAGCATATTTTTATAAACGTCAAACAGGTAATAAGAATACAGTGTAAAATATTATTCGACTTGGTGAAAAATAACAACCCTGTTTGTCCAGCTATTACATCCGTTATTCTTTTGATCAAATAATTTTATGGTTATTACTTCTTTTAAATTCGTGGGACACTTAATTTTATTCGCGTTTTTATTCGATTTTATTTGACTTTGTTCCACAGTATAATAACCGCAGGAAATCTTCATAACGACGTCTTTTGAAATAATGTTCTCATTCAACTGTCTAGGGGATGATGGTCTGAGTAAATACATGCTAGGTAATAGAAGTGAAAAGATGATTGATCAAGGGAATTATTTGCAAGATTCAACTCAATAGAGTGTCTGTCCATAAACCATATATCATGTACAAAACTGAGCCAACCAGTTTCAGATTTGAATACTTTGAAGTCTTGACGTAGGGAAGTGTCTGCATTATTCTTGCAGAGCTAGGGTCTTGCACTGATGATGGAATCAACTATGTATGAATATTTTTTTGTGAAAACTAGTATACTGGTCTCGTTAGGCAGTATAATATATATAATACACATATAATTTTTATTAGGTCTTGTGTTACATTTATTTTTATTTGTCATAAAAGGAGCAAGATTTGTATAAGGTACGTGATTGATTGCCAATGATTTAAAACATTAATGTCGTTATATTTAGTAACAGAAATACATTTCAGTCTTAGAAAATCTCAATTCTATGTTACGAGAATCACCAGTGCTACAAATGTAATGTCTTCGACGAGCAGTATGAAATAACTACCATTGAATATCAACAGAAGAAACAAAAATAATTGTGCAGAGAAGTTGAGCCCTTTATCAACGCTTTGTATCCAAATATCTTTACGCCAAAATATATTGAGATCAGGCTTTATTAGCGCATTATGTACTGGGACCAAAAACATAAAAAGAATATCCTAGGGTATTATCATGTAAGTATTTTATCTTTCATTTAATATGTTGTTTTTGGTATTAAAATCAAAAGATAAAACGTAATACGAGATAATACTTCTTTATGAATCTTGCTCCTGGTTTCCATCCATAAGATCATAAGATCATTGTCAATTGTACTGTTTTGGACTGATACGATCCCCTACCTAGTAACCAAAATTTCGGACAGTTCAAGTCGAGCATATAAGGGCGCAAAATGGTATACATATCGCAGTTAAACTTTTTTATAATTCTAAGGATTTTATTGAGAACAGCACGGAGAAGAGAGGCAAACAGATGTATGAATATATTGCATATTCAATTACTGTTTACTGAGTGTAAGAAAAGATGTAGTACTTTCATCATTATCACAACTTCACTTTACATGCTATAAGGAGCATAAAACAATCGGTATTCCAGATTCTCGCTTCATACCACACGTGTTTTGCTCTTTAATAGTCCAACATTGCTCAAGTCATGTTAGAGTACAAGTACACCAAAAAAGTACATACCGAGTACCAACTCTACTGCTTTAATAGCGATTCGCTAACTTTATGATGCTATCACAATGAATGATATATTCTATATGAATTTAGAGGGCTTACTGATATCTACTAGAGCTCAGTGGGCTATTATCATGCATTTTTATACTTCATAGGATTTATATTTTACATAACAAGTACTTTATAACTAACCATAAAAACAAAATATTTTGTAGGATCTTCATAATATCCAAGTGAATCGTCAAGAAGAAGTCTCTTACATTTTCAAATTATTTAAATCCATTTTTCGGTGAAACTAAGTGGCCGATCTCGCTAGAAATTAGTAGGAAGGAATACAGGATATTAATTAATCATTTGTTAACTTCGTTTGACTGTAATGCGAAAAACACACACAAAAATTCGAGACGTAAGTTTTGAGTGGAGGTGCTCGCTGAATTATTTATCAATTCGTTAGATTTATTCACAGAAGAGTGACTACTAATAACATGCTACCGGGAAATCAAGAGCAAGAGAGGAAACAAATATTTTCAAGATGAATGATAATATGAAAGATAGCGACAACTCTGACCAATTGTCTGGCCGTGAGTGAGACTTTTCCCAAGTACAAATCACCTCCGCAACCGATCACTGATTTACCTCGAACTCATGTTTTGCAGCTCAGAATGCAATGATGCGTTATTTCAACACTTGCGAATAGAACCAGAGAATTGTGATCGTGATATCACTTATTATAATGCGTCTTGGCGGTTCAAACTGGTATGAAACTGCGATCGTTTACTTAATTATGTAATAATTAAGTGTATGTGCACGGATTAAGAATAACATTAAAGTCGAACGTACTCGTGTAGGAAGCATTGATTCTTTATCTAAAACTCTCTGCAATATAAAGTTCCTGCATCAATGCAGAACGATAGCGGAAGTTATTGATGTGTTATAAAATATGTAGTTAGTCGCGTTGAAGAGATTTGTTGACATTTAGGTAACACGTTTAACAATTATCTGGGCAAAACGCACCGTACAGGAATCATGATTGGATTAAAAGAGGAAATCTAACTGAAGTTTTATGTCACAAATGTAGCTCCATCAAAGAAATAACTATCTAAACTAAAGTTATAACAGATACTACAACCACCGGAATGAATTAATGAATGAATTAATTATTAAAATCTTGGTGTTTTTCACAAATAGATGTACAGAATTATGGAGTTTTTCATTAGATAAATCGCCTTCCTTTGCATTTTATGCGATAATTTCAAAAAGTACGCCAACAGAATTTTGAATTAATAACTCCAGGACTTTCCTCAGTCAGGATTCAGGACACGGCGTTTGCTTGGACATGAAAACAACAAAGAAAATGAAAAAGAAAAACACTTCCTCAAACATACGTTTCTTCAGACGTTGAACTCATTCTTGTGTGAGAAACTTATACTCGGGGTACGAAATCCAGCCAGATCACTTAAAATAGGAATGCCATAAAATATTTCAAGCTATAGTTCAATTTAATTAAAGTGAAATAAAAGGACGAATGCAGACGATCATGGAGCTGGCATTGTGCTCACAAGAGAGGAGAAACTGAACTCATTTTACAACCGAGTCCTATTGTAAATGCACTTGCAGAAGAAACTGCATTCGTATACTGTGATCAACATTCTAGAATCTAGATTATTATCATGACTAATTTTTCTAAAATTTTAGTTTTTGGCGTGCTCTCTTAATATTATTTTATTTGCATGAAATTTGTTTTTCCACACCAATTTGATTGGGTGAATGAACAGTTACGAAAAATCTAGAGGTCCTACCCAAGTGTTATAGTAATATTATAAAACCTCTGTTGTCCGTTCGTAATTGAAGCGGTTCTCTTAGGTCTTTCGTAAAAACATATTCCAGACGATTTCTCATTTTCCATTAGCGTAATACACATTCTTTTATAACATGCCTAGTTTCAGTACAGTACAACACTAAACAGCACTAAAATAAATAAAAATAGTTTATTGCAAGTAGTGGGTTATTATTGAGAGTAAAATACTACATGTTCTAATGATAATGATAATTCGTGAGCATGAGGAATATATTTTAATTTTCCGTCCTCATGGTAAAATACGGTGGATGTGCTAATAGCGTTTACTAGGTCACCGGAGCTAAAGCATTTTAATTATTGATTCAGTCTGATATTGATTTGAAGGAAAGAAATGCTTTCCGTTTGCTGATTTCCAGTTCGCTTCGCAACTCAATTTATTCAAATAAGAATATCTAAATACAAGACATGATATTTCAAAAGGAATCTACTATTTTAACGTCAAAATGATGTCGTGCAGTAAATTATACATTTCATGTAACATTATTTTAATTTTATCATTTAGTTTCATCAACGAAATTATAATTAAACAAAAATATAATTTATTACGAATTAATTGGAAACTAAGAATGAACAATTTCATTTAATTTGATTTCATATAAATTTTTGATTTAATTTGTTATACCTATGTAGTATTAAGGTGATACTAGCGCTCGGCCGTTTTAGAAAATTGAGAGAGAAAAATTGTTACATAAGTGAGTGTAACTTTTACAGGATGTTCACATGATCAGTCTGATTGCATATTAGTAGCCCTTTTTAATTTTTGCTTATTGCATCGTTAATTAGGCGCCGGTTATTCAACAAAACCGCGCAAAACGAAGAAATTTGCGATACGATTGGAGACCAAACCCGTAAACCAATTGATCTCAAATTTTAATCATGATTAGATGAAAGACAAACTTAGGGTTATCCCTTGGCACATTTTTGAAATTTAATTTTATACGGCGCCCAGGGAGACGAGAAATTAGCAAATTTTTCACCAAAAATCCACTAATTATTACTAATTAACGAAACAAAAAATTAAAAATGTACCAAGGGATAACCCTAAGTTTGTCTTTTATCTAATCACGATTAAAATTTCAAATAATTTGGTGTACCCATTTCGTCTCCAATCGTATCGCAAAAAGTTTCTACAAAAAGCAGTAAAATCGCTCGCGCTTGCAGCACCTTAAATGGACTTATAAATTATTCAAAATGTATATACTTTTTTAATGACTCCTTCAATTTTTGTTAAATTTACTAAAACAAAAGTTGGTATTATTTTCAGGTTGGTGTAAATATTAGGTAACATTCTAAATATCGAAAAATTACGTTCAATTTTATTTCGTAATTCTCATGAGTACATTGTTAAGATAGGTCGTGGTGGGAATGCTGGTAGGAAAGTCGGTGTGAAGAAGAGCTGTGTGTTGGAGTTGTAATCATCCTATGTATTCATATTTGAAATCTCGATAAACCACTCTCATGATAGTCGGTCTCTGGCATAAAACCAGGACCTCTCAAATTACCTGCATGCAGTAAGTTAATAATGGAAAGCAAAAAGATTGCAAACAACCATCATAACGAAATCCAGAGATAGAATGAAATAAACTAGGTATGTTGAGAGAGAAACAAAATGGAGAGTCGTCGGTGCTCACTTATCTACGCTTCAACACCGTTTCCATATTTATGTAATTAAATGAGGCACTTCTTTTTGGTTTTGGTGGTATGTAATGAAGAAACAAAGAATTAAAGCAGAACGAATTAATTAAGTAATAAATAGAGTGCTTTTTGGTTGTGCAAATAAATGAGGTAAAAATAATTTTATTACGGTGCCAATGCAAACAGTTTCAAAAGTTCTTCAGTATGGAAATCAATAAATTGTGAAACCTATCTTTTTCGCCTTGAAATCGTTTGACGTTTTCAGTTTTGACTGTTTTTCAAGATGCAGCCTGCACCTAGACAGGGGTGGGGGCGGCGTATAATAAGGAGGTGAGTGGGTGGGTGGGTGGTCGGGCGATGCAGGGGCAGGGGAGGTCTATAGAGCATACGAGATCAATACTTTAGTGGTCTACTAAGCTAGGTCCTTCATTGACCTCTATCGTCTCAAACCCACCTTAGCCCGCTACTAGGTCACACGTTATTTCCGGCACAAAATGTCATATCCGGTTCGTAGATATGTTCCGGTCCTCTCTCGGCCTCTGTCGGCGTCGAGGCGCCCCTACGTAGCGCCGGGACGCCGCTCTGATGCGGATCCCGTTTCGACGTCCACTCCAAAAAGAGATACACAGAGAAATTGCGAATCAGGGATAACGAAGCAAGCGTTTTCATTCGAGTTTTACGAAGCAGTAATTTCTGTATTTTGTACTCTCAGCAAGATTGACAAAATAAATAAGATCATTATTAATTATATGTATACGAACGTTTCAGCTTATGCGACTATCTGTCAATAGAATGGGAATATAATCTACATAAATGATCTTCATTTCTTGGATTATAAATGAGTTTACCAGGATCACCTAGAGAACGTTTACAGATTTTTGGTTTCTATGTAATTTTGATTTTTTTTCCATTTCACTTCATTTCATTTATTATTTATACACATTATATAGTCATACAGTCATATCACCTCCATAAGCCGTTTGCCTGTGAGGAAATTTTAAAGCTGTTATAGAATTTGAGTCTTATTTGTATGTATTGTACCCCTTCTCTATAGACCAGACTTGTAGTTGCAGCATAAGTTATAGTTTATGAGCTGTGACTTGTAGTTTTATTTGATTTTATTTACCGACTAACAGTATAGTTAGGTACTAAAGCAATTAATATTAACAAAATAAAGTGTTGGCGAGAAATGATGATGCTCGCTCACAACGCGTTGTTAGCGTTTCCTTCTTGGTGTCAACGCACACAGAGTGTGTCTCAACTTCGTCAGTGATTATACATGCTTTGTCAATCAAATTGTTCCAAATCCAATCATCTCCATTCAATACGGTACGGTAAAAGTTTTACTATTTGTAAAATGCAACAACTATGAATGAATTATTTGATTGCAACTTTGTTACCTACTCTTTTATTTCGTCTCAGTACAAAATACTTACGCTAGAACACTTTTCATTCCTTCCAAATGAAATGATGCATAATAATTTAAAGTATAGATTTAAATTGTGTTTACACTTCAATCTGAGTCACAATAACGAATTGAAGATTGCAATAATAAAAGAAGAATAAGTTGAAGATATTGATGTGAAATGGAATGCATTCAATTTATTAATTATTGATTTTCGTATACAAATAAAACCATATTTCATAAAATAATGGTATTTTTTTTTATCGAGATACAATTTGTAGTAGCAAAGTTATTTATAAATTTTATAAATGAAAATGTATTTATTTAATATTTTTCTTCATTTAATTTTTATTAATTTTTTTAGAATGATTATATTATCTAGGTCCAGACAGAGCCCTAGAAAAGTATTAATAATTATCCGGAAGTACGTACGGAATATATTCCGCGCCGTGCGTGTGCCATCAGCGCTTCCCACCCCCACCACCTTTCACACTGACCACTAGACTGAGTCAAATCAAGTACTCTCAAACAGACAATTTATTTATATGGACGACAATTGTAAAAATTTTACTCTGTAAAATCATTATTTGATTTATCATTACTAAATATATATAATTTATAATTTTTTAAAAATATTTTGTTGGGTTTTGGACGTTGGTGCGACGCATGTGGATACTCAACTGACTACTCTACTGCGCGGTTGACAGTAGGCCGCCGACGTCACAGTAGGCCGGGTCAGCCGCTGTTGCTGAAGTGGCAGGCCTTATTTCGTTTCATGTAGCAAGGTAAATATTTCAAACTTGTGAAAAATTTACTATTTTGTTGTAAATAATTTATCTGCTTGCATGGTTGACTGTAACAGTGCCAGTTTTATTTGAAGTATATGTTGTGTTGAATGTGCAGTCGTAGCTTTATTTTGGTCTCAAGGCGCAAGGTTGATCGCACAGTGTCTGAGAAACTTGTTCTTAATTTGGAAGGGTAATCTGCCAAACGTGATGTAGGGTCCAGGCGAATCATTGCAAATATTTTCCGCCATTTTGAAGACTAGTATTTTCATGTAGGCAAAAAATTAAAATTAGTTTCGTTCGTGGAAATTACCAGTTTGATAATTCAACTGCGATGTTGACATTTTCTACTACTGCCCTACTAAAGTCGCTCGATTTATTGACATTTTAAGGGGGGTGGAGTAGGTTGCGCTGTCTAGTCTTCCGCGTGTAGGTATAATTTTTCATACTCGGATTATATTTTGTTCTGTGAATTATTGTATCTTACTGCGAATGTTAATACGTAAGTATTATTTAAAAGCAGCTTAATATTACCGGTAAATGGCGGCAGATTGTTGATTGGTCCTTGGTTGCACATCCCCTTTAATTTCTTTAAAATGTTACCCTAGGTTATGGATGCTGACAAGTTCATACTTACCCCACTTGATTAATAGTACTATTTGAAAAGATTCTAAGTTGATTCAGTTCGTTTTACGTTTGTTTTATTTTTATTTTAGGGTGAGATCACACAGACATGGGAAGTGAGCATTACTGCCTGAGGTGGAACAATCATCAGAGCAATTTATTGGGGGTTTTCAGTCAACTTCTGCAAGACGAAAGTTTGGTCGACGTTACTCTTGCCTGCGCGGAAGGACACTCGATCCGAGCTCACAAAGTGGTTCTCTCGGCCTGCTCTTCTTACTTCCAAACATTGTTCGTGGACCACCCCAACCGCCACCCCATCGTCATTCTAAAAGACGTACGCTTTGTGGAGTTGCAAACACTCATCGAATTCATGTACAAGGGGGAGGTAAACGTCGAATATTGCCAGCTGTCGGCACTTCTCAAGACTGCTGAAAGTCTGAAGGTGAAGGGATTGGCGGAAATGACAAATCTTGCGTCAACGCGTGATGACAGAGGGGAATCATCCCACAAGTCGAGCTCCAGCTCGACCGACAAACCAACAACTCCCGAGACAACAAGCAAGAGGCCACCCTGCGACGACATGGAAACAACAAACTCTCGAAGAAGTCTTTCTCCACCGGCAACTACAGTAAGATCTTCCAGAGTCCGCCAGGATTCCACCTGCGAGGATAACGACAGCTGTGATGATAGAGGAGGAACGCCAGACGATGATCATCTCAATCACGGCGGACCCAACGACATGTCAATGGCTAACAACACGAACAACTGTAATCCTCCATTGGCCAGTGCCACTGCCACTTCTGCATCGGGTAGCAGGTTACCATCGCCTCACAGCAACGAGCCCATGGCAGGACCATCTGGCATGCTTCCCGTACAGCAAGTTCCACTGGTAAATCAATTGAAATATTACTAATAGTGCAGAATCAAGTGTTAGCTGGTGGTTAGATTACAACTCATTTTGTTATCACTTAGTTTCTTAGTCTTTTAGTGATTGTAGGAAAGTTTTTTGAAATCCATAAATCAATACCTATCAGGAAGTTTGACTCCAGGCATTACTAACAATAAATTATCTATAGACAAGTACAACAATTGCTCTGTTACAACATATACTTACATCACTCTTGCACCAATTCTAATGTATTTTAAAAAATTGGTGCCTGCCGGTTCAGTTATCAATGATCAATTGTTAGTGAACAAAGAGGGATGATTCCAAGATAAAGCGGTTGTTATGGCCCCATATGATGGATTTTATGCTAGATACCTAATAACATAATAATGTTCATTCCATAATGTTTCAGTCTTTGAAGAAGGAGGTGGACTGGGATCGCAGCATGGGTGACGACAAAAGCACGACGGGAGAAAGTTCCTCAGACTATCGGCACGCACTGGAACCGGTAAATACCTGCCCAATTTACGGCCTTGTTTTACATTACTACGTCTTATTTATATATATTTCTTACTAATAGTTTTAAGACAATTGCTCTAAATAATAGTCCCATGGCAATAATAGCAATCTAATTGTGTACATTCTGCACAGTTTCGATCAGTGCTACTTTTAACGGTGTTGGAAGCAGTTTGATAGCTTTCATTCGGAACTTGAGAAAATACAATTGAAATCACAAGTCTTGAAGTAGCATACTGAACTTGGACAACTATTCAATTTTACAAATAAAAGTTTAGTTGATGGTGTCTCAGTTACGGAGTTTTAAATAATAATTGTGCACGTTTTTGTCTGCTCATTCTCTTCATTTGCATGATTTAGTCTTTTGAAGTTCAGAATTTATTTTGGGATACATATTTTATTCTTAGGTAGGTACCTACTGCAGTTCTCAGCTTACGTTTATTACTACCTTTTACTACTTAATTATAATTATTAATTTACCCATTTAAGTTTGACTCTCTATTCATATCCCTGTCAGTTGCATTTTAACCAGTCTCCTTTAAAAAGCATGACATTTTAAAATAATTTTAACTGTCTTGTGAAGAAGTTGACCTTCAATTTTGGCCATGGTTGTTTTTCATAGTTTCTTAGGACATACATAATTTGTTAAATTATTGTGAAATCAGTCGAAGGTTTTAATAAAACCCTCAATACTTCGCAGCCAAACAAAGTGAACGTCAACTTCTTGCGCTAGATATTTTCGACTATTATTTTCGAGACTGATTGATCATTGGAAAAAGAATTTCAAGAATTAAGCCAAAAAGAAGTTGATGTTCTTTTGTTTTGTTGCAGGAGTCAATGGGGGGTTGCGGGGAGTCACAGAGGGTGTTCCCGTGCATGTACTGCGGCGCGTCATTCCCTTACCAAAGCAAGCTCACTCGGCACATTCTCTCACACAGCCTCGAGACCTTAAAGTACCGTGAACAGGTTCAGTTACATCAGCAACACTCTTTATTACAAGCCATGGTCGAACCACTGAATCTTATGGACCGACGGCCGCCCCCTCTCGATGTTCCCGCCCCTCAAGATATGGAGTTAGATTTCTCAGGGAGCAGCGGCATGGGGGAGGCTGGCTCCAGCGTAGTCCTCTGCAAGTTCTGTGGCAAATCATTTCCCGACGTTAGTTCCCTGATCGGCCACCTTCCGGTACACACGGGCGACCGACCATTTAAATGTGAATTCTGTGGTAAAGCGTTCAAACTCCGACACCACATGAAAGACCATTGTCGCGTGCACACCGGCGAGCGGCCTTTTCGATGTGCTCTATGTGGAAAGACGTTTTCTCGATCTACGATTCTCAAAGCTCACGAGAAGACACATTATCCCAAGTATGTGCACAAGTTTCTCACGCCAGGCGCAGTCGATGCCGAAGAGGAATCGCAGCAGCAATAATCAACGCCAAGCTTAAAATTCCAAAGTGCCCCTCCATAGTGTAACCTCGCTTAGGAAGATTCTTGGTTATTTTCATAGGTTTATTATTATCAAGGGTTATAAATTCATATTCTTATTAGAATCGAACAGGTTTTTAACGTTGTAATACTGTTATGTTGCGAAGATCTTGATTTGTGAAGTGGATGTTTTATCTGCAATGAGAATGCTAAGGGGTTTACTAGCCATTAGATTGTACATGATGTTTCTTTGTCTGGTTGGTGCTATTGGTCAAGCAAGGTAATGAGACACACCATGCGAATATTTGATAACGTTTCTAGTCCTGGTAATTACATCAAATAGTTCGGCGAGTAAACTTTTCGTAATCAATACATAATCGATCAAAAACTAAACTGTCGTTCACTGGCAATATGACAGATATTTCTAGTTTGATGTTATAGACAAATTTAATGCATATAGTAATTATGCAGTTTTAGGTAAAACAAATTCCAAGTGGTTAGATGAAGTTCTTTAAAATTAGGCCGGTGTGTAACTAGCAACTGTAATGCAAGGGCCCAGTAGTTCTTATCTAGCCGACAACATTCACTGTAGGCTGCTTCCACTCATCACCAAGATAAGACGCAACAGTTACTGTGCATATTATTTAGTATTCACAATGTGAATGAAGTAATGACAGTGGAAAAGTGCTTTACTACACCTAATACTATTACTATTGTATGTATATTCTTTCTGAACTGTCGTGCTTTCATATAATGGAGGTGCGATTGTTATTCATTGCGGTAGCAATCACAAGTAGAGTAGCACTCGTATTTGCTCATTTTCAAAAGAATGATAGAGCTGTGGGGCAGATTGTTCGTTGTTCGTGCTGTATTAGGATGTTAAGGTTTAAAAGACTTGAGATGTAAGGTATTTTAGAAGAAATTTAAAATTCTCTCTCTAAAGGCAACTGAATTGAGCTGTGATAGTGAAATTGACTATTGGACTGGATCCAATAACTCAATCGTGATAGTGGGGTATTGCCTGGTTGTTCAAAGAAACCATCTCCTTCTCCATCTGTCTGTAGATAATTTGGATCTCATTCTAAGTCTTAAGATATTGTTTATTTTATATCGGCAGATGGAATCAAGGGTTTTATTTTAGTTTTACTTCCAATCTGAAAATCAAAATTGAGGAACCGAAATTTTAGTTTTCTTGTAAGTGAGTAAATACGGTGCATAGTACACGAATTATAATTATGTAAATTACCAATATCAAAACTAACTGATCTTCCATATACATATGATAATGATTATCGCATTTCCACAAATCATTAGAATGGAAACAAAGGAACATCCGATAGCATTCCACTTTTGTCGGTACGTTTGATGGAATGTCAAGCCTGCACTTGGCTGTCACCTGCCGTAGTGATTGGTTGGATCATCGCGTAGAGATTATTTGACAGTATTATCGAGGGAGCGGATTGGAATTCCGCTACTGTGCGGATCAGAACATGAATGTGATACTATTATATTAATATTAGTTAATAGGAACAACAGCAACTATCTTTTGCATTATTTAATGTCAAAACATTGATAGGCGGTTATAAAATAGCTGGTGGGTTTTCAATTTGCCATCGATTTTGTCACAAACATTTCAAAGAAAGGTTTGTGACTAGTCAATTTAAAGAGAAAAAAGTTCCTGAGATTTGTAAAAGCGATCAAGTGGTGTAACTTGTAAAGCTTGTTTTGTAGTGCACTTTAGCAAGTCACGTGTTTAGAAAACGTTTTCGGAAGAGACGACACATTCGTTTAGTTTTGGGCCGTAGACCGGTCTTAGATCCTAATGTAGCTGAGGTTAGCGGAACAAAATGTTAGCGGAGTAGCTTCTATGAAATTAATTGGTACTCCCATATCCTACGTTCACTGTATGCACCACTCTCACACAAACACATTGCTTCATAATGTTAGTTTACCATAGTCTCAGTTTAGTACATTGGTGATTAACACCTAATAAGCTAATTATTTACATACCTAGGTAATGCAATAGTACTTAGAGAATTACATTTTATGTCGGGATCGCCAGCAACAATTTCGATTCAGTTTTCATCAGTAGCCTTAGCAAATCATACGGCTAGCAGGAGGTTTGATTCTATCTCTGACCATTAATCAATGGAGCCATGCTCTTGGTTAATTATATTATAATATTAATTACAATGTAGGCAATATGGTCAACCAGAGAGGGCACAAAACAAAATGCAACTCGATAGCAATAATGACAAATTACATTTTAATAGTTCAAATTATTTATATGACCGATTTGTAGACATGTTAAGTATTTTGAGGAGGAAGTTTCACCATTTAATGAAATCACGGATACTACATCTACAGCTCATTGTGTTATATTTTGATAGATATTATATTGGTATGTAAATAGAAATATTTAAATTATTTATTG
The DNA here is from genome assembly GCA_934045905.1 of Leuctra nigra. Taxonomy (NCBI): domain Eukaryota; kingdom Metazoa; phylum Arthropoda; class Insecta; order Plecoptera; family Leuctridae; genus Leuctra; species Leuctra nigra. The sequence goes on along the minus strand of OW203761.1, from coordinate 27,767,679 downwards.
TAATATACTAATAGCAATTTGACGCGGTTAGAAATTGACAAGTGAGAGGAGTTTATCCTGGAAAGGGAAGGAAACACATTCAAATTGATATTTACATAAATTTTTTGTTATTGGATTTTTATCTATGTTGAGTATTTTCAAGACTTTGTTAATTTTATGTCTTCGATTTCTGCAACTGGTTCTCAGCCGATAGGCTTTCTTTGATTGTTGGTCAGATTCTTGATAATATAGAAAATGTGCTTTTTTAAAAGATTTTTTAAATAGAGATAATGTTTTGTAATCTAGGACAAGCAGTTCATCTTAAAACTCAGTAATTAGGTAACACAATCGATTATTCTTAAATGAACTAAATGTGAAAATAACTGCAAATACGTACCAATTTCAAAAGACTTGACCGCAGTCAGTTTTGGTGATTTTTATTTTCTTAGACAAACAGTTAAAAATAAATTAATACACAGATAACTAACTTGGTACAATATATTATTATTAATAATATGTGATACAAATACAGGGTACAATTGTATGTTTTGCATTCAATACACTTTTTAAAATTTCTACAATGATTTTACTGTGATGTAAATTTTAATTCTCCAACACTCTAAAATTCAAAAAGTATTTGCAGTAATTTTGTTTTGCAAACAAACAGCAATAGCTTGTCCTAGGATGCAATTGAGATGAATTTATTATCATGTGCATTGATTATTGGCATGGATATTTACTAGGTGCTAAAACAAATGTTGTGCAAAAGATGGTGTGTTTGTTAAGTGGAACCGATTTGAATGCGAGGCGCTTCACACGGCTGTGGCTTGCCTTGGTACATGATTATTGAAGTTGTATTTTTCTAAGCGTGAAGACTACGAATATAAACAAAAACAATGTTAAATGTTTTGAGAGCATATCTGTTAATATGTGTGCGAGTTATTCGTAAGAAACACAGATGATGACGTAGTGAATTGCAGATGAAACTGTGATAGTCTGTGATTACCGATTCTAATCTGCAGCTTTTTAAATTTATATTTGAAAACTTCATACAGCTCTTGATAAAAAAAAGTAATTGCTGACAAGCATACCTACATACACATGTTTCAATCAGCAACCGTGTGTAGTCAATATGTTGAATGCTGCGATGTTAACCAATAATTTTCCTATAGTACAGTATGTTGTTTTTTAATACTAAAACATTTTACGTTGCTATAACGTATTCTGAAATTTATACCCATTTTCAATATTTTGGCTTACTTTGTTTTAATTGATAATTTTTATTTGATGTCTCAATATAAATTTAATTGTGTATTGAAATAGATAGTCTGAACTTGATTCTCAAAGTGTCACACTACGTTTGGCGCTACAAACAAATCTTCAAATTAAGTGCACTGGTTAAACAAGGAAGCTAATGATGGACATCGTATGCATTATTGTTAATGATTATTTGTGAGCTTTATTGTTCACATTATTGTTCATTTTGGTTGAATCTTACTCTTTTGGTTAGTGATTGCAAGACCTCATGTAAAATAACATTATGATAAGAAATTCAGTTCTGCAAATGGGGCTTCAACTATTTATACGACATACTATTAGCCAAATAGCTATGCATAAACAAATTAATTTGATAGTACTTGTTGCCATAATTTTAGGAAAATTATTTGATCTAATCTGATAATGGAAGGTGTTTTAGATTTCAATCCCTTATATTATTTTGAGTAAATACAAAAATGTTCCGATCCTTCTGGCAAGTGGTGCGAGTCTCGTTCCTGGTCCGTAAACACGGTCCTCTGTCACACTCCGTAAATCTCCAGAGTCAAATAATCAGAGTAATACTGTCACGACTCTTGGTTGGTTCCTCAATGCCCAACTAAATTTGCCACACTATACCATCTTTGAATTGCACCAGAATGGATCTGCTTTTTCCTAAGTCAGCTGCAAGTTTTCTGTGCTTTGTATCTTCCTTTAATCTTTTGACTATTACATTATGTGATATTTGCTTATGTTTCGTACACTATTAGTAATAGAAATTATGTTTGCCATTCTGCAAGGCTTTATTGTTATGCTCTTCAAAACAAAACATGCATATCATAGCTGTAAAACGTTTTGACAAATAAAATGCTGTAAAAGAATTTGAAATCTCTCGTGATATTATTGCAACTAATATTTCTTATGTACCGACTCTTCACAGGATGCCATGATCATCGAAGGGCGTTACGGTCCATCGTGTGCCGTGGCTGGTCGTCAGTCTGGAGATCTGCAGATAAGTAATCCCAGTAGCAGGTCATCCACTCCTTTCCAATTCCCATTTCCTTCATTCAGCGGAGCATTTAGCCCAGGCCTCAGCCACGAAGGGGTTGGCGAGGGATCTAGTCGACCAAGTAGCTCCATCCTGAGCTTGCTCCAGCAGCAGGGATTGATTGCATCCTCCATGTCTGACGATGCATCGATGTTCCGCTGCTCGATCTGCATGGCAGTCTTCCCGTCAGCGTGGCTTCTTGAACAGCACACCAGTCTACAACACACGTCGCCGCAATCCGATGGGGAGGCCCCCGAAGACAAGCCATTCAAATGCGATCAGTGTGGTCAGAGCTACCGATACCGATCCGCATATCTCAAACACCGAGAACAGAACCACCGAGCAAGACTGCCAGCTGACAAATTGTTTACTTGTGATGTATGCGGCATGCAATTCCGCTACTTGAAATCCTTTAAAAAGCATCGTTTGAATCACGCTCTGGAGAAGCTGCATTCTCGGTCACCGTCAGAGCTTGATCTCTTTTCTCGAGCTACCAAGCAAGATGTGAGCTCGTTTCGAGGTGGAATGCTCGAATCTCCCACCGACTACAGCAATCGAATGCTGGCGATGATGATGCATCAGAGGCGATTCAACGGCGACATCGCCTCACCGACCGGAAGAGTCACTGCGCCTCCCACTGTCGTCACTGACATCGGAAGCGATCAAGTCTCCAGCTCCAACGAAGCAGTTGTCAGCAGTCCGCCAGCTTCCAGCTCCACTGCTTTTGAGCGAGCTGCCAGCGCTCCAATCTCCAAGACTGAGCAGCAAAACTTCTACAAGTTCTCTATAGACGACTACTTTTGCAATAGTAATCTTTCGGATAAGAAACCTACGAAGTTGGATGGGGAACAAGATGAGACTATAGACTCTCTGGCGCTTGCTCTCTCAATGGCTTCAAATGGAGGGAGCGATGCTTTCCGCTCCGCTCAAGAAGTGTCTCTATTGAATCTCTTGCGTATGGATGCTGTGGAGAGGCAGAGGGAGAGACGATTCTCTTGCCCTTTCTGCGGCAAATGTGTTCGCTCCAAGGAAAATCTCAAGCTGCATGTACGGAAACACACGGGAGAGAGGCCTTTTGTCTGCTTGTTTTGCGGAAGAGCGTTCGGTGGTAAAAGCGACCTAACAAGGTGAGTTATTCATTGAACTCTTCAGTGTACTATGCTGATAAGTGATTTATATGAATATTTATAAGCAGGGCTCGACATTTTAATTATTGGTCACTAACCTAAAAATCTTTCGCCCGGAGATGCTTTTACTCGCCCACCTCATTTTCATAATGCAGTACCTACATATTCTTTTTTTAAATATCTGCACTCACACTTTCTTTTTGGATTTTTAGTGGATTATTCTTTCAGCATTATTATGTTAGTTTGAAACCTGTTCCTCCAGTTTTTGGTGGCTAGAAAAATCCGCGACATTGATGAATGTGTAAATACGCCATTTTACTTCGTAAAAATAATTGGCAACTAACCATACCTCTCCATGAAAGAGGGTGACTGAAAAATCGTGCCGCGAAGCAACATCGGGTCCATAGAAGAAGAAGGGCTTTAGGATATAAACGAATCTCAAAAATTTAATTCGTGCAAAATTCTGAAGTCGTTTTTAATATAGTTGCTCGCCCGCCGGGCAAGTAACTGTCAATTTTTACTCGCCAAGCAGCCATTTTACTCGCCTGGGGCAAGCTGGCGAGTGCTAATTTCGAGCTCTGTTTATAAAAGCATTTTTATCATTTCTTGATTAAATAAAAACCATGGCATTTAAGCAATTTAATATTTATTTGGATAAGATTGCCATGTAGTAGGGGTAGGAGTTGGAAGTATGTTATGCAATTGTGTGCAATAAGCAGATTTTAAGATGCCGCCCTTGTACCAGATGATGGTACTTGAATAGTACCTTTAAGTACTTAAGTAAGTACAATAGTACCTTTAATAGTATCACTTTAATAGTAATAAAGAACTGGGATTGCTAATTTTTAATGAGTAGATACCTACCTCCTGGAAATACTGCCGTGTTACACATTAGCAACGTCAACGTATCGACCATCGACGAAAGTGGCCATCACACTTTGCATACATGTACAAAGACTAGAATACATCTCTGCACACGTACAGAACGATCACGTGATTCACACGCGTTTCCCAGCCACGGATTGCAACAGAATGTGATGCCACCTCAACCCGTATTTTTATGGTCGATACGTTTCTTATCCGTAATATGGCAGATAACTTAGTGAAACAATAGTGCAAACATTGGTAGAAATTCATAACGATCTTAGCAGGGGCGCCTCACCAATGGACTGCCACCTTGACGCGGTGGTGGGGCTTAAGGGACCGGCTCGCATAGCGAGTTGGTCCTAACCAAGTGCAGTCCAGGGTCGGCCTAGTCCCATGCCCTCCCTTGAATTTGCGGTCCCCTCGGGCCGGCCTCCCCCCTCGAGATGGTGATCCCCCTGAAATCAAGTCCCACCGGCCCGAAGCCTCCCCCTCCCCCCCCCCGGTCCGTCCCCATTCCGGCCTGGCCTTCCCACCAGTGCTGGACTCCCCCGGATCGGGCCGGTTAGGTCGACCCCTCCCCATGTCCTCCAATTATGTTCAACAAAGTTAAATATAAAATTAATGTGCGCAATATAACCTCGTCGTTGACGCGCCGTTAAACCAAACTAATCAATCAATCAATTAGCAGGGGCGCTGACTAGGAAACTATAATCTAGTGGAGCGGTCGCTCCACCCAGCCAAGTCGTACTATACACTCACAGTCACTCAACATACCGTAAATGCCTAATAAACTGAGGAGCAGACCAAACACTTTTACTGTAAGCAACAACATGGCATTTTCGGCCTACTGGATCTCAAAATTGGTAAATCTCACATTGTTGCGAAATATCTTAATTTCGAGCTATGGCCCACCCCACTACATATACCAAATTTGGGAACAATAGGTTATGCCATTTGCGCGCTAGAGGACCGAGAAAACAGTGAAATTACACCACTTTCTGATTCTGAAGATGATGATGATTCTGATATCACGAAACGTCGCTATCACCGCCACAGCCTAAACGGCTGAACCGATCGACCTGAAATTTTTACCACATGTGCACTTTTGGCGTCTGAGGTGCCTTTTTATAAAACTAACCGGAAGCCGCCATTTTGAAACCGGAAGTGACGTCATAACTCAAAAACGTCTGGACCGATTAGAACGAAATTAGCGCCATTCGATTTAGATGGTCATCTATATGAAGTATCAATAAAAAAAATATTATTTTCTTATTTTCTAAACCGGAAGTGACGTCATAAATACGCAATATTTAACTTATTTCAACAAATTATACTTAAAATACGTACATAATTAACTTACATTGTAACATAGACAATACAATTTATATATTCAAGGTAGCAGTGTTCTCGGCCGCCATTCCTGAAACCGGAAGTGACGTCATATATCTAAAACGCCTGTACCGATTGCAACTGAACTAGCTCCTGCGTATTCATTCTGCTATTTATTTGAAAAATCAATTGTGAAAAATGAATAAATAAATTAATGGTACCGGAAATGGCGGCAGGAACCACTAAATGAAACCGGAAGTGACGTCATATATTACAAACGGCATGACCGATTTTACGGAAATATAGGGATTAGGAATTCAGATGGTCGTTCATGAAGGTATCAACTAGATAAAACTAGATTGTTTTCTTATTACCTATACCGGAATTCGGCCGCTATTTCAAAACCGGAAGTGACGTCATGTATCGAAAACGGCTGGATCGATTATAACGAAACTTAAGCTATTCTTCTTGGATAATCATTTTCATCTTATACCAAACGCAACTTTTCATAGTAACCAAATCGGTTGAGGCGTATTTTTTTAAAGAAATTAGTCCCTGCTCGGACATGTGCTACAAGCTGTATGAATAAACTAACAAAAGAAGTGATATCCCAGAAAAAACACTCCGTGTAAAAATACCAGCCAAGTCTCTTTAACTATAAAAAAAAATAGAAGAAATCTAAAAATTCAGCACTGAAAAGGAGTGATATCAAAAAAGGAGCCAAGTCAACGAATTTTCCAAATTTTAATCGTACCATTGAAATAAAAATATCAACCCCCGAGAAATACTTAAAAAAAGGACTTGGCGCATCGTTTTTTTAAAGACATTTTTCTATTCTTAAGCTTATGCCACTCACATACTACGTAGTTCAGAAATGCCTAGAAAAATTGGGACAAAACTTTCAAATTAAATATTGAACATTCTGTAAAATATTTTAAATTTAAATATAAGTACGCAAAGAAACATAGCATTGTCTTACAAGCAATAAATACAGAACAGTTGTGTTTGTGATTGGTAGGTACCTATAGTTTTGTGGGTACATCAACATACCTACTACAGCATTATACTTTGAACCTTCTCGCCGTGTAATTAATTGCTATTAATTAACATTTTATACCAAAAAAATTCATAAATTACATAACGTATTACTTTAGATAAAAATCTAGTCAGTAATTATTTGAGCAGCATGGCTCAGTGCACTAGTCACTTATACAAATCTCATTTACGGCCTTCTTGTAATGAGCGCTTTCGCTATTTCCCTCAGTCACGATATTGAGAAGTATGATTGATTAATATGACCCTAGAAATAGTGGCAATAACGAATAGACTAGGCCGCTTCCGTTTATTCGTTATTCGTTTATCCGTTTATTTCCTCTGAATATTGACAAAATACCAAAACTGCCAGTAGGTAAGAGTACTAGTTATATTAAAACGTAGTATGATTCGTCGATAATGAATGTGATATACTCAGGAAAATATACTTGTAGAGTTCTTCCTATACTTTTAGGATAGAAAAGTGTCTTTAAAAAAACGATGCGCCAAGTCCTTTTTTTAAGTATTTCTCGGGGGTTGATATTTTTATTTCAATGGTACGATTAAAATTTGGAAAATTCGTTGACTTGGCTCCTTTTTTGATATCACTCCTTTTCAGTGCTGAATTTTTAGATTTCTTCTATTTTTTTTTATAGTTAAAGAGACTTGGCTGGTATTTTTAAAGGGAGTGTTTTTTCTGGTAAATAATTTTACAACAAGGAAAACGCTTGATGTAATGCGTTAATGAGCGAGCACCAGCACGTACAACTTGGGGTGGAGTGATTTTGATATCGACTATCAATATCATTTATGTATCGAAATATTGATATATCGAAATATTAAAATATTGTTATTATCATTTTCTTTAGAGAAAGGATATATTAGTAATTTAATAACGTATGTATTTATTTTGACGTTTCGAACACAATTTCATGCTCTTCTTAAGGCACATCACACCACACCAAAAAAAATGATTATTTCTGGTGTGGTTTGATAGAAGTTTTTTGCGTAGTGGGTTTGTACCTGAAGAAGAGCACGAAATTCTGTTTGAAATGTCGAAATAAACACGTATTTATGTCTAGTCTAAACAGCATATCTCTAACGAAAGTGTTGATAAATGTGGCTGTGAAAATTGAAATTTACATAATATTGATACATATCGATATATCAATATTTTTTATCGAAATATATCGATATTTTCGCTATCTCTACGTGCAACATCTCCAACCAAACACAATCCACTCAATCAAAGATAACTAGTACCTACTACATTATTTCTGATTTCATTGAAACTTAACAATTTCCATACACTTTGGAATCCAAAAGATCCATGTGCTGTGATTTTGGAACTTTTCGATCAATCTCCTCTGACAGCTCTTTCAAAACTCTAAAAATGGCAGCAATTCTGTAAATGTGTAAATATGAGATAACGTTGGCTTGATAACCATGCCAAATTTGAACCTTATCGGAACATTTTGATTTTCGACCAATCGGTAGATCGGTAGATTGCATCGGAACAAACCGTCACCACTGCCATGCAATCACCCAATGGTTCCGAAAACGTCCACGACATCAATCGGTAGATAATTTTTAAATTTGAGCCAATTGGAGGATTTGGCTGAAACTTTATAAAATGTTATAAAATGTCAAATTAATGACCTTCTAAATTTCAAACTGATCGGATCAACCAATCGGAAGGTATTTTTTAAATTTGAATCAATCAACGATTTTAAAAATATTAGGGTCTGCAAACCCCAGAAATGGTTCATACATCTGTGGAAAATTTCAGCTTGATCGGAGAAACGGTGCAACCTGTCAGTAAAAGAAAAAAGAAAAAAAACAGGCCTGTGACAAAAAACCGAAAAGGACTCGTTCAATTATATTTTTATTTTTTATCTTCACCCGACCGATCATTGTATTGGAAATGGGTGACTGATATATTATTATTATAAAGTTAGGGTTATTGAAAATAATGAGCTTTTATTCAAAATTTTACCGAGGAGAGCCATAAAAACACACCCAAAAAAACAATGATAAAGTTCGTTCACTGTAAGAATAATGATCCGCAATGGCGGCCGTGTAGATAATACTGTAGTCTAGCAAACAATTGTATACCTACACATGTAAACAGGGGCGGTCTGGGATGAAAAGGACTGGGATGCTATGAGGCAAAGGGCCCGGATAAACATGTGACGGGGCCCGTAAAACAAAGTAGAGATAGAAAAAATGTATGTAAAATGACTAAAAATGCTGGTTAAATATGAAAAACGATAGTAAAATTTATTAAGGGGCCCGTAATATGGGGAAAAGGGCCCTAAACGACAGGGGCCCGGGATGCGATCGCATCCCGGCATCCCGGGCCAGACCGCCACTGCATGTAAATATCAATATAATAATCAAAAAATATGTATAATACAACTGTAGATAAAAATAAATCAATTTTATTGAATTTTTCTAATATTTTTACTATTAAAAATTGTGTATTTGACATAATTTATACAATTTAAATAATACAAAGAATAAAGTCTTGCCATTGACAGGGCAGTGTTTACGTGAACGACAAAAACGACATAGATATTCTAACAGTGAACGAACTTCGTCCAAAAGATTTAAAATATACCTGGAACATGCATGTTGTTTAGGGATCTTCCTCCAGAACACCTATTGGCTGTTATATTAATTGCAACATCGGATACCCCCGGATTTCTCAATAGTCGGCGTCCGAAATTGCAGACCTAGAGATGTCAAGCTCTTGACTGCTCCAATATTTAAAAAAAAATGATCTCTTTCAGACATCTACGGATTCACACGGGGGAGCGACCATACCACTGTGAAATGTGCGGCAAATGTTTTGCCCGAGCCGACTATCTTTCCAAGCATCTCACCACACACATCCACAACTCCCAACGATAAGTGGCGTAATGATTTAGTGAATAATTTTAGGTGTCCAGCAACTCTCAGTCTGGATTTTTTTGTATTAAATAATTACATTTGTATCTACTTCATTCTAAACAAAATTACAAAGAATGCTCATCAGCTGCCAGCTGTTGAAAAGCTAAAAATTATGAGGTGCAACTAAGAAACATATTCTACATTTGTGTAACATCAACAAATCGAGAGCTGGTCTCTCGTATGTCAAACAGTAGCAGGTTGCTCTTATTAATTAATCTGATTCTAAAGAAGGAACTATGAATCATGGCTGCCAAGTTATAAACAAGGTGATGATAAGTTATTTCTAAACTGTAAGTGCAACAATTCAAGAAAAGCTTCTGCATAACACTACGAGATTTGGCAGCCATCACCAAGAAAATAAAGTAAACACTATGCACAATTGTTTTCACCGTTATAATGAACTGGTTGTGATTCGTTGATATTTAGATGTAATGCAGGAAATCTATGCAAAGTATAATTCTATACTCTGTTGAAAGTACAACTTTCATCTGGCATGTGCAATCTCAAATCTGAACCCGTATTGGAAAGTGATAGAGATATAAATAATAGATAACTTTTCCACAAGTATTAAATTCAGATTCTGTCCATGACCCCAGTTAGACTAGTTGTGATTAGTGTCAGTAATTAATTGCTAAACAAAACTATTAGAACATTGAAACTCTGTGTTAATAATAATATATTTAAATAATAATAATAGTAATAGTTACTAACAGTTATGTGCTTCTTAAACAAAATAAAACACAAAATTTTGTGTTTTAAACAAGTGATATGCACGTGGCAACTGAAGAACTGCTTCAATAAAATGGATCAAAGAAATTTCAAGAATAGATAGTGCAGAGATATGACAAGTAGATATTAACAATCTGTGCAATACAATACCGACTACGAATTGTTATATTAGATGTAAATTGAGCATCGATCGTGAAGAGGCTGATCTTTATGTACAATGGATTGTGAGATTCCAATACTTTGATACTGAATGGTGATTTTTTTATAACAGAGAATTAATTATTATAAAATGTATTTTAGAATGATATTCTGAAAGTGAAAGGTGATATTTATAGCGTTGCGGTTTTTGCATAATAGAATGTTAGAAGAGTATATTTTATTAAAATATTTGTGGTTGGGTTGCGTGTATTGTGTCACTCGCACTGCGTAGACTAGGATGCTCTGTTCTCCGAGTTTTAATCTATTGATGGTTGATGTTACTCTATTAGGATAATTATATTTAAAAATTAGTTCAACTCCGAACCTCAATCAACAGATACTCAGAATGTCAGAATGCTGCTGACTATCAAACAAAACACTCAATACTCATTAAGAAAAATCAGTACACACTAAATACGCTATGATAACTAAACAAACAGTATTTCATTTCAGATGTTTATTTATCGTAACACAATATAAAGATAAAAACCTGTACAATTTTAAATCAGATTCTGATACACAGCAAAGATTTCTAAACCGAATACCTACTACAGTAGTATATTTTATAACTTACCAATTATATTCTACTTAAATTACTTTGTCTTCCGTACACTGTTAAATGTTTGACATAATATTCTATAATCCATTCAGAGGCAATACAAGCAGCAAGTACTGCGTTTATAATTATATTAGAAAACATTTACTATAATGTAGTATTAAAGTAGATTATAGATCATGATTCAACTTAATGTGATGTTCCGTGTCCACAAACAAGAAAAGCAATCGCTTCTTTGTGAAAACCGACTAAGTCGCCGCAATCAGCCGACAGATATTTCCTATTTTTTAATTCCACTGCCAGCCATCACAAATAATAGTATTACTATATATATATGTATTTAAAATGATTTTTAATATTTATTATTGGTGTCTTTCAAACTTAACTTATTATATCTGGTGCGTACTCTAATTTATACCTCAAGTAGAGAGAACTATATTGCAAGTGATTGAACTCTATTTACAGAGACTGAGACTGTTTTTAAAATTAAAATTTTAATGGATGCCATTGTTTGGAAGTTGAAAGTAAAGTCAGGCATGCAACTAGATTTTAAGTAGAAAGTTTTATTGAATTAATATACTAAACTAGCCATATTAAATGTAACATGGGACAATCTTGTTTCAATGCCATCCAAATACCTCTTAGTATGTGGCTGGAATTGCCATTCTCAGTAAATGTGATAATATCCGTAACTTGTTTTATTTTATCTCCCCTTCTCCTGGCCTACATAATTCATTTGCTATGTAAGTTAGACACTTTGTTTTCCTAATGCGTGATTTTCTGCGCAGATTAGAGGTAAGAGGTAAGATTAGAGGCACGGTTAGATCTAAAAATTAGCCGATGCCCATCAAAAGTAAAAATCGAAAACATTTCCCGAATATTTTTCGTACCTAGTACTTTTGTTACTTTTACATACGACTATATTAGTTATTACATTACCTAACTACGTACTACTGAACATTTAAAAGATTGTATCAATCCTAGATTGACCACTATAGAACCACCACTTGCTTAATTACTTGCCCTACTATGTATCTATTTAAAATAGTATGATGTTGATAACATTTCTACTGAGGTAGGTACTTAATTTTGATAATTAAATTTTTATAAAAAAAATATCAGTGAAAGAAAAATCATTACAAATTATCAGAAAATTTACCGGATTTATTTTTCCATTCCCCACCACTCACCAGGTACACTCACTGTATGTGCAAACTATATTTACAGAAGGGATGTGTGTTGTGAAAAATATCCGACCGAACCGGGGCTCGAACCCGGGACCTCTCACTTGCCGGGCGAGAGCTCTACCCGATCGGACGGACGGACATTTGACACAACGCACTGATGAGGGTTAGAGATCAATGTCCGTCCGTCCGATCGGGTAGCTCAGTTGGTAGAGCTATCGCCCGGCAAGTGAGAGGTCCCGGGTTCGAGCCCCGGTTCGGTCGGATATTTTTCACAACACACATCCCTTCATATCATCCTGACTCCATGGAAGTTTTCCACAGAAACCTACATTCTTATATTTACAGACTTCTCACCTTTTGATGAAACGTACAGCATCATATTTCAGCTTATCAGAAAGATTTGTCATTGGCAAGGATTCTTGAATTTATTATCTGCCTGCAGTCTCACAGCGTGCCACCTTTTAATAAACAAAAATAAATTAGCAGTCGAAGTAGATACCAAATTGTTTCCTAGAAAAACACTTGTGTACCATATTGATAAACAAGCCTTTGTATTGCACGATTGATTTATTTCCATTTATCATCATCCATCCACATATGACAGTTGACTCCTGGAGGACTCCAGTATTGAGGGTGTTAGAGGTTAAGGGGTTTTAGGAAGGTATAACACTAATTAAAAGATTACTTGGCAAAATAATAGGTCTGTTCATCGTGAGCTGCTCTGAACCGCTCTGAATCCTGATCACCTGCCTGCTTGGAACAGGTGATTGTGTTCGATGGCCTACGGGGTGCTAGTTGGAGCAACTTCAGCAGTTCAGTACAGTGCCGAGCAGGCTCAACGAACAGTCTAATATGTTGTGTGAAAGTTGCTGTTCTATAGACCTTGTTGAGCGAGCGTCACCACGGTACTCTTATGGCACTTTCTCTGTGTTTTTTTTTCTCTTTGTGTTCACTGCCCAGGTTAAATTGCGCAAACAATTGATCTGAAATTTTGCACAACAAACGTAATCTATGTGGTCTCTGGGATCTTTTTTAAATGGGATCCTGTGATTGGTTCAAATTTTAAAAAAAGTATCTTTCGATTGGTTGGTCCGATCAATTTGAAATTTTGATACTTGTCATTACTACCAACATTGTCCCCAATCTTACAAAGTTTCAGCCTAATCCTCCCATTGGTTAAAATTTAAAACCATATTTCCTGTGTTTTTTGAAATTTAAACTAGAACCATTTGACCGATCAACCTAAAACTTTGCATGGTCATTGGGACCAACATTATCTGTATTTTTGACAATTTTCAGACTAATCTGTGTTTAAATCCAAAAGTTATTGACATTTTACGGACATTTTGCGTGTTTGCTGTCATATTTCTCGAAAATATGTGATCACAGCAACTTCGAATCTTCAGTTCCAAGGTAACTTTAGAGCAGAAACTCTCAAACGCATATAAAACTAATAACTAATAAAGTTAGATCTGATATTGTGTATTACACACACTAATATTATATGAGTGATCCCAGGTATATTTTTTGAATATGATGGACTGTGATTTTTGAAAATTAACAAGAAACCGTTCAATCATAAAGGTTCGATCAACTTAAAACTTTGCATGGTTATTAGGACCAATTTTATGAATTTGTGGAGATTTTTAAAAAAGTCTGTGACGAAATTCAAGAATTATTGGTTTTTACTTTTTAATGACATTTTCAATACACAGAATTTCAGTTCGAGGAGTTGCGCGTATCCGTACTCGCTCATCAACGCGTTTCACAGAGCGTTTTCCTAGTAAAACAGTCAAGACAAATCTAATAATTTTCAAGATCTCGAGGTGCTTCTCGATAAAATTAATTTGACAAAACCTATTTCAAAATAAGCTTTTTTCTCAATTTACCCAAGAGCAAAGAGGTTATGTACGAGCTTTTTTCGCCTGAACGTAGAGTCTAATTATCAAACTTTCAAGACAAACTTCAACGCTTCGTATCTTATTTAAATTCGTTTAATTAATTAATATTCAATCACAAATTACCGTATCCTCGTAGTCGTAAACAACATGATGAAATAATATAGAAATTAAAAAACTTGACACCTTGTCCTAATGTTTACATTTTTTAAATTTGATTTGATTGGTTGATACGCAACAGGAAATCAACAAGATGAGTCAATGAAAGGTATTTGAAGACATGAGAAGAATATGTTATACAGCCAAGTGTAGCTATGTTGCTAAAGGTAAAAACATGAAATTGTAATAGTTGCGAATATGTAATTATTTTATGAATAATTAATAAATTTAATCCAAAACCGAACAACGAGTATTTCGTATGACAACAGTGGTGTGTGCTAGAAAGCTCCGGCTTCAATGGCGCTAAATTCAAATTCGCACTCTCTCTGACCAAGGACATACAAAGTACAAACCAAAGTTAAATGAAAATATATGTTAATATCGATACTTTATAATTATATAACGTTATTTAAATGATACTAACTAAATAATCTATTTAAATTTTTTCTTAATTGCAGAATGCAGACCATCAATTTTGACCAAGCACCACCACTGTAGTCTGTACTCTACTATTATGACAATTTCTCTGCATTGTGCCTGCAGTAGCCTATAAACACCTACGCTTATACGCATAATATACCTACGCATATACGCTTAACACCGCATTAGTTCATTAACATTTGTAGGTTTTATTGGCTGCAAACCAATATGCTCAAAAGAATACCTTACCTTACTACGTTATTATGTAGGCATTACCTGGAGTTGAATTAATGAAACTATATGGATCGCAATTCGCAATGCTCACAATATTTTCTTGATCAGTTGGAGCCAAGTTTGAGCTTGCTTTTTGATGTGGCAAGTTTGATAAATAATGAATGCCACCATTTTGATTATTGCAAAATAAACAAAACCTTATTTTTTAAAGGGCATTAGAAAGTGTTGGTTTGAAAAAGCACAATTTTGGCTGTGAGATATTCAGGGATGCAGTGGGGCCAGGGCGACGCTGTGGCTTCTTTTTGGTAAACGGGCAGGGCGTGCCCTGCCATCTTTTTCAAAATCCATTTATCTCAATGGTTTACGATTTTATTCTTAAAAAATGCAAATAAATTGCATCGCAACTTTTGTTACAAAAGAGAATTTTAAAATCTATTTTAAAACTCGGTCCAGAATGCGTAATCATTACAGTTAACCCCTCAAACCCCCCCGCGGGTCGTTTTTGTTATTTTTTGGCGCCCAGGAACTTATTTTACTGGTACTGCACCCCTGGAAATATTCAATGTGAATATATCAAAATTATCATCACACTCAATTTTAGAAAAAATTGCTCTTTATTTTCATTTGAAAAATGTTACAGTTAGTCACTAGTCACTAAACAATATAATGCTTCAAATGGTTTATTTAATAAGTTCGAAGCTACTGTAATAAACTATACATTATTTCAGATCAGTAGAGATTCTAGTTGAATACTATTAGGTATTACAGTTTTGAACTTTGCAAGTTCTATTTATAAAACGTTTTAAAAATTAAATTAAATATGAAGGTATAATGTTTGTCAATCCATAGCTACTCTCACCACCTATAGTCACCACCTAATATGTTACTTGGATGGAACTGAATACACTCTTAGGTACTTCATTGAAATAACGTTGTCTCACGTCTGTCCGTTATCTTCGAGAGTGCAGAAATCCTGAAAAGAAAGATTAACATTTACATATGACAATTGATGATTGGCATGTAACAAACACGGGACTGATTTAAGGGGATTCTAGGGGGGGGGGGGGGTAGGGCATTTTAATTTCAGGGCAAATATTGTATGAAGATGTCAGCTGAGATTGATTTAGCGAAATCTAAGGCGAAATCAACCCATTTTGGAAAGTCAAAAAAATATCCGGGACGATCCAAACTGGTCAAAGACGATTCACAGAAAAAATCGGAACTAAATAACCGTTGAACATAGCGAGCTGAAACTTGCCATGAATAATCATAATACATATACCTATGAAGTGTCGAAGTCCTTCTTCGGTATTTTAATTGAAATTTGTCTAAAATAAAGTCGGTATGTACCGGAAATTTCGCCTATTTATTGGTGCCTGTGGCCAGGTAGAAATCAAGTTATTAACAAAAAGAAAGTCGACAACCTCTTCGCACTTTCATAACGAAGACAACGAGCCCACTTGCAAGTCTGTAGAGTGAAAATTGCGGTCTGTGCAATTTTTTTAATGAAACAGCAATATTTCGTCAAAAAAATTTCGGAACCAAAATATTGGAGTCGAAAAAGGTCAAGTGGGTTGTAGAATCACTAATAGAATGAGGAAAATACATTATCTTCCTCTTATGTGCAGTAGTTTGGCCAATTTCGTGTTTTATAAATTATAAGTTTAGTCACGTGGTACCTACCACTTGATTAGCCATAAGAGGTGAATCATAACTAAAAAGTAAAAAGCCTGCACACTTCTAATCAGTAATCACCTCTAATTAAGAATACACGTTTTGACCGTTTACGTTTGCATTGTAAAAACTTGAAAAAATTTAAGGCTATAAGATAAGGCCTAGTTGTCAACTTTTTCAAGTTTTAAACAATGTAAACGTGAATGGTTTCAAAAAACAAGAACACTCAAGAATTGGCCCCAAAGAAAATCTCCTGAATAAATACCTAAAAAGAAAACCACCTGTGCAACAAACTGAATTTTATAAATTATAAATTTGAAAGATCTCTCAAAAATAACAAATTATCCAAATAATAATGTTTTCTAATTCCAATGACTAGCACCACAATATAAAGTGACTGTACTCACCTCTTCGTTAGATCTCTGTCTGGAGTAGTAAACATCATTGCTTGGAATTCTGTATTTCAGCCAAGAACAGCATGATGACTTGAGGCTCGGGCACTTGGGTAACATGCGGTTCATCCACAAGAGGAAGAATACGAAGACAACTATCAGAGCAACGCTGATGATACCGAAGCGAACTAAAAAAACAAATGCCAATATTTATATAGTACAATCATCATCAGAGTATCAATATGTATGAAGCATGATATTTATATCATATAGAGGGCTTGCAAGTAATTCCGTTTTACTCTATGCACGCACATGCCTCCTCTGTTTTTATTTGTTTCAACACTCTAGAAAATATTCAGCCCAAAAAAAGTAAAGGAGTAATGATTCTCGAGAAGAAGTGTTTACGAAGGATGTTGAAAGTTTGAACTGAAAAAAGATGGATATAGCAAGAGCGAGATGGAGAGCCTGAGAGCGAGATGGGGAGATTTGGTTGAAGAAGATGTTGAAGAGATGAAAGCAGTGTAAGTTAGTGCAGAAAGGGGACTGGTGGACAGTGTAGATGCTTAAAAGTGGATGAAAAAGAGGAAGAAATGTCAGGCCCAACACTGGAAGGACAACAATTTTGTGTTTGCTAGTAGAAAGTACAATGCGTTTGATTGGGGACATACCGCCCATCTTGTGATCTCGTGGCTTGCCTCCTTGCTTCTTCCCCGGGTCCACGGAGATCTTTCCGCAAGCAGCAGACGTCTGCCATTCAAACAACACGAAGCAAGATTCGGACTCCTGAGAACATTACAAACAAAAGATATTGTTATTTGACATAACCACAGTGATAAAATGCAAGTATAATTGTCGTAGAGGATGCACATATGCATATTCCATAGTTCTGCCTTTAAGATAGGTTTTGGTTCACAATTTTAATTAACCAAGGTTCCAGTTCCTTCAAACATAGACTGCAACTATTGTGGATTTCAGTTTCATAAAAATCGTTGAATTCGTTGGATAAACGTTTTGAGAAAAAACAATCCCAATTCTCTAGGGAGCTTCTGGAATTCTATTTGAATGATAATTGCATTTACACGTGCATTGCAGTCACAGCTGTTGTACCTGCTGAATAAATGTTAAATGGAATATGGAGTAGTTTATTTGCTGAAAAAATATTTGTGCAGGAGCTGTCCTATCCATATAAGCAGTGGTGTAGTCGAGGGTATACGCGGGTATACGCCGTATACCTAAAAAAATAGTTTTGCTGAAGAGTGAAGTATGAAGATGTCAGGAATACTTAAAAGATTTGTTGTGTTTTACGTCTAGTTTCATTTCGTAAGCAAAAAAACTCAAAAAAGTTAATTTCAAAGTGTCAAAAAAACAAAAATAGACCTGCGGGTCAAGTGGTGCTATGCCCTTCACCACCCCAAAGAGTCAAATTATAAAATATATTGAAATATTTTACAAAATACGCCTCGTAACGTCTCAAAATTGATTTCCCAGTGTCAAAAAAACAAAAAACGCCCTGCGGGGCAAGGTGGTGCCATGCCCTCCGGGCATCCACCACCTCAAAGTGTCAAATTATAAAAATATTTAATATTTTAACAAAATACGCCTCATGACGTCTTAAAATTGATTTCACAGTGTATACAAACCAAAAAACGCCCTGCGGGGCTAGGTGGGGGGCGCTCCCCTTATTCCGAGGAATATTATTTTCCTTGCCTCCCCACCCCCTGGCAGAAATCCTGAGGACGCCCATAGTAGCGTATACCCAAAAATAATATTAGGACTGCACCACTGCATATAAGTGGAGGAAAAGAACATTGGATTGGATTGGTTTATCCTTTCAACGTTTTAACAATGGTTTTACCTAAAATCTAGAGCAAAAATAATCAATAAAATAAAAACAATTATTAAATTTATACAATTCGTCACTCTCGTGTTAAATAGCAATTCTGACATTGAAATATGGGCATTGCAACCAATCAGGCGGGAAATAGGAGATCCCCTAACAAACCTATTGTCAAATACCTATTGTGTTTATATACCGGATTTTGACGACTAGAGCCACTCTTGCGCTTTCTACATTGACTAATTTCATCAACAATGGTTGTTTCATGGAGATTAGAAAATATATTGTCAATATTCCATGTAGTCATTCTATCTATATTCGAGTCATGTGAAATGAAATAATCAAATTTTGACAACAAATTGTATAAGTTATCAAAATATTTGTACACATGACTGATGTTCAAAATGATGCGTATTTTTTTTCTATCGATCGTAACTGCGAAACGTCATTATCTACCCACCTATCTCGGAATAACTGGGATAGGCAGAATAATTGGGCGGTACCCATGAGTTGACATGTCCTACATAAATGCCTTTGTTATTCGAGCCGATAAACCAACGACGCGACTGGAGTAAAATAAGTAAACAGTTTAACCTTGGAAGTGTGTGCATACTATCCAACAAGCTGTAAGTCCTTGTGAGTTTGCATAATCATGGTCCTCCGACTCGGCGTTGGATAAGAAGACAAACTGAACTCTGCACGGTGCGAGTGATTGTGTATTTATTCGGCGACGATGACGAGAGTAATGAACCGGACACGCATCATCAAAGCTCGCAGAAATCCTTCGCCTTGTCTTCTTCGTGGGGCCACATGCGTGTCGGACAAGAACGCAATACGAAAATGTTATTCTCTTGCTAATTGGGGTATTTTTATGACAATCAGAATATTACTAGTTCCAGTAATTTTGATTTTTACCCGACGTGAAACTAAAGTCAGCTACATGGGTCAATATTTTGAATCAATGCTTAAAGACAATTTTCACCGTAGGTATGTCTAGTCTCTATCAAATTAAAACACAGGAAATCAAAATGAAACCGTACCTATAGTGTGATAAATAAGTAAATAGCATAAATTTAAACACCATTACAGTTACACCATTAAGTACGAAACAGGTTGGGTGAGTGGTTAACGCTCTGAACTTGTATTCCGGAGGCCCGGGTTCGATTCCCGCGGCCGTCCTTCCTGACTGGGGTTTTCCCTCAGTCGACAGGCAAATGCTGGGAAGGTACCCTACTATATCCAATAGGCCACGACCGCCTCCTTCCCACCTTCCATCCTTACCTACTCTTCACCATCATCTCCCAATCATCCTCATAATCATTCATTTATTCAATCATTCATAATCATTAGCCTCGCTGATAAATCTTGAAAATGAATACGACTTGTTCTTGAATCTTGATAAAAAAGAAAAAATTCAGTAGAGACTTTACAATGGATCAATCAACGGATCTTTTACCGACATTAGATACTTTTGTTGAAATCACACACATAAAGAGATATTTTTGTATTTTCTGTGATAAGTGACATGACCAGATATTTGGTGAATTTGCCACGAATTTGCCATTTTATGAACTAAAAATGGGTAATGGAAAATAAACCTTATTTCCTTGGTTTTATGACTCTTATGACAGTACAAACATAATTTCAGAAAATAAAATGCAAACTACCAATGTATGTAAATCAGAAAAAAATCTATTTAGATTCAATACAATCTTATAAAATTAAGAAAATTAAAAAAGCAGGTACTAATAAATATATTTCTCGAAATTTTGATTTAAAACATAACATGAAATAAAAAAAAATCAATAAAATCAAATATCAAAAAACAGATACTGCCGGTAAAATCTTCGCCTTGGTTTTATCTCCGTCTGTAAAACCTCAGTAAATTTGTGAATATCGGTAAAACCTCCGTCGGTAAAAGCTCCCTAATAAGACCTCTCACAACCTAGAATGTGATGCAAAAAAAAACGAAAAAGTGTCGGAGTCGGATTCGAGCGATTTTTTTGTGACAATCGCGAAAAGTTAGCTCACCTTTAATAAATGTGCGTTTGTCGTGAGAGTCAGTGCGTCAAAGTACAAGAATTCAATTTATGAAGTGGTAGATGGCGTCAAATCGCTGACAAATCGGAACTTGTCGCGATTTATGGAGACATGGCTCTCGTCCGGCGTGCGATTTCCGATTTGATTCATGGGAAACTTACTTTAGTAGTCCAATAAGCTGGGAGACTGCGTTTTTTATGTCATTGGTTTCGAAGGACGTGGCAGACAAAAAAAATATTTTTTGGAGAGCCAGGTTTAGCATCATCATAAGTCTCAAATATTGAAATGATCAATTAGCTGTAGATTTTAATGTATTATACCAGCAGTATTAGTTCATGATTATACTAGGTGGTAATGTTTACCCTTGTCTGTGTGGTTTTACCAATGGGGAAAAAGCGAAGGTGGAATCTTAACCGCAAGTACCGGTTTTCTGTTCATCACGTCAAGGTATAGTTCAAAGATGTCTTGCTACTTGAGCGATTGAATAGATCATAAGGAGTAATTGCCCAAAAATGTAATATAAGACCTCCACCAGGGATTATACCAATCATGTCTCGCCCCCCCCCCCCCCCCCCCCCCCCCCCACGAAATATTTCCTCCAAGATATTCGAAAATTATTTCAAAACACGCATTAAGTTTCCGTAAAATGTCAATAACTTTTGAAGATGACAGATCAGTATGAAAATTGTCACAAATACCTAAAAAGTTGGTACCCAAGGAAGGCGAATTACGTTCATTGGTTGGTCCCCATGCAAAGTCTTTAATTTTCTCACCAATATGATTTTAGTGTGTATAAAATTCGATACAAAAACACAAACCACGCAAAAACATAGAAAGTGGTGTGGTGACGCTCGCTCAAATATTTATTTTATTATTATGTTTTATAGAAGTACTCGAGAACTCGCCGTTTAGATGTACACTCCCCCAAATAATAAACGGTACTTGGTACAAAACGTATTGGCTGCTGGGCCGGTTCCTTGACAATCAATCCTTGTTATTATCAATGAAATCAGAGCTCACCTAAAAGAGTTAGATTATGCGTTAGCACTGACTTCATGGGATGATGCCATCAAACCTTAATCAGTCAATTAATTTTCTTTCGAGTACCGTTTATTATTTGGGGGAGTGTACATCATTACCCATTGTATTATTTCTTTTAAAATATTTACTATTAGGTAGTACTTGTTAATTTTAAGCGTTTTCTTTATTTTCTGTGACTTGCAGTTCTTATTTAATTACCGCGAATAAGGATATCTGTATTGAATAAAAAGTAAAAACTTATTAGGGTTTGAACCAAATATAATGATCAAACTCATTAGTCACTCACAAGTCAAAGAATAACTACTGTTTTCGTTTTGTGCCTACACATTTTTGTGCCCTCTCTACATTTTGATTTGCTGCCCTCCCCCCCTCATGAGAAATATATATGTCTGAAAGATTGTAGGAAAGATAGAACCAGGGGGCCAATTCTTGAGATTCACGTTTTGAAACCGTTTTACGTTTACATTGTATAAACATTGTTTAGCCTTCAACTTTTTTACGTTTTAAACAATGAAACCGTGACACGGTTTCAAAACGTAAATCTCAAGAATTAGAAAACGTGAAAATCGGGAATTGGCCTCCAGGAAATATAGGCGAAAAATTTGTTTCATGGAAAATCACATATTCCTGTCCCAAAATATAATATGTAACAAATTTTCTTCAACATTTTCTTCCACTACCACATTTTCTACCTGGAAAATTGTGATCTAAATATGTCATATACATAACACTCGTAAATTCCGTGCAATTATAAGGTTTTGTAATTGAAATTACTGAAATTGAAATGAAATTTAAATTAATTTAAAACAAGCATGATATTTTTATATTTTTTCGTGTATGTATTAATTAACGGAGTCCGTGGTTCAATTATCAGCATCATGCGTAATGTTTTAAACACAAAGTTGTCAATGTTGATAGAGGATGAGTTGTGACGACATTTCATAAGAACCGGAGTCTGCTAAGCTAATAGAGCCGATTAGCAGCAGAATTCATCGCAAACATACGAACATGTTACAATACAAACTCTCAGTACACTTGCCAACAGATAACAGAAGAACTTCCAACGACAAAAACCTGCTGAAGTTCAAAGACTTTTATTCAAATAGCGCATACTCTTTATTAATAAACTAATGATGTATGTGTTGATAAATGATAATGATTACATCTCTGTCTACTATTAGTTCAACATAACCGGGGTTTTCCACAACCGCAACTTGCTCTCATATTTGCTCGCTCGGCTGTAGTTCGTTGTTTCGTCACCCACTATTGACATGATCATCACAACAAGCAGGTTCACTAATAAACTTCCAAACACCACGGCAAATCTATTATTAATTTTACAATTCCACACTATGGGGAAAACCGCTCCCGACTATACCGTTTAAATTAATGAATGGATTTTCTGCCTGGAGAAAAGATGACACACGTCTGTTGCCTTCAGATCATGATTCTGATCAACTAGCACATCTTCTAATGACCAGCAGGGAGCAAAAACAAGTTCCACTTATGATGAAACATGGTTTCTCCAGGGGGTATTAAAGCACCAAGTTACTCGGGGTTAGATGTTTACGCTTGATCTCTTATCACGCACATTGATCATAGCGGTAAGAAGAGTCATTACAGGACACAGGTTCCGATTTATTTCGTCAATCTAACTGTAGTCACCAAAAGTCATCGACTTTTGCGCAGAATACGGAATCCAGAGCGAGAAGAAATGTGATTGCATTCATTCACACCTGTCTCAACAGTGAAGGTGTGACAGTCAGGGAAGGAGCTTATCTTCTGCCACTATCAGTCGCAGTTCTCACCGATTTCCTGCTCAAATTGATCTTTCTTAGGATCGGAAATAAGGTATGTATATCTTCCAAGAATTGACAATTATTTTTGCTACCTATTTAGTGATTTTTTGCGTCTATAAGTGGTAAACTGGCCTAAGGAAGAGACTTGTATTCAAAGACTGTCATTCGGATAATTATGCCGGTTGGTTCTTGGAAAGAACGACACAAACAAAATAGAACAAGTTGCAATTTCAGGATTCAAATAGCAATGCCATTTGCACCAAAAAAGAATTTGGGGTTCGCAGAATCGAAATCTGTAGACATTTCTTTTAAATGTACATCTGGGATTTTCACACAAAAAATAGTTAATTAGTTTCATTGAAGACGTCTCAATTCAATCGTAATTAAATTTCATTTAACATTTCGCATCTTTGTAAAGTAACCACATTGGGTTTTTATAATTTTCTATTTCCAACGACAGACTACATAAAATGAAGATTCTTAAAAAAAATGTTTTCAATTAGAGTTCATAAATGTAAACAACAAGTCTCCCTTCATTCCTCCTCTGTCTATTTACTTGGTAATGTCGGGTCTATGTTATTAACACCAAGTGTAATTGCAATGAATCAAGCTCCGCTGGAGGCTAGTCATTAGACCCAACTTGTAGCTGGTTGGCATGATAGTCAGTTCTCTCTCCTCAGCTAGCTGCGAAGGACGTCGGCCAGTCGGATGTTAGTTTCCTTCAGTTGATAGGATGACGATAACTGCGCACAAATGTGTTCAAACTCTTAGATTAGACATCCGAGTGGCGAAGTTTGATTAACGTGGTTTTACAAAGCGGTGATATCAGTGCCAAGATTGTTACCAGCTAAGCAACAAGTGGGAATCGAGTGATTTTTAAAGGTGAGGGAGATTTCGCTCGGCGTGATCGCTCTGTCAATGTGGTGCTTTAAATTCATGTGCGTTAGCTGTAAATGTTCATGTTACTCTCTCTTTATTGTCATTGACGTGTAGGAAATGTACTAACTTTGGAAAATTATGCTTTGACGTGGTTGTGATTAACGAAAAGGTATTTGCAGAAAATTCAATTCTAAACACCAGAAGTAGACGTCATTAAAAATATTGTAAGATGAACGTGAAGAAAATGTGCTAGAATACGTAATTTTTCTAGCAAATATGCGGAAATATTTCTTCATATTGCCAATATGAAGGTCGTTTTTAATATGAGTTCCACAAAGCATGTTGGCTAACATCTCAGTGGGGCTGAATAAAGAGAACATAATATCATACACTTGTTTGTAAAAAAGGTACAAGAATAATATGTGATGAAAAGAACGAGTGATGAAGCAACTTCTCCACTTCACGGTCGAAGTGAGAAGTGGAGATTCATCGAGCTAGTTCCAGTCGAGTTCTCGCGTTCGTTAGGTATCAGGAAAAACTTGACAAAATAGTGTGCGTGCAATGATTATTTGAATGACAGTCCAGCCGTAGATTGAGCTTTACAGCTTGGCAAGAGGTCTTGTGCAGCAAACGAAAGCAGAATAAATCTTCCAAAACACAAGAATAAGAGGCGAAAGTTTGATTACGAAAACTACTCTTGACCACGCGCTTAGTCATAGTTTTATCCTCCATCCCAATAACATTGTAACAATAGTACAGTTATCATCAAAAGGAAGTGCCATTATTTCCATTAAAAAATGTGGGGCGCACTTGCTATTGTAAAAATGTACTGATGCATTAATAATCTTGGTACACATTTATCGTAGTGTATGTGTATTTTTGTCACTATAGAGCATCAAGTAAAATTCAATTCTAATGTTTGTGGTCACGATCAGATAAATTGCATAAAAAAGTGAGGTCAGCATTTGATCTCTGCCCTGTGATGTGATGTTCCGATGTCCATCGCCGTTATTAGATTCATAAACATGCGCTTGGCAGTCAATATAAAAATAATTAGTCTGTTTCTGCGAGTACAAACAGGAGATAAAATTAGATTTGGCAACATCTTTCTAAACAGGTCGTTCTAAGGAAAGCTAACACAAATAATCTCTATTTTCTACTGAATTGTCATTAGGTAACATGTGCGTCCACAGGGACGAAAAAACAAAAAAAAATCATCACTATAGAGATAATCCACTATTTTTCTAAGTCTTCCTTCACATTTAGGTGTCAAATTCTTCTGTAAAATGTATGGTACGATTTAATTTTGGAAGAAAACATATACCTGTAGTATGTTTTCTCCCAAAATATTTATAACACTTATTGTAAATTTAATATTTTGCAATACTAATCTATATTATTCTTCAATTACAGTGCAATGATGTAACTACTTCCACCGAGCCTCATGATGGGTCCGTCAGCTTTGTTCTTTCTGCTCACTATTGCCACTGCATCAGCAGCGGCGAACGATTTGCCACTCCCAACGCCTTGCATACGACCTGTCGGACAATGCGACTGCGGAAAAGGAGTCAACCGAGACTTGGAGTTGACATGTCCCGGAAATCCACCTCAAAACTCGTCGCTGGAAGTTAAATACTTAGCCGAAAAGTATTTGAAGATAACATGTGTTCCCGGCACAAAATCAAGTGAAAATCTTGACATGCTGGGAGGATTTGTGGTTGGTCCAGTGGCTTCGGTTTTAGTGAGGATGTGTAACTTAGAGTCCACATTCTCAGACTTAGTGGACAAACTAAGTATCTCAGATGTGCAGTCCTTCTCAGTGCAATATTCAAATCTAACAAACCGTCTAGATAGAAGTCAATTCCAGAGCTTAACAAACATTTCTTCACTAGCTGTGTCAAGCAGTGTTATATCGTTTCTACCAGAAGACTTATTTGATGATTTGCTCAATCTTACAAGGTTAGAGCTTAGAGACAATGAATTCGAATTACCCGTAAGAATTTTCCATAATCTTGTAAATCTTACGAGGCTGGAGCTAGGTGGAAACCGGATACAAAATGTCGCTGCTGGTGTATTTCAAAATCTTACAAAGCTCAAACTGCTCAATTTGTGGTCAAATAGAATGGAAAATATATCAGAAAATGCATTCAAAAATTTGAAATCGCTTGTGGCAATAGATTTGCATAATAATAATCTCACTTCTTTGCCCATTGGTGTGTTTGATGATCTGGAAAAACTGCAAAACCTGAACTTGGCACAAAACAAATTGACATCGTTACATGAAGGTTTGCTCCTCAAAACACGACAATTGAAGACTTTCGATCTGTCCCAAAACCCTGGAGTCACCCTGCCACCCGGTCTTCTTTCCAACTTGACAAATTTGACGGAGGTGAGCATCTGCGGAAGTAACTTGACTTCTTTGCCCGTCAACTTGCTCTGGGGCTCATCATCTGTGTTGAAGATACTGCTACGCGGGAACAAATTAACACACCTCCCAGAAGGTTTCTTCAAAGATGCT
This sequence comes from Leuctra nigra, assembly GCA_934045905.1. Classification (NCBI taxonomy): domain Eukaryota; kingdom Metazoa; phylum Arthropoda; class Insecta; order Plecoptera; family Leuctridae; genus Leuctra; species Leuctra nigra. Next base: position 27,740,530 of record OW203761.1, on the reverse strand, counting down.
AAAAGTCTTGAGACACTCGATATCGCTTACAACAAACTTATCAATTTGCCAAGCAGAATATTCTCTCCACTCACTAAGCTGAGACAACTCTTCCTTACCAACAACCAGCTATCAACAATTACAGAGTAAGTAAACTTGACTAATACCAAGGACACACTATCAAGTGTAGATGAAACCAGAGAGTGGTGAGCGCACTCTCAATGAAAGCACACGTGCCACTCTCTGCTTTCCTTTACACTTGATAGCAGTGTGATAACTGATAATGTTCAATTGCTAACTAAATTGAATACTCACTAAGACAGCTGAAGTAACACTCATTACTTGCTTTATTTTATAGATCTGCATTAGAAGGGGTAACTGCACTTGAAGAATTATACTTGGATCGAAATCGTCTTGACAGCATTGATGGTCAAGCTTTCAAAGACCTTCAGACATTGAAGATAATAAATCTATCGACCAACTACCTCAGCTTTCCAAACAAATTTGGCCAATCTCCTCTAAATTACTGCACTCGGCTTGAGAAACTTTTACTTGCAAATAACTCATTGGACCAGATGTATTATGACTGGATGACTATTCTGACTCAGCTCAGAACACTTGATCTTCGATATAACAACATTACAGTCATCAAGGTAATAAATGAGATTATAACTGTTTTAGGAAGGATAATAAAAACTAGTTAGCAACAGGATTAACACTAGTATACTTAAAGTATTATTTAAAGTGTATTTTTTATTGCAGGATACGGAGCTTTTATTCGCATCACAGAAACTTGAAATAGATTTAACACATAATAAAATTACTGACATTCAGTTGGAACAACTGCAGATGCTTGTTAGAGCATCACAAGATGATCCAATGCCATCTGGAAACCTGTACAGCAGCCCCAAACACCACGTGAAGGTTTATCTCGAGAACAACCCACTGAAATGCGACTGCGACGTCTACGAACTTTTACGATACAGGGAAGGCAGAATGTTACCAGAAGTTCGAGCATCCGTTGAGTTAATAACGGATAGTTTGAGATGTTCCACACCAGCAGAAGTGTCCAACGTATCTATATCACAACTCAAATCTCAAATGCTTCAATGCAGACTGAATGTTACATGTCCCGAGTCATGCTCGTGCTGGGCTAGACCTTTCGACCGAGCTTTCATTGTTGACTGCTCGAACACTGGCTTGTTGTCGGCCCCCGAGTCTCTTTGGAAGCCCAAGTATTTAAACCATACAGAGATTCACTTGGAGAGAAACCAAATATCATCTTTACCAAATGCATCGCAGACAGGCTATGACGAAGTTACCAAACTCTATGCATCACATAACAAGATTACCAAACTGGAATGTGCCAACTTGCCTCCAAAACTTGAGGTAAAACTATTTTATCTAATTTAATCAAATCCATTGCATATGTAAATTGCTAGTGATTTATCTCCCCACAAAATTTAGTAGTATTATGTATCTAGTTTTAATTAGGTACACTCGACAATTCATAAAACGGTATTTGAAAGAAATGGATTGTCTGAAAAAAATGTGATTGCATCATCTAATGAAGTCTTTACCTTCTCGTCATCTACCTCTAGTAGGTGAGCTCAGATTTTATTGATAATAACAAGGATTGATTGTCAATGAACCTGACCAGTAGCCAATCTGTTTCGTTCAAATACCGTTTTATGCATTGTCGAGTGTACTTCGTAATTTTGTCAATATTTAGTAGTGTACCAAAATTTAATTTATCCCTGAATTGAATTGGGTTTTTAAAAATGTGAATCTTTAATCCAACACTTTTAATCTGCAGGTATTTGAGATAAACAACAACAATCTGACGTATGTGGATGCTTCGACTCTCAGCAAATTGTGGAATGAGACAAAACTTCAACGCTTCAGTGCCTTTAACAATCCCTGGGTGTGTGATTGTGATGCTCGGGACCTGCTCAGCTTTCTACAGTCTCGCTTTAAACAGGTAAGTCTCAACATTTCAGCAGTATTTTCTATTTCTTATGATGTGTTTTAAAAAGCACACTAGGTATATACTAATTGACAATAACTGATTAAAATTTAAAACGGTATCCATAGCCAAAAACAGTAATGACGTGATTTGAATATTTATGTATATGAAAAAGGGATTTGATCCGTTTCTATGTTTGTATTTTTAAGCATTTAGTTGAGACTTTTTACTTTCCTGTGCAGTCAGATTAGAAATTATTAGTATGTGTTTAGTGATTAAAATGTAAACTTTTCACCCTATGCTCAGAAAAAAGTAAAACGACTTATAAAATAGGTGATATTTTAGAACAAATGAAGTAGGTATTTGGTATTAGATGTAAAAAAAGTGTCTCCTCCTCAGATGAATACTAAGATAAATATCTAATCTCCATCTCCATCTTATGCTCTGGTGTCATACTACTTGCTCACAATTTCACTCCGCTTTTGTACTACGAAAACTAAACTAGACATAACTCTGTCTCAGGTGGAGCATTTGGCCAACATGACGTGCGTTGATGGCAGACCAATAGCAGAACTCTCTGCTGACGACCTGTGTCCTCTACCAGCCATGTACATCATTGCAACAAGCTTGTCAATTGCTGTACTTGGAATCCTCATTGGAACCCTAGCTGCGCTCTATTATCGCTATCAACGAGAAGTCAAAGTTTGGCTCTTCGCTCACAACCTCTTCCTTTGGTTGGTTACTGAAGAAGAACTCGACAAAGACAAGCTTTACGACGCTTTTGTTAGCTATTCACATCAAGACGAAGACTTTGTAGTCAATCACTTGGTACCAGGTCTCGAGTCTGGTCCGACTCCATTCAAGTTGTGTCTACACTTCCGAGACTGGGTGGCCGGAGACTGGATCCCGAATCAGATTGCACGGTCGGTGGAAGATTCGCGACGAACAATGGTTATTTTGTCTCCAAACTTTATGGAGAGCGTGTGGGGAAGGATGGAGTTTCGAGCTGCACATAGTCAAGCATTGAGTGAAGGTCGTGCAAGAGTGATTGTAGTTCTGTACGGTGACGTGGGACCTCTCGATGGTCTGGATCCTGAACTGAAAGCGTACCTTTCGATGAACACTTACGTCAAGTGGGGGGACCCATGGTTCTGGGACAAGCTACGATATGCGTTGCCTCACCTACCGCAGAAGATGAAGAAGGCGGTGATGGCTGCAACTCGACCGCCAGATCTTCGAGTGAAGACAACGTACGATGACAAGCTGGAACTGGAGCCCACAACTCCCTCCGCGACAACTCCACCAGCAACAATATTAACAAATCCGTTGATGGAAGCAAATGGTCACATAATTCCGGTTTTAAATGGCCATGCGAAACTAATTGCCGAAAATGGACACGTAAATGGTTACGTCAAGTCAATATAAACCGTTATACCGAACCGAGTGGATATCTGCAAATTAACACAATCCCACAAACAACAATTAATCAAAACTTGGTACCGAACATCAGTAACTACTTGGAAGATGTGATCTCAGGACATTTTATCATAGGTAATTATACTAGATTCATGGTAGCCAATAGAAATGGTGCTTGTAATCGGTGAACTGGTGGCTAAATGTACACATTGATTTGACTTGTAGGCTTATAGTCTCGTCTAGTGACCAATATTGTGCACCACACAGAAAATCGATTTTAATTTTTAAGATGACAAAAGTTAGTATATCTACTGTACACATTTTACTCTTTGTTAGGTAGTAGTACTTATATGCTCAATACTTAAAATGATTAGTAGGAATTGTTGAACTTTATAATTCTATAATTAGACAAATGCCATAGGCTTTTTTATGTTCTGTTGACAATGACTGCTGAAAGATGTTCAATGAGATGATAATTAGATGTAATGATAGGCGATAGTTTTGTACAAAGAGGTGTGGTCAAGGCCATCTAAAAAAGTGGTCTAATTAGTGTAATTATGATGGAATCTGTTACAATTTTTTTACCTCGTACAATTAGCAGCTAGTCTACTACGCTGCTTTTAATATATGCTCAATGGTGGCCATAAAATACAATAAAATGATAATATTACATGAGTGAGTAAGATTAAAAAGCAGTTTTGTGCATCATTTTGTCCCCCAGGCACATCCGAAATTACCTACACTTCAAACTATGAAATCATCAAATCAATGCTTGTTTCAAAGACTGAATAATAAAATGGTAAAGTAAATGGATTTATGAAGTAGATTGTGATAGAAGCCAGGTGAAATAAGATTTATTGATTTGTGAATCTGTGACTTACCAAGACTACTGGCTCTCCTATTCCGGCATCAGCCACACATTTCAACCACATTTCCGCGCTGTTGAGTGCTGCAAAAAACGCATAATTAAGGTGAAACTAGCGCTCGGCCGTTTTAGAAAATTGAGAGAGTGTACCTTTGATAGGATGTTCACATGATCAGTTTGAATGTATATTAGTGGCACTTTTTAATTTTGCTTCTTGCATTGTTAATTGACGAATGTAGATCTCCACCCCCCACTACGTCATAAAACAAAAGTGAATGTTTGGTCACTGACAGATAACAACTGTCAGTTACCAGCTAACAGCTGTTACTTACAGAATTTAACAGTTTTACAATCTACAAATTGCCATTAATAATAGCAATGCTTTAAATTATCTACTTGAATCTTGTTCAGTCTCAATTAACTTATCATAAGAGAGGAAGGACCTTTTTAAGTTGACGAAACAATCCAGTGACAGAAGCCATTAAAATGTAAAACGCTTTGGCAACATACCTGACAAAATATAATTTGTTTCGTTGTACCACTGTAATAATTGTCCAGCATATCATCAAACATGATTTATATTAGTTTAAATATATTGATTGTACTATTTCAAGGGCTAAATTAAACTATTTAACACGTGTGAGCTAAATTATTTGATCTTTTTGAATTTCATTTGTTTGAATGAAAAGTTGTTATTTTTCTAATCACCCTGGAGTTACCATGGTGATACTTTTGTCTTTCATAAGGCAACGCCCACCTTCATTGGTCAATTAGGCGCCAGTTTTTCAACAAAACCGCGTAAAACTATGAGATTTCTAATACGTTTGGAGATCATATTACGCGTTGACCAATTGTTCTCAAATTTTAATTACGATTAGATAAAAGACATACTTAGGGTTACTTATCACCTAGCACATTTTTAAAATTAAATTTCATACGGCACCTATTGATTCAAGAAAATGGACCATTTTTCACCAAAAATCAACTAATGATTACTAATTAACGAAGCGAAAAAATAAAAATGTACCAAGGGTCAGGGATAACACTAAGTTTGTCTTTTATATAATCATGGTTAAAATTTCAAATCATTTCGTCAACCCATTTTGTCTCCAATCGTATCCAAAAAAGTGCGTGCAAAACGCGGTAAAATCGCTCGTTAATAGTAGATGAAGGTGCATTTTTGTTTTTATATCCATGAGCAAAAATCCCGGTCCGTCCCTATTCCGGCCTGGCCCTCCCACCAGTGCTGGACTCCCCCGGGCAGGGCCCCTTAGGCCGACCCCTTCGGAAAACCTCCATTTATGATCAACAAAATTAAAAATAATTTTTAGTGTGCGCAAAATGACCTAGTTGTCGACGCCATTAAACCATATTAATCTAATCTAAACAGATTTTCCACTTCTGTCAAGCATCATTAGATCTTTTTCAATTTGCCAACTAAACTTTTTCCCAGAAGAGATGTGAATTAGTCATGTGGTCGGGGTCCCTAGGCATGGAATATTGCTCTGGATGCTACAAATATTGTTTACTTTTCTTGCAGCCCTTTCTGAATATAATCAATAAGAAAACCTAAAAACTCCAATATTTTGATTTCACATTCATCTTGTAAGGTAAATTGTTTCTTATTCGTTAACTTGGTCTAACCATAGAGCAGTGGCGTGCCGAACCTCCAAAACATTTGGCGCATTTCGGTTCACAGGGACCCACCCACCCCTTCCAGGCGTTAGGCTTGAACCTGTCCAGCGATTGTGCTAGAAAATGAGTATTGCCCCGGGAAGTAAGTGCGGAGCGAAATTTTTGAATTTCAGGCCAGAGGTTGTGTACAAAATAAAGGGAAACAGACATGCCAACATTAATTTTAGTTGAAAAAAGTCATAAAAATATAGGTGCGCAGCGAAATTTTTGAATTTTAGACCTTTAAGAGAGGTACCTAATTGTAGTGTTTATAAAATACTCGTTAGTAGGAAACAGACCAGAAAAATTAATTTTATTTAGAAAAAGTCACGAAAATAATGCCGCGCAGCGAAATTTTTGAATTTTGGCCCTCTTAGGAGAGGTTAAAAATTATTTTAATATGTATAAAATAACGGGAAAAAGACAAGAAAACATTTATTTAAGTTAGAAAATGTCATGAAAACAATGCCGCGCAGAGAAATTTTTGAATTTAGACCTTTAAGAGAGTTAGAAGTGTTAAAAATAACAAGAAACAGACCAGAAAAATTTATTTTATTTGGAAAAAGACATGAAAATAATGCCGCCCAGCGAAATTTTTGAATTTTGGCCCTCTTAGGAGAGGTTAAAAATTATTTAAATATGTATAAAATAAGGGGAAAAAGACAAGAAAACATTTATTTAAGTTAGAAAATGTCACGAAAACAATGCCGCGCAGAGAAATTTTTGAATTTAGACCTTTAAAAGAGTTAGAAGTGTTAAAAATAACGAGAAACAGACCAGAAAAATTTATTTTATTTGGAAAAAGACATGAAAATAATGCCGCGCAGCGAAATTTTTGAATTTTGGCCCTCTTAGGAGAGGTTAAAAATTATTTTAATATGTATAAAATAACGGGAAAAAGACAAGGAAACATTTATTTCAGTTAGAAAATGTCATGAAAACAATGCCGCGCAGAGAAATTTTTGAATTTAGACCTTTAGAGAGTAAGAAGTGTTAAAAATAACGAGAAACAGACCAAAAAATTTATTTTATTTGGAAAAAGACATGAAAATAATGCTGCGCAGCGAAATTTTTGAATTTTAGCCGTCTTAAGAGAGATTAAAAATTATTTTAATATGTATAAAATAATGGGAAAAGGACAAGAAAAAATTATTTCAGTTGAAAAATGTCATGAAAATAATGCCGCGCTGCTAACATTTAAGTGGTTGATTAGGACTGTATTGTCATGGCAACAACCAATTGAATGACAGAGTTTTGTACTAACTAACTGGTAACAGCTAATTGAGTCTTTAGCAAAGTATTGAAAGACCGGCCCTAAGAGAGGTTAAAAATAATTTTAGTGTGCATAAAATAACAAGAAACAGACCAGAAAAATTAATTTTATTTGGAAAAGGACATGAAAATAATGCCGCGCAAGGAAAAGTTTTAAATTTTAACCCTCTTAAGAGATATTAACATTATTTTGGTGTGTTTAAAATAACGGGAAACATACCATAAAGCATTAATTTTATATACAAAAATGTCATGACAATAATGCCGCGCAGCGAAATTTTTTGAATTTTAGACCTTTAAGAGAGGTTAAAAATAATTTTAGTGTATAAAATAACGGGAAACAGACAGAAAAAAATAATTTTATTTGGCAAATGCCATGAAAATAATGCCGCGCAGCGAAATTTTTTAATTCCAGACCCCTTTGAAGAGGTTACAAATTATTTTGGTGCATATTAAATAAAAATCAATGTTCATTATCTTTAAATATATTGAAAGAAATGAAAAAACGTAGTCAAAAATTATTTTTTGTGAGAAAATGTCTACCATAATAATGCCGCTCAGCGATATTTTTTAAAAGTATAATTTGATTTTGATGTATGAATTGACGGACGTGTGAGAAATTTGCAATATAGATAAATAAGCACATGCATTTTTTAATTTCGCCCAGCAAATAGCATTTTGGTCATCAATTTAGGTGACAACGTGTTATACGTATTACAATAACTGTATCTATTTACTTTCACATGACTAAACCTCAACAGTTGGAGCAGGGAGCTGCATCATCCATCACCTGAACATTCCTAGATTGCTGGACACTCCAGTGTTTAGGGGATATAAACCTTTGTAATAAGTGCTTCTAGGCCATATTCTTTCTGATCCAAACATCTTCATTAACATTAATTGAACGCATTTCATGTTGGTTCCTTTGCGATCCTCCAAACTACCTTCAGCACCACCACCCCGGTCAGGTACCCACCCACCCACCCCCAAAAATTCCGACGCATTTGCGCCAAATTTACATAGGTCGGCACGCCACTGCCATAGAGATCTAACTAAGCATCTGATTTAACTTACATTTACCCGTTGCATCACATGGAGCACCTTTGTTGTAGTACATTTTCGTCATTTCCTCAGAAAAATCATGTACTACGCTAACGAGCTGGCCATACGACACCCAAGAGTCTGTTAGTTCTTCACATATTACAGCACCATCGCAAGTATCATTGGAGCCACACATGTTGATTGTAAAGTTCTTCCCAGACATATCGCTCACTAGATGGCCACCAGTACGTCGTAATGAAGTCAGATCGGCTGTTACATGAGAAGCCCGATCGTGGATCAAGCAACCAGTAGCCGTCACGTCAAATTCCTCTTCCTCTTCTTCACAAACAATGCTAGTGAGCCAATCAAAGTGATAGATGCAGTCATTTTTCACTTCTTTAAACGTAGGGTTTCCAAATCCAGCCGTTATGTCGCAGATGAAACGGAAGACGGAAGAGAGCTTTACATCGGAATGGTGAGGGCATTTTGAGCCATTGATGTACGTCAGTACTGTGTTGCCTAATTCATCAATCACTGGTGGTGACACGAAATATCCCAGACTCTGAAATGTAAATGTAGGATTTAGGAATAATATGGGAATAACAAATGAATCACAGAATGTGTAAGGCACCACCAATTTCAAAAAGGTCACAACACCCTTCATTAACAGAAATTAATTTTAATAAAAATTAATTCACGAAGGTTCACGAAGGTTCACGAAGATTCACGAAGGTCACGAAGGCCGTGAATGGATACAGCTGCAGGAAGAATTGCTGGTGAATTAATTTGATTTTGTGTCGATACCTGGTATATTTTTCGCTGAAATTTTGATTGTAGTGCTACGGAGAAAGAAGAGGGACATTTTGAGGTATAAAACTTTGCCTATTAAATGTGTTTGAGAGGATCCTGAACACAATTAGTAATTTTCTATTTAGGCCTACCAAGGTTCTTGTGATAAACAAAATTGAATTTCACCAGACACGGAGTATTGGGTTTTGATTTTCGTGACTTGTCAAGGTCCTTATATGGAAACATGAGTCAGAGGAAGTTAAGGACAAGAGACAAGACAAATGGAAAGGACCTGGTGATAGAGGCTGTATCAACAGATGAGTTGAAAGCTAGTTGGAAAAAATATGAGGAAGATTGGAAAATAGAGAGCGTTCGAAGAACAAAATGGGAGGAGAGTATTAATTCACAAATAACAATGATTTTGTGTGAATTGAAAAGAGGAACGAAGGGAGGAATGGATGAATTAGCTTCAGGAACCAGCCATGGACTTCAACAAGATGTGATGAGGCAATCAAGTGTTCTGGACGAGGTATACAGGGACATGAAAAATCTAATGGAGTCAAAAGTGTCTGAAGTTGCCAATATTCATTTGATGTTGCGAGATCAGTACTCTGATATTCCGTATCAGTTATTGACATTACAGAGTCAGATAATGAATTATGAGAATACAGTGTTAGAGTATGAAAGAGAGTCGGTGGTTGTTAGCCACCGAATTGATAGTTTGGCAGAAGTATTATCTGATCTGTTTTTATGAATCTCTCCAAAGCCAATGATTGATCAAGTCCAAACTGCATACAATGACGTGCAAGTAGAAATAATATCTACTGGTGCAGATAGTCCTCAAGAGGCTAGCGGAGACAAATTAAATGTACCCCAGGAAAAACATTCCTATACAATGTTGATAGGGGATGTGGGAGGGAGAGAAGCAAGTGAGTTTACAAGAGGAAAGTACAACAGAGCAAGACCTGATTCCGGAATAAGAATACCAGAGCTAACTTGGAGAATTGAGAACAACTTCTATGATGATTGTATGCAAGATGTTGAAACAGTTGTCATTAAGGTTGGTAATAGGGAAGTTAGTGGCGGGATAAATAAGGATTCATTGACTCAACAACTTGTAGAGTTGGTAGTGGCCACAAAGAAAAAGTTTGGCTCGAAACTGAGAGTGGTTATCATTGGATTGCAAACGATTGAGGGCAGGTTAATGAATGACGAGGTACGATGCAAGATTGAAGAGAATGATGGACACTTTATGGATATTGGATATATCCCAGGATATAAACGGGATAGAGCTGCATGGCAGAAGAAGAACGGAATGCGATTGAGGTTTGCAATGAAAGAAGGAAAGAGAGTAAGTCTGGGTGATTGTGAAGAAGTGCGCTATTCAGTACATAATAATACGAACACAGAGCAGGTTTTTCGGAGTCGGGTGGTCCGGAGAAGAACGCTGTGAGGGAAGGAGTTGGTTTGTCATGTAATATGTTGGAAAATGGGCCATTGGATGGTAGAAAGAATGAAGTGAAATGGAAATTACGAAGACAAAGAAGAAGTTGGAATGTGAAAAAAGGACCAATAATGAAAGTGGGAACACTAAATATAGTAACACTTACTGATAAACTTGAAGAAATAGTAGATATGATGGTAGAACGAAAATTGGATTTGTTAGGGCTGAGTGAGACAAAGTGGAAGGGAAAAGGGGAAAAGAAGTTAAGAGGAGACTATAAGTTGATATGGTCTGGTGGAGAAGAGGGGAAGAATGGTGTTGGTTTTGTTGTGAGTCCTCGATATGTTGACAACATCTTGGAGATAGAGGCTCACAGTGACAGATTAATTAGACTCAGATTCGTAATGGGAAGAAGAATGATGGAATGTGTTCAGGTGTATGCTCCTCAATCAGGTAGACCCAGGGAAGAGAAGGACTTCTTCTGGGAAGAGCTGGAAGAGGTCATTCATTCAAGAGATGTGTGGGTGATGGGTGACTTTAATGCCATGGTGGGCGCAGATAGGAATGGTTTTGAGCAGATTGTTGGGCCACATGGATGGGGGAGAAGGAACGTTGAAGGGTCAAAGATGCTAAAATGGTGTGCTAGATCATCTGTGCGAATAGCAAATACATGGTTTGAGAAACGGAAAGCACAAAAGATAACAAGGTATGGTTACGGTGATAAAGATCACAGATGGGAATCGGTAATTGATTACGTGTGTGTCGGCGGAGAAATGGTGAAGCTCCTGGAAGATGTGGAAGTTCTACCATCAGTTGCGTTAGATAGCGATCATCGATTGCTAGTCGCGAAAATAAGAGTAGAAGGTCATAAGAAGACTATAGAGACTAGAGCAACCAGGATAAAGACTTGGAAACTACAACAGGCATCTACACGTGAAGAGTTTATAAGAAGGATAGCAGAAAGAGTACCAGATGGACCAATTGGTGGAGTGGAAGAAGAATGGTGTTCATTCAAAATGGGGCTAGTAGAGATAGCTGAAGAGCTTTGTGGTAGAGCTACGAGAAAGAAGAAAAAGAAAGAGACTCCGTGGTGGAATGCAAGGGTGAAAGAGGCTGTGAGAAGGAAAAAACTTGCATGGAAAAAGAATGAAAATACTCGTTCTGAAGAAAGCCTCATGGAATATCGAGAGTGCAAAAGATTAGTAAAGGCTATAGTAGAAGAGGAGAAGAAATTATCAATGGAGGAATTTGCTGATAAGCTTGAAATGGATTTTGATGGAAATAAAAGATTGTTGTACAATCTAATAAAGTCAAAACGTCAGACAGGCGAAATTCAGACATTGATGAAAAATCAGAATGGTGACATTACAAATAACTCATTGGAAATAAAAGTACTCTAGAAGAATTATTTTGAAGGGTTGTTGCAAGGGGGGACAGGTAAAGGGGATATAAGTGAGTAGGGTTGCCAACTGTCCGGAATTTCTCCGGACACTCCGGAATTGGACAATATTGTCCGGATGTCGGAATTACCTCATTCCGGACAGCATAATGTCCGGAATTTTTCAATTGGTTCATGAAACTTACGCTATAATTCAATAATCAATGATACATCATAACTTTTGCAAATTAAGTTTTGCATGTAGGGTTGGTAGAAAACACTTAGTTCACTTTCGCCCATTAATTTACAATTTTTACTACATATTTATCAAGTTCAACTTCAAGGAAATAATATTATGAGAGCAATCTAATTATTATCTTGAGTTAAATTCAAGTCTGTTTGCTATAATTGTAAAGAAATTTTCAAAGTTCTCAACAAGGGCGTATTCAGGGGGGGGGGGGGGGGGAGGGGGCCATGCCCCCCCCCCCCCCGAAATCAAAATTTCATCTAAGAAAATAACCACATTTAAAATAATTTGTAAAAAACAATTTAAAAATATACAGATCATGTCAAAAACGTTCCAAAATGGTTAGAATTGAGAAAAAAATCAAAAAAATTTCCGGGGCTATGCGCCCTGGTCTTGAATATCCTAATAGGCATCCTGGGTGAGAAAAGGTTGCCATAGCAACCTGCATAAAAGTATAGGGAATAACAAATCTGACAGCAGCAATCCAATCTCATATTTAGAGTGATTACTTGCGAAAGAAAGATATTAAGTAAGTAGGTACACGTTAATAATAATACGCAATATTTATCCATACACATATTCAAGTTAAATATTCATCTGAGAAACATGATTTATAGCTATTATTTATAGCTTTTGACACATTTCCCCTACCAGAGCATCCTCCATTTTTCTACCACTGTGACGTCACGAGCAGGATTCCTATAGGCTGATGACACTTTAATATCATATTCTGGAATAAATTTGAACGACATTAATGAACAAATTAACTTAGTATTAAGCAAGATATTAGATTGGCTGAGAGGAAATAAGCTAAAGTTAAATCCCACAAAATCTAAATGTATGTATTTCACTTCATCAAATATAGTCAAAGAGAGAATGTTAAGGTCACAACATAACATTCCATTAATTGTTATAGATGAAGAAACGATTGAAGTTGTTAAAGAGTTCAAATATTTAGGGGTTATTTTAGATGAACATTTGAAAATGATGAAAAATATTGAATACCTGTCCAAAAAAATCAGTAAAAAAATAGGGTTTCTGTCTCGAGTAAAACGCTACCTCTCACCTTGTGTAACACTAAAGATATATCAAGCCATTATATTGCCCCACATTGATTATTGTAGCACACTTATGTGGGGAATAGATAATTTGGCATTAAACAAGTTACAAAAATTACAGAATAGGGCATTGAAATTAGTATTGAATTGTGATAGATTTACAGCAACTAAAACCATTTTAGATAGTTTAAATATGATGTCCATTAAACAAAGAATTTCATTAAATGTACTTGTTTTTATACATAAGGTTGTTAAAGGTTTAATGCCAGGTTATCTTTTAGAATATATGAACGATGTTGTTCACAGTGTTTTATATAATACTAGGTCATCAAATAACATATCAATATCTAGAAAAAACAAGTCAAGGACACAAAAATCTGTATTTTATAGTGGTATTCAACTTTATAATAGATTAGGTAGAAACGTAAAAGAAGAAGAAAATATTGAAATGTTTAAAATGTTATGTACTTCATTTGTTTATAATGAATTTCCTGTTTTGTAAATGTATATTGTAATGAAAAATAGCTTTCAAGCTAAATGAATAAATAAATAAAAAAAAAATAAATAAATGTCTTAAACCTCTTCGACCAATTTTTGGATATTTTGTAATTTATAATTCCCCAAAATAGCTATACACTGCGATTCAAAGTTGCATCTTAATGAATGACCTTGATCCAAAATTTTCTCGGGGGCTGCGCCCCCGAACCCCATGTTTCCCACTGTGATTTTTCGAAATATTAATAATGTCCGGCCCCCCCCCCCCCCCGGAAATTTCATCCTGGATACGCCCTTGGTTCCCAAATATCAAATCGCTGAATATTGTAGTCCAGAACGCATAAAAATGACCCAAATACACTTTCGAAATTCATAATTTTCCCGGGCCTGTGCGGCCCGGACCCGCATGGTGCTGGGGGCCCTCACCCCAGACCCCCCATTGATTTCCTGCGAGATCGTCTTTTCGTGCATACGAATTTCCCCATAATACCGTATTGTGAGGATATTTATTCCCAGAGAATTTTAGAACTACATTGTCCGGAATTCAATTCTTACAAAGTTGGCAACCCTATAAGTGAGAGGTGCCGGGAGGTGGAAATGAGAGTGACAGAGGAAGATGAAGAAGAGGAAGAAGGACCAGGACGTGTGGAAGTGGAAGTTATGTTGAAGAAGATGAAGAACGGAAAGGCTCCAGGAATAGATGAAGTGAATGTTGAGATGATGAAAGCAGCCGGGAAGAAGGGCATAGAGTGGCTGTGTCGAGTGATTACAGCAGCTTGGTCACAGTATAAAGTCCCCGTAGACTGGGGTAAAGGTTTAATAATCCCAATATTTAAGAAAGGGGATAAGAAACTATGCTGCAATTACCGCGGTATAACTCTAATGTGTCACACAGCCAAACTTTATGAGAAAATTATCGAGAGAAGATTGGCAGAAAAGATAGTGAAGGAGTTAAGGGAGGAACAGTATGGGTTCAGAAGAGGTCGGTCAACAACGGATTTGATATTTGCTATGAGGCAGATAATGGAGAGTAGATGGGAGAAGGATGAACCTATGAGAATGGCTTTCCTTGATTTGGTTAAGGCATACGATAGAATGCCAAGAGCAGAGGTGTGGAGAGGATTGGAAAATAAGGGTGTAGATTTGGGGTTGGTAAAGAGAATAAAGAGTATGTATGAAATGAATACTAGCTGTGTGGAAACAGGAGTTGGAAGATCGGAATGGTTTGTTGTGAAAGAAGGGCTGAAACAGGGAAGTGTATTGTCACCTATGTTGTTTAACGTGGTTATGGACGAGTTGTTACGGAAGGTAGAACCTGATGAGAAAGGGGATACAAGAACATTCATATATGCAGATGATGTTATGGTTTGGGGTGAAACAGAAGAAGAGTTGCAGGAAAAGGTCACCAGATGGGACATGGCTACTGAAAGGTATGGATTGGAGATTAGCAGAGAGAAGAGTGAAACTATGGTAATGGAGAGAAGACAGAAGACTAAGTGCTGTATAAAATTGAAAGGAGATGTGCTTGAAGAGAGAGATGAGTTTAAGTACTTAGGAAGTGTACTGACAAGGGATGGAAAGGTGGACAAGGAGATTGAGAGGAGGGTGTGTATGGCTGAAGGGTTTTATCAGAGTGTGAGGAAACTGTTGTGGAACGAAGACATGCCACGTAGGTGTAAGGTACTACTGTACAAGATGTACTTTGTACCGATCTTAACGTATGCAGCAGTAACCTGGCCAATGGGAGGGAAGGAAGAAGTGAAATTACAAGGGGCAGAGATGAAGTTTTTAAGAAGTTTAGCAGGATTGACAAAACTTGACAAGGTAAGAAGTACAAAGATAAGGAAAGATCTGGGAGTGGAGGCTCTAGGTTTCAAATTGGGAAAAGAGAGGTTGAGGTGGTATAGACGATGGAAAGGAATGGCACCGGAAAGAATTCCAAGGAGGGAGGCAGAGCGAGCAGCAATTGATGGGAAAAGAAAGAGAGGAAGACCAAGAACAAAGTGGATGAATGGAGTGGTGGCGGCTGTGGAAGAGAGAGGGGAGTCATGGATGAAGATCAGAGATGAAAAGTGGTGGGAAGACGTGGACATATGGAGAAGACTTGTAGAAAAAGTTGAGGAGGAAGGAGGAGAAGAAGTTGAAGATGGAGAAGAAGATGATGAAGATGAAGAGAATACAGAAGAAACGTCAGGCCCGGCCAGCCGGTTTCATTAATTAGGCCCTTGTATTTTACCTCCTTAACCCACTGTAATTTGGAAAAAAAAGGATTAAAGATTATTATTATTATTATTTAAAGATATTGCAGAAAATAAATTCCCGAGAAAACTAAATTTTGTTTAAAATGCTGCAGATTTTTCATTCTACTTACCATCGGAAAATGGTTTCCTAGAATACAAGCACCGGACCTTCGTGGACAGTCTTCTTCTTTCAGTGGAATAATTTGTCGGCAGATATTTATGAAAAAATCATCTGTTCCCGTTGTTATGTTGTAATTGCTAGTTTTGCTAGCAAAAGACGAGAGATCAACTATTCGATCCCCATTTGTTGCAACACATGGTATTGGTACCTAATGAGAAAGATGACGCATGAGTCATGTGTTATTAAATAAGAAAAGAAAAATTATTGCAGGTGAGTCAGCTATCAGAAATCACCTTCTTCAATAGATTTACCAACTAGGCACACTTATTGAGAATAGGGAATAATATGTATTTATATTATGTATATTTTTTAAAAACTATAATTCAAAATTACAACTTATTTGTTGGTAAATCGCATTATTTTCACACTAAAAAGTGCAAATTTTCATTCAATTAAATATGAAATTGAAAATGAGTGTAAATTTTGGCGGGAAAACGCCATCCTGGCGAGTGATGTCATTTATATCAACCAACAATGATGCTGCCATGGTTAAAATAAAATATGACATCACTCGCCGTGATAGCGTTTCCCGCCAGTATTTACACTGATTTTTCATTTCGTTTTTATTAATGAAAATTTACACTTTTGAGATTAAAAATAGTGTGTTTTACCAACAAATGTGTTATTTTGAAATATTGTATTTTAACTGCATTAAAAAGCTTTTGCATATTCCCTTTTATACACTCTCGGGTTTCACTCAATAAGTATCTAGCTTACATTAAAAACTGATTAAATTGAGACCAGCAAATTAATTTTGATAAAAACTGTATCTTTCTTTCATTGATATTAATATTTTATATAGAAACAATGCTCAGACAACATAAGTAGAGTTGCCTCTTATACTTCTATTTAAAATGCTAGCCATTTTCTAGGAGGCCATTGTGAATCCCTTTAAAATAATAGTACACAATTATATGGTCCAGTACTACTTACTTCCTTTTTATCACAAGCAAGACCCGTTTGAAAAAAAATATTGTATTCACAGCCAAAAGCAGCATAACTCGTGACCATATCTTGAGTCCCACATTCGAAGACAATGCGAGTATTCCATGTTTGGTTTTTTATGACTATGCACGAGGAACCATTGGAATAATACAGATAGAGTGGAGTTTCTTCAAATTGTAATTCAAGGTTTGAATTGGATTGGCCAATGCTAAATGACTCGTTAGTCGTTGGTTGCTGAACACATGCCCCAGCGTTGGTGCCACAACTGCTGTTTACCAAGGGACCACACACACCGAGCTTGAGCTTCAGGCCATTGTCACCGTTTACTCCATACTCCTTGCCCCTTAGTGGACGCAAATCCAGTCTGAAACAAGTCATTGCAAATCAACTTGATATTTCTTCTCCATATAAAATTTTAAACTTTTTTAAAGAAAATTAACCCTTCTTTTAGAGTAGATATTAAATTCTGAGGGTCATTCACAATTTCTGTAATTTTTACACGAAAACAAGAAAAAAAAGTAGTGAGTAATGTATACTGAATGAAAACACCGCAAGGCATAATGAATGACATAACTAGATAAAGATGCGGTGCATTACTCTTTATTGGCGTTTTCCACTGAGCCGCACTAGGTTTGAAATTTGCATTAAGTATGGTGGTCATTTCAGTGCGGCCAGTGGAAAACGCAATATGGTAGGTAGCCTAGGTGGTAGTATGTAAAAAAAAATTAAAAAATTAAAAATTAAAGAAGAAAGGTAAAAAGTACCTACCTAATACCTACCTATGTAATTTAAGGTGGCTGGGTCGATCGACCATTTTTTCAGATAGTGTTCAATTTTGCTGTACTCACTCATCGATATCCCCTAAACAACACTTCAAAAAATAAAATACTTCCCGTGTCTAGTTTTCGAGATAGGCGAATAAGAAAGCAGTATTTTCCCCATGTTATCTTATGGCAGGTTTGAAAAATTTGCTACAAATGAAGATTTTATTTAATTGGCTCGATAGATTTTCAAAAAACCTATATAAGAAAGAATCTTTGTTCTATTTACTTTCATTAAAAAAATATAAACCAATATCATCGTGTGCTAAATAAAAAGTTATATGCGATTCAATTCAAATTGCGAATCATGTCAAAATACTTTTGGCAACATGGGAGTGCTCAAGGTGGTTAGAAGGTACTAAATGCCTACTAAAGATACCTTGACTTTTCATGAAAGTAAACTCTAGGTGTAAGCTCAGCAACCTCAGCCATCATGATTCCGCACAAATCAAAATTTTCAAAGTACCTACGATGTTGCCATATTGTACCGTATTGTTAAAATTATAGAAAATTCTTCAATATCAAATTCAAAACTAACTTTTTTGGGGCAGTAATACTGCTGTAAATAAAAAGATAACGTATAAATACCATTTAAATGTTGTCTATTTCAACTACCCAGTATATTATACAAGTAAATTATGTGCTAAAAGAATTTATAAACGTGATTTTTTTACACTTAATAAATTAGTGAAAGCTTTCCAATACTTCAGAAAATCGATCGATCCAGCCACCTTAAATTTAGGGTACTATCTTGAAATTCATATAGATTGAAACTTTCAAAAGTAAGTAGTCCTGCCTAGTAGGAACGTACGTGTGGAAAGTAACTACTTTAGTAGTATATATACCTACCTACGTGGGAATAGAACTAGGTATTCTATGCGGGAATAAACTAGGTTCTAATCCCACTAGGAAAAACATTTTGTGTAGCTTCAAAAGGCCTTCATAAGACCCGGCCTCTAAAATTCGTATCAAATGTGGCCGTACATTTTCTTAAATAGGACCTACCTAGTCCCCGTCCTTGGATTGACAACAGCACAATCCTCTGCTCCACTAATGTGAAGAGAAGGTTGACTTGAAAAATGTCCTGCATTCCACGATCCGCTCCGGCATGCCGCAGATGTTCTCCAAGTGAAATGATATTCACAAGAATGTGTGACACGATGAAACTTTGGATTAGATTCATGTTGATCTTTATCGCAGATAAATTGGATTATTGTCGAAGAGCGGAGACTAACTGAGGTCTTGTCCGTGCATAGGTCACCTCCCTCATATTTGAGCTTTAATACTCCATTCTCAAAGTACGGACCATTTGTGACGTCTCCAAGGTTACGTACATGAGTGTTATTCCCAGCAGCAGTTGCACAAGTGCCAGAGTTAAACGGACAAGTTACGCCATGGACCATGACAACTGATTGGCACACATTTAAATGATACATCACATATGGCCCAATGTTATTTTTGTGTATTGCCTTGTAATTACTGTTGTAAAGTGTTAATCGACTCAAATCATACACTACACCAAGAGAATCCAGCACGTGGCAGTCAATAAGTTTGCGAGGAGTACATGAAATATTATTGTACCAAATAAAGAAGTAAGTACAATCCGAAAGCGAGGCTGGCACCAGCTCTGGACCTTTATCGCCATGGGTGTCACACATCATGATGACAGTCACTGTATAATTACTCTTCCCTTGACACTTTTCTCCCTGCAGTACAAATTGAAGTCTACCATCGTCGTATATCACACTGTTGTTGGTATATCCAATTACTTTTTCTACTCCACTCTTTGAGATTAAGCAAACACTGACATTATTCTGCCCATTACATTGCTTCGTTAGTGAGCCACAAATATTGATTAAGAACACTTGCTCAAACTCCGTTACAACAATTCGATAGTCTCTTGTTCGATGAAGTGTATTTAAGTCAAACTCGTGTGTATTCATGGGGACTTGCATTACCCTACAATCTTTCCCCAGGTTGTCAGTTCTTGAACATTCATATGAACAAACTCCCAGTAATATTAAAGTTGCAAAAAGTTTTGGAACAAACATGATAAGTACAGCCATGATGAGACGTTTTGGAAGACCTACAAAAAAAGTGAATAATCATTATCCATCTAGGCTAGGATACTCACATTCGAAATGTCACAGTTCGACAGCTATAGAAGCTAGCTAACAGGCTATACTAAACAGCTACTTACTTGACAAGAGGTAATTTGCAGTTTAATTAGCAGAAATTATGTTTATGGACGAATGATTGGAGTGTCAAACAGTATTGTGAATTTCTAACCTCAAACTACATGACGCGCCCAATTAAACACTGAGCTCAGATAATAACAATAAACACTCGAAACAATTAAGCCTATTGTAAATTGCGCTTTCCCATAAAGTCGATCACATTATGCTGTGTAAAATGCACCACTACATCTAAACAATCTGTGAATGTCATTAAAAGTCACAATTTAATTTTATAAAAAAAATCTGACACTTCTCAGAACCTGTTGCACACGCCGCGCGCGACTTCTCTTACCGGCCGGAACCACGTGATCACCTCCTCACGAAGTTTTGAAAATGCGGGTAGATTTAAAACAACAATTTTTTGAACATCTTCGATGACGATGGATCTCAATTAAAATACATAATTGTCTATACCTTCATTGGTTCATCAACAATCTTGTAAGAATTGAGTGACATTATTGTATTATATTCCAGTTAGAATAAAATCATAACCCCCCCCCACACAATCATAAAACGGTATTTGAACAAAACGGATTGGTATCGGCCATCGGGTTCCATGACAATCAATCAATCCATGATATTATCAATGAAATAAGAGCTCACCTACTAGAGGTAGATGACGAGTTAGCATAGACTTCACCAGATGATGGCATGAAACGTTTTTCAGCCAATCCATTTCTTTCAAATACCGCTTTATCATTTGCTGAGTGTACATATTAATTTATTTTTCAGAGCAACAAAATTCAAAACTTCACATAAATATTTTCGTGTGTATATATTTTTGTAAATAACTCTGACGAAGCCCATATCTGTATACTGTACTGATCTACGGGAAGATAATAAATACAATACAATACAATGACTTATTTACTGCATGGCTTTCCAATTTCATTTGAACCTGTGCTCCATCCTGATCGATCACAATGTAATATGCATTATTATGTATAATGCATACCATTTATTATTTCAAGTTACTAGTGTTTGTCTGTTACTCAAAATAACTAGATGCTTTATTTATTACAGTACTTTATTTTTTATTAAATAAAATTATACTTTCCTGATTGTACTTCACTTCCTTGTTGAAATGGTACTTGGGTCACGTCACTGCAGCGCTTTTTTCCGATTGATAATTACAAACCTTTTGTTACTCTCTACTATTTTGGAATGATAATATAGCGTTATAAAAAGTAGACCTCATATTGAAATGGTGCTTTGCCAGCATCGAGCTAACGCCCGACTATATAAATAATAAGTAAACAAAGGTGAAGTGGATGTTATTGAAGTCAGGAAAGAAATTTGCAGGCTAGGTACCATCACAACATTTAATTTATTTCGTAATGTCATATTTTGATGTGATGTAATGAAGATTAAAAAGGGTAAAGTGTATTATTTGTGTAATGGTGCAGACAGGACAAGTAGGTAAAACATGAAAAGGATCGGTGGTATGACAAAACAATAATGAATCCAAAATTCATGAAGAAATCACCATCGGGACGAAAATCAGAACCGAGGACCAAGAATAAGATTTTCAAGAAACTTAAAATTTTCGTATATTAAAAATATGTTAATACAGGTTTAAGTACATACATCTAACATGTATTTATATATCTATATCAGTTTATTGTTAATCGAAGTTAAACCTTGTATGGCTGGGATGTTTGGCACATAAATAATAAAAATTCTCTTCTGAGTAAGCAAACTTCCAAGAACTCAAAGAGTATTTTCATTCAAATTTTGAGTATTGCTGAGAATTGAAGATAAAATTATATTTTCAAGATTAATATATGAAATTAATGCAATTTTTCTAGTAAATACACACAAACTAATTTTTCAAACTATTAATTTCATCCTAATGAAATATTATAATTCTTTTTTGATAACACGTTAATTAATATTATCAATACAATGCAGAGCACCTGTTGGGCAGCACCAATCAATATTATGTACTTAGAGCTCGGATTAAGTTATTGCTCACTTCAGATCTCACTTCCAGTAAATAATACTATATAATATCTTTTACATTCAAAATTGAAAACAGCTACCATCTATTGAGATTTCATGAATTGTTTTTAAACTACAACCTTTAAAATTAAATTTAATCGGAAAGACACATTACGGTGAGGCAGACCTCACTTAACAGAGAATCTTAGGTTGTCTGTAACCTTGAGAGGTCTGTAAAAATCGCTAGAGTTACGTGAGAATACAACATAGCACTCTACCACGAAGTTTCAAACTAGGTAATTTGAATGCATCGGACGGAAAGAACTAAATGCTAGGCTAGGTGCTGCCAAGGTGTTATTGAAACAACTTCACCACCCTCCGTTAGCCTAACCCCAAACTCCTTGTTTTAAAGGGTTAAGAATACAAAATATTATGGTTCTACCTAAATAATGATTACATTACAATTGTAACAAACATAATCGTTAGGATGTGTAAGACAATGACATATAAAACATTAATTCTTTTCTAAAGCAACATATTGCCAAAAAGCAAATTATAGCTATCTATATTTTTATAATAATATTATTATTTATTGTAATAAAAGCTATGTAACTAACCTCGAATTGACGAAGCTCTAAATAATCTCAGAAATGATAAATCAAGGTTTCAATTAGTATTGATCTGTCATTGAAATGAAAATTTCAAACACATTACTATTAGCAAAAATCAACAAGAATATAATTCTTTGTACAAGATAGTGAGTCTTGAATTAATTAAATCTACTTTAGTTGCCATTATATAATAGAGAAAAAATGTATTATAATTAAATGCATATTTGAATTCAAAATAGATTCGTGATATAAATATAATATATTTTATATATTATATATTTTAATCAAAAACCCATAAGTACGCTAAGTATAAACTATACCTAGTCTTCACATCTTCCACTATTTTCAACAAACAAATTAAGTAGCAGGATATTAAAGTCTATTGTAGCACTGAATAAAATCTGAGAAATATTTATTCCTCACATTTTTCTGTCAGATTGATTTAGTATTGTAATGAATGAGTTATGCGTCGTCGAGCGATGCTGAGTGTGTAGGAAGTACCGGCCCTGGGCGTCCCGTGTGTCGCAGGCAGAGTTGTTACGGTAACACGAGGGAGCTAGGGGCCAGGCCTGTGGCAGTGTTAGCACTCGAAGCCTATACTAGGCCAGGACCAAAGTGCACAGTGCACAGGCAACCAGGAGGGTTAACAAGAAAAAGAAAAAAACAGATTGTTAGTATTTTATAGTTGAAAAGTAATTATATGTGATTGTTTTAATAGCAATTAACCCAAATGCAATCATCATTTGAAAATGTCTTTAGTTAAAAATTTTACTTTTTAAGTGTTGTATTTCGTGATTTGCATTGAAACTTTTAAAATGTTGATTGCACTAAATCAATTACAGCAATATATTTTAAAGCCAAGCAAACGAGTTAACTTAAATATATGCAATATTATGCTTTATTTTTACTATAGGTAAAATTAGTAGGAAGTTTAAAGTTCATCTTTAAAAAGAAGATGCATTTCAGAGTGAAGTACAATCAGCATAACTCGTTTACTGAGCAGCAAAGAAAGTCACCCACTGGCAAATTATTAGTAAAAAGCAACCTTCTAATTCAAATTAAGTGTGCTGCACAAGAGATTGATTGTGAATTTGCTAGTGAGGAATTTTCACATGAGGTACGTATTAGGAAACAATGTACAAATTGACCCAACTACGCAATGCTTCCAGTTTCAGATAAAGTGCTTTTAGAATGCAGATTAAATTCTTAAAACTTCGAAGGTGCTTTTGGCAATCAAACTGGAAGCAATGCATTGGAGAGTGCGAAACTAGTTATATAAATTGACACAAATCCCGCGAGGGTCTCCCATCACACAAGACAAGATTATCAAACCCAAACTAGCCTACATCACAGACACCATACTAGCCCCAACAGTGCAAATCTACAATTAAAAGTTTATTATTAATAATTAATTATGCAAGTGTTTTTAAATAAACAATTACAATTTATATTAATTCATATTAAGACAATTAACCAAATTATACACGAGCCAGTGTGGGATAAAATGTGCAAGGAGTAAAACGAACCGTAGTTTTTTGGGCCGATATTAAAGCGATTTAGTGCTACCGAGAAAAAGTTAGTTACTTGGCGATCTTATGTTCAATGGGTGAGTTATTAGTTAAGAGAATGTATTAAGATTTTAGTTATTTTCAGTGGTCTGAGGAATTTATTAACATAAGATTTTTTTACAAATGGAATTTCACTTGGGAATTGAAATTGGAAGTTTAAAAAATCGATTTTGATTATAGAGATTTGCTTTTATTTTATGCTTGGAGATTTGAATCTAGTGTACACAGGTAAAACTTTGTAAAAATTCTCTCTCCTCAGGCACGAATTTTTATAATACGTCAACAAAATACAAAATTATTTATGCTCTGGAAATAATACAAATTGTAAATAGGTATAGGTATATATAATATATAGTAACTGTCTGTCATAGAATCCCCCCGTTGGATTGTCTGGATCTTGTATTATACAACACTAATAATTCCCTATGCTCAAGAGTAAGAGCATTGTCAAGTTCTCACACTTTGAGAAAAGAAGGACGTGTATGGAACCAACGAGGTTCAACGCAGTTACATAGCAATCAAAACGTTCTGAGGAAATAAAATACTATCACAACCATACAATAAAACCTATAAGGGTCAAACAAAATGCAAGAAATTGGTATAATAATAGAGAAAATATTGCATATACCAAAAAAATATACAAAAATCTTATTAAAAATGGTGGACATTCTGTTTTGATTAAACAACCAAACAGCAAAAATGCATGGTTGGAATCTCATTGAAGCTGTGCGCTTTCTGCAATATCAGAACGCAGCTATGTTTGCACAGCACAAGTAATGCTTGGTGTGGTAATTATCATATAATTATTTATTGGAGTTTAAACATTGTATAAAAAATTAATGGAATCGAAGACTAGTCATAGCAATAATCACACACACTAGGTGTAATATTGTTAAAAAATAAATAAGACTATTCAGTATTTATTTTACAAAGAAATAATTATCAAACCAATTCAACCCTCTAAATCATTCCAACCAACATCAAAACCAAGAGTTTGATTTGAAGTGGTTCATGCCCTTCTTTAATTGACATGTCCTTCTTCCCTCTCCAGTCTAAGCAAACATATTCTCGAGTCCTTGGAGGAGCCAGACTACTTTTGCCTGATCCTACCAATATCAACTATTCTATAATCCTAAATCAACAATGATAATATGCTGACAAAATAGTAATAACAACAATAATACAGTCAAATAATAACAATGATAGAGAGACAGAAAGAGATTCAAGAGGTACGTCAATGAAATAACTAAAATGCACAATGGAAACTAACCTTGCCACGGGGCTAACATATTTCATGACAGGGCCCCGGCTCTTTGATACGGATGTTCCCGTAACTGGCCCATATGCCTCCGTTGCTTTGCTGCTACCCCTGAGACACAGGCAAAGAATCAAGCACAAGTACAGAATACAGTCATCATTCACTCATACCATCCCAATGGCATGCGCCAACAAGTACGTTGTACGAAATATAAAAATATTGAAATCAAAAAAATTGAAAGGGAGAGTTTGAGTGGATGATGACCTGTTTAATTTCCATAATGAAGTTAAAAAATGTCACAAAATTAACAGCGTTTGTGCTTTCACTGGTTTCATTTGCATAGTCTGTTTCAAAACAGGTCAAGTATTGATAATCTTCTTTAAAATAGAAACATCTTAAATACTATCATTTAGGTAGGTACAACTTTAATTAATAAAGCACCATTTTATATGGCACTATGGTCATACAGAGTGCATTTCGATTCAGTATAATAATCTTATTCTACATCATTCATACAATCTCGCAGTCGTGTTACCGGGAAAAGATTTGCCTTGTTAATAAATAATATTAATGGATGATTTGATTGTAAAAGGTAAGATTGAAAGGTACAAAAATACACTTACTGAACAAACATTTTGGTCCCTCAAGCTTATTAGTGAGAAGTTATATCAGGTGCTCCTGTTCTGATCTGTGTTGCAAGAGGATTGTTAGGTACTGTAGAATATTGTCATATAGGAATTGAAATAAATCGGTTCACGATACCGAAGGCTAGTCACACTAATTTAACTAACTAGTCGATCTCATCGTTATTAAAACTCTATCCCTATCGCTACATAAAGCTGGAGCATACCACCACCATTGAGAATCTCAAAAAAAATTACTTCTGGGCAGAATAAATATGGTTTAAAAAAATTATAACAAAATACAAAGCTACTATAATACTTTTTAAACTAATACTTTATGAACACCATCACCACTTTAAGAAAGTCTTTCTCGTAATACATAGTCCATAGTCTGTGTGCAAATCCAAACTGGCAATCACTCATACTTTCACATCATACAAACATACCTAGTTTTAGCTAATATTAATAAAGAACAAATGTCGATTTTACGATAGATTCAGGCACACTTTACAAACCGAGGTTCATTCATCCAAAGTCTCACTTGGATGTGTATATAATATATATCACTTATGTAGTATCTCAAAATCTTATGTACGCTAGAATAGTGTTCCTAATGATGGCAATGCGGGCAGGCAGACAACATGCTCGATGAAGGGTGAGAGGACGATCGGCGGCTGAGCATCAACAGCAGCTAACGTTCTTCAGCCCATCGGGAATACAACCAGTGGTTCACATCCCAACCGTGACCCACCGCTGCTCTGGAATGAGCAACGGCCTTCCTTGTCTTTTAACCACATCGGAAATAATATGACCACTATTTCACTAAGTCATGCATCTTTCCCTCATCAATCCTAACTTGAACACAAGGCATGGTACTCTATTTTAGATCGGACAGGTTGTACTATACCATTTGAATTCCATCTTTCTTGCTTATTAATTAAATATTTAATAATGGAATTGAGATATTAAATGTCCAATTAAATAATGTGATGACTGCTGACATTGAATGTCATGAATTGTTTAAATGCTGGGACATCAGAACCTATGAGCATTGCACATGATAAATACTATAACAGTAAGTACCTACATCAAAATTTTAAAGCTAGTAACCTATCTTTTCTAACTGAACTGCAAGTAAACAGTATTTGGTTTTTAAAACCATATCCAATATTTGCACACTGGGCTTACAATATAAATGTACAACATTTATCAAATTGTTCTGCGAACATGACTAAATTATGTGAATTAATATATCCATCCCTGATGACTGAAACTTCTAAACAATATTGTAAGTACTATTCTTGTTGACAAGACACTGCAAAGTCAAAAAACATTGTGAATTGTAGTTATGACTTGTAAGTGCAATGTAATGTATCAAGAGCTAGTACCAATATTGTTTAGAGTAAGGGGTGGATACAGGGATCCTATGTCAACGTGCAAACAACCCACCGTTGTGATCAGCCGTGGCGTACTCGGTGAGAAGAGGCGACGCCGCGAGCGCCGCATAATTGGCGTAATCGGCGTACGGCGTGTAGATGAGGCCGTGCGGGTCGTGCGGGGAGAGAAGCGGACCCTGGTGGCCGGTGCCGTTCATCAGGGATGCTGCCGATGTGGGCACTTGGAGGCGAGGGGAGAGGATGAGGGGTGCACCGAGGGGCGTGCCCGCCGACCTCATCTGCATGCCGGGGGACAAAAGTCGCTGTGTCTCCGCTGCAGCTGCCGCAGTAAGTCGACGCCATTCCTCATCGCAAGCTGAAACATGCCGACATGTCCAATACTGGTCTACTACCGGCAAGACCTCAAGCTGCTACTTAAGTCATTTGATTTATTTCTAGTGCTCAAATTGGACCACAGCTCAGAATAGTTGACCGTTTAAACAAGCACAAATTTCAGCATTTGGTTGGCAATTTCAGCACTGTTTATTCGTAACCATTGTTCAACCTCAATTAATTGAAATTGGCAATCAATGCTAGAACAGGTAGAGGGAAAACCGTTGAAAAAGTCAAAGTATTGTGTGTAGTTACAAATGGATGAGAAGAGATTGCTATTTTGAGATTGAACTTGGAATGGTTATCGATAGAGTTAGTGAGAAATAGAATGCAAGATATCGTACCTGCCGCTGCGGCTGCCTTGACGCTCGAGTCGCGATAAGTGCCGTTGATGATGGCCAACTCCATCAGTTGCCTCTTCTTCAGTTCGTCCTCCCCATCAGCCTGAAAATACAATCATGTGATTACCACACAGAAAACTGCAGGCAAATCAGACGAACATTTTATTTTAAATACTGGCTTAGACTTTTACTTTACATAATGAACAATGAACATTGCCGAGATGATTTGTACAAAGGAGAAGATAACAACTTGTGAGCACCAAGATTCCATTAGTTTTTGTAACTGAATGTTTAGTTGTACGTATATTGTGCTACTTACAGGGACTAGAAGCTTCTTCACTTCCTCAACAGCGCGCTCCATCTTCATGGTGGCTCTGTTTTCCGTGTCCTCCACTGTGATCAAAACGTGAAGTTCGTCATTCAGATGCTCCCAGTTCGGTTTGCCTCTGTTGAGTTCCTCCTGAACAAACCAACCAAGAAAGTTAGAAATCACTTTATGGAAGTAGCGCATGGCTGGCAGCACATAGAATGAAGTACATTCATTGAAGAATCCAGACTTATTTCAGGAATAAAAACTCGAAAATATTTTATAAACTTCTATAAAGGAAATGATGAACATTGATATCATTATATACTTACATTTTCACATGATGATTAAGCAGCTTGTAAAATACAGACAAATATATTAATCTTTATATAAATATTAAATAAAGAAGTAGGCACTTAAATAACTACTTGAAAAGCAAAAATTGACAATAGACTCAAGTGTGAATTTAACAAATTGGCTTAGGTAAACTAGATAGAGAACTAGAGAGGCCTAAGTGTAGTTTTAGATAAAACAAATTGGTCTTAGTGATTCAGATGTTTGGCCATGCCATCCACTCACAACTTAATAATTCGTGGTTTCAATCCAAAACTCCTGAAATAGATTACCCTCCAACCACAACGATTACCTCCTAGCCAGCAGGCCAAGTTATTTTAAGAATGTGTGGAAAGAAAACTCCGTAGCATGTAAAAACGAAGCCTCCTCCTAGTTCTAATCTTGCTCAACAAAAAGAAAGAAGACGCAAGACAGAAGTAATTATACAGAGAAGAGAGATAAAATCGTCTTGGTGACTTACATGGGAACGCGTTGGCAACTACAGAAAGAAGAGCTACACACCAAGATTCATCGAGATTCGACAAAACAAGTTGCCTGCAGTAGATTCTAACATTTTGGCGTTTGGAGGAACATCGGAAACACGTGAGGTTTGAATCATTTCGAATCTTCACAACAAATTCGTTAATTCCACATTGCAATTGTATTCAAGTACACGTAACAATAATTTGCATATATATCAATCGAACAACTAATCAAAACATTAAAAGTTTAAAACATGATGTGGGATTCGCAAAAAAAAACTACAGCACCAAACGAAACCTGCCAAGAGAAGTTTGAAATGAAAGACGATATGAAAGAGAGGTGCAGATAGATGAGAGTGAGAGAGTAGGTAATATGGCTGTGTGATTGTAACCGACCTGACCCACCTTCTTCTTGTCCCGCATGGACCCTCTGCCGCGCACCATGATCTTGCACCCCGTCTCCTGTTCCAGCTGCTTGGCGGTCATGCCGCGGGGACCCAGGATGCGGCCGACAAAGTTGAACTGCAACAGAAACACAGCAACATCAGCAACACATAGGAGACACATTGACAGATGACACACAATCATACTCCCGAAAAGAGGATGGTTCTTTTGTATGGTCAATTCGGCGCCAAATCGACTAATAAGTTTATCCAACCCTACCCAATACGTTACTCGATTGACATGAGGCGTAAATCTGACATCAAAACAATACTTTAAATTTAAGATACGTGCATTCCAATAAAGAGAACTCATTGTGAAAACTCTTTGTTCCATCAGCAATGAGCAAGTGCAGTGCGCAGTCGCAGGCGAATCCCGCTAAATCAGAGCGAGGTAGGCGTGTGCATCACCGCCCGCAAGATGAATTATTGATGAGATATTGTATTGTTACATCATTAGCGACGTTATAAATTACTGTCGCTGAGCATTTGCGTTGACACCCTGCACGATGACGCATCGCCCGTCTTCGCCGGGATTTATCTGTATAAGGACGGACCTTTCGTAATTGTCGCTGCATTCCACATTACCCAATCATTGGTACCACAAGAAAATCTTACAGATCGATTGCGACCGCCATCTGTTCATCAATGGTAAAATCATTTATCGCATCACAAAGGTAGAAATTCATACCCGGAACAGCGAAAATTGAGAATCACAGTTTGAAACCGGTTCAGTGCTGTGTGTGGATATTATCCACACCTACACCTGAAAACATCAACAATTTCACGAAGGCTGGAACTAATATTTAAATCTTTACGTTCAATCTAAAGCTGTGACTAATAGCAAATTGCATCACATTCTGTGTTTGCAGTTGTGGTTGTCAAGGGAGACAAAGACAGCTTTGTGACGGCATGGTTGTTCGACTTATTGAAGCAGCAACCAGACACGTGCACTTAGTTGATAGTTATCGCGGTGCAAGCATGCATGTGTGGCTTTACTCGAGTCTTCCTACACTTACAGGCGCCTCTCTTCCTACGCCAGCCTATCGAATACAAGGGGGGGCAGTTTTATAACCTCCTTGGGACATAACAAGCCAAGACAAGTCAAATTGAGTCCGCTTTACATTTTATTACTTGACTTTACCATTTCTGGTTGGTCACTAAAGTACTAAATATGTTGTAATATTTTAAGAGAGACACAATAGATGAGGACACAATAGATAATAGTCACTAGTCAGGGACTTGTTTAGAAGTGATTTTCTGAACAGATTTCATGCGAGCGTGGGGTCAATCGTCATTCGTCGAAACATTTACTTTCATTAGTACCCTTCGTTTTAAATACTTTATTTTTTATCAATGTCACCAAAGCGTTTGCAAAACCCACGAAGAGCATACGTTTACATAATGACGTTTACAACAATCCCGACCCACATTCAGAGTTGCACATTTACCTATTGTCCGTCTTAGGTCAAACGTGCCAACAATGCGATATGGCGTTGCCATATAAGGAGGAGCAACAAGTTTATAATCAATCCTGGGCTGACAATGCTTTACTGCTCGGCGAACATCGTCAGTCAGTCATAGCTGACAACTCGGGTTTCCCGGAAGAAAACCGAGTCAACTCCACGCCGTTTTACGCGTTTCATTCTAGTTTAGTGGAATAGTGAGATCGAAGGAATCATTCCTTATTTGGATGACGTGAAACAAGGCAACTCGCTAATAGGATTTAATCATTATTAATAGGGCAAGAGAATTCTGAGAAACCGCGGAGCCGAGCTGTGGGGTCTGCGCGATTGCATCTACCTGTAGAGGATCCTTGGTCTAGGTCGTTGCTCAACTTCTACTGCATGTGCAAGTGCACAGGTGGTTGCATTTCCCGACATTACGCTCAGCAAGTGACAAAATGTCTTTCTCACTTCAGAAGAGCAGCCCAAAATGTCTTCCAATTCCGAAACTGTAGCTTGATTTTTACACATTCGTTTAAAGTTCATTCACGATTAGAATTGCAAGCCGTAATGGCGGCCGTGTAGATACTACTGTAGTCAAATGAACAATTGTATACCTACATATGAAAATATCAATAGAATAATCCAAAACTATGTATAATACGACTGTAGATGGAAATAAATCAATTTGATTGAATTTTTCTAATATTTTATAATAATAAAAATAGTGTATTTGACATAATTTATACAATTTCAATAATACAAAGAAGAAAGTCTTGCCATTGACAGGGCAGTGTTCAAGTGACTGACCAATGAACGACGTGATCGACTAAAACGTCAGTGAAATTCTTATCGTGAACGAACTTTAGTTTTTTAAATTTTATTCTTGCAATACATTCTGATACACTTGGCTTGAAATTAATTTTCGTGTTTTCTGCGCTGGACATCGGTAAATATACCTCCATTCCACTGACTATTTACACGCAAGATTTCTGCTGCTCCAGTCGTAAAACATGCGTGTGATTAGAGGGATGTGGTGTGTTGAATATGCAAGGTATTTACAGCTCAAATTATGGGAATTATTCCCCCTCGATCAGCATGGTTGCGCAAAGCTCAGACGAATCCTAATTATTATAATATATTTAATGATAATTACGTAACACTTTAATTACACGCATTCTCCCTTCCCTTATTCTCATTGTTTACTAACACAGTTTTTCCTTTCGTCCGAACAGACCCAAGACAAGAAGTATTGTTTGAAAGTGGCGTGTGAAATAATTTTCATTTCTTGACAATTCAGCAGTACCACCTACCTATCGTAAGCACAGAACCTACGACACGTAAATAGTTGAGGTATGAAACCAATTTACAGAAGCATATTACATCGTTGTTATCATAAATTTCTAGCGTTTGCATTGTTACAATTGCTATTTTTATAGCAAATTTCTTCGCAAAATGGTCGATCAATGGCAATAATATTAATTTTAGAGTGTATTGCAAAAGGTGATAATATAGTAACACCTTTCTTTTAAATTGGGAAATTAGGCAAGATAATTCAAAAACGTCTCGTGTATCAAAAAGTTGGCAATCTATTGTCAATCATATCGAGCCGTGAATCGATAAACAGACTGATGCCAAAACAACAGTGCAAGACTCGTCTGCCTCATGAACCGATTAGAGTGAATATTAATGAGAGTAATTTCCAAAGTGTTAACAATACGTGATCAGAAACAACTAATCATGCATATGTATTCGTCCCATGAGGCAAGTGTCGACAGCTTTGTCCAATGACAGGTCAACGAGGCACGAAGAGCCAGTGAAATCTGCCAATGAAAACGATCCTGACAGTTCACTTAGCCAATCACAGAACTGTTGAGAATTGATCACCTGACATGATCTAATCTCAACTGTGTTTATTGAACAAATACGATGATTGATGATAAAGTGGTCACGACTTGCTATTGGCTGCCCTCACAAACCATCTACCAATCATGTTCAGGAAAGTATCGAGAAAATAACGCATTCAGGCAACTAATATTTTCCTTATATTCTCCATATGTCAGACAAATACCAAGTGTAGATCTAAACGTTGCTAAACGCGTTCAAGAAAAAATAGAATATGAAAATCATAAAACCAACATCATGGTTTTGTGAGTAAAGTAAAAATGTAATTATGGCTTGCCCATTGCCTTGTGATTTACTGTAATTTGAAAAATGTATACCTATTAGTTTTCCAAGAAAAATAAATATTTAAATAAAGGCTTTTGTCAGGTCTGCAATTCTTTAAATATTTTAAAACATATTTTAAAACAAACTCTCAAGAAGCCAGCTTATGTGTACACATTTAATATTTACGGTGCCTTTGTTGTTGTTTTGGTGAAAGATTTTGAAAATTACGACATTGAACTTGACAGCTTTATTTATTTATTGAGAAGAACCTATACTATATTATTACGAGGAAAGTTAAGAATGCAATTATGTTGTCAATGAAACAATTAGTACAAATTAAAATCCTTCGAACTCCAAGATCAACACAACATTCAAGATTAGCTACATTCGATTTTGAAGTTGTTGAAACCATCTCGAGTGACCAGCGGCAGCAACTGGGTCGCAAGAGAAAGCCAACCCACTCTATGACAAGGGTAATTTCAGTTGACATTTCTCATTACACTCTTTCAATTAGGTGAGATAACACCATTAATTATCAGACAAACGGCCTCGTGGCTACACAAGAGATGGACAAGAAATGTGGATTTATGGAAACGAGTATTCGCGAGTAAATGTTGTATCTCTGGATGTGCAGAAGGTCAGTCGCCAATGAAACGCTAAGCAGATTTCAATCACTTCTGATTACCACCACCACATTGCTGTGCAACTTCGCATGCCAGAAAGTAATGGATAATTCATTCAACTTGTACACAGTATAGTAACTAACTACCTCATTTAATTATATGCTATTATCAACATAAAGACGGACATTTTACTTCAAATTATGTACTACGTTATTGTTATAATGTTATTTATTAAATGTTCTTTTAAAAAATGAGATGTGATTGTTATATTCGAATAAAAACGCGAGATCAGTCGAGTAAAAAGTCAGATTTATAAGAAATCAGTGCAAAATAACTGCCATCACAACCAAGCTCCGACCCCATGATCTGTCAAGACCAGCAACGACCTAATTTCCAACACGTTTCCTCCTCCTTTGAACTATCCTGTACTTATCTTGAAATGTAAAACGTTCAAAGCCAAAGGGATCAACAGTGTTTGGGTGTTCTTGGAAGCAATAAATTTTGTGTGGTGCACTAAAATATGTATACCGCCTCAGCTTCTTACAATGGCTTGCCGAGATTTGAAATAATGAATATCATAAATAATAATTTTCAGTGTCACAGAAACCCTTCGAAAATATAACAACGTCCTGGCTGGCAGAAATACCGCAAGACGGAGAAGACGCTGCTAAGTAATTGTGAAGATGTGACTCAAAGTCAACATCCAGTCGCTTTGGTTGGTTGGTCATTACCGAGCCCTCGAGGTCGGTCTGAGGACCCTCGAACAATGACGTCACGCTTAATTACTCACCCAGAACTTCAAACATTAGCACAAAGAACATGTGACGTCGACCAATGCAAAGGAATACGCTTCGACCGCCATGTTTGTGATTTGCATAATATTTTTAGAGTGTGTGTGGTTTGAAGGATTGTAAGCGATCCTAGAACTGCTGTATGAAGATGTTTTTGTACCAAAACTTGGCAGGAGACACGAATTCTTGTCAAGTTCTCCTTAGAACATTTACTAAACATTTTTCGATCAAGCGGAGAGAGTTGGCTCAGGCGTAAAGCGCTGGACTCTCATCTGGAAGCCCTGGTTCGATTCCAGAGGTCCTGATTGGAGATTCTTTGATGCTTTTTTGTGGCAAAACGGTTAGAAGTTTCTGTACTAAGTATTATGCAACGAACGCCTCATTCCAGCCATCAATCAATCCTTCCTTGACCTCCGAAAAACACAATCGAAAAAAATTAACAGAGAAAATTACAATTAAAATTATTGAACTCCTTGAAAAAATGTAATTGCACAAAACGCCATCAGATAAACATCATTGTGCAAGAACACGACATGACTGGAATTTCTTTTAAAAACTAAAAGTGTGCGCACTGAGCTGTCTCAGCCAGATGTGTGATCGGCATCGTGTGAGAGCTGCGAGATAAAACGACACATGTGTGTGCAGGCAGCGGCGTGACCCGACAGTACACTAACCTCCGTCGGCCTTCTTCAACGTCGTGATATTCTGACAAGGCCGTCATGGGTGGCAATTATTCAAATTATCATCACAGATCAACATGACGACGTCGGGAAGTTTATACAAGAGCGTGTATTTTTTTGTGTTTGACGGATTTTGGGGAAGAGTAAATTAATAAAATACTACACGACTTCATTTTAAATTACCATCTTAACAGAAAACTGTATTTTTCAGAACAGAAACGGAAACATATTATGTGTGTCGTAAAGTCGTAACTCATACATGAAACAAGAGACAATTAGCGAATGATTGACGTTTCACGAGGAAACGTCAAAAACCTTTCTAAGTGAAGTAATTGAATTCGCACTGCCTACGACATCTATAGCCAGGTTGTCAAAGCGCAGACGCCGCCGTGGGTGTCTGCATGATGCATGCTTGAGACTGCACTGTCATCAGTGTTGAATGACAGACAGCCTGCGAGAAGCTGCGAAGGAGTCAGAGC
The DNA here is from genome assembly GCA_934045905.1 of Leuctra nigra. Lineage (NCBI taxonomy): Eukaryota > Metazoa > Arthropoda > Insecta > Plecoptera > Leuctridae > Leuctra > Leuctra nigra. The sequence continues at coordinate 27,704,622 of OW203761.1, read as the reverse complement.
AAACATCTGCGAGATGCGAGGTGTGGCCAGCAGGAAACCGACGACCAGGCGACATCGCCGTCGTGACGCCGACGCCTCCGTGGAGGTCATCTCTGGTGATGACGTCGACGTGTGTCCGAGAGGAAACCGACGACCAGGCGACATCGGAGGTCGCCGTCGTGACGTCGACGCCTCCGTGGAGGTCATCTCTGGCGATGACGTCGACGTGTATCCGAGAGGAAACCGACGCCGACGGACGCCGCCGTGGGCGGAGGTTACGACGCTGACAAGAGGTCACGTCGCAACGTGGCACACAGCTAGTGGGGGGGATTATTTCGGGATGACGGCGGACAGAAATAGCCCGCGATGGCCGCTCTTCTGGCATCTGTTCCCGTCGTCTTCGTCTTGGCAGCCATCTAGCACGAGGTTCATGCCGACGAGCAAACATCAGCCGTCTGATGCAATTAGTCGGCGATTTCGTGACATTTGTGACTCATTGACGAAAACAACAAGTGCGAAATTAACTAATCTGACAGTAATTATTCAGAATCTTGTGTTTCCGGAACCAACACAGTCGAGATAAAAAATAGAGCTACAGTTGTATATTTTTCAATCTTTCTTCAGACGCTCGTTTGTCACGGAAGTCAAACCTAGAGGTGTACATGTTGATTATTTGGTCGTATGAAGCGTCGCATGTACGTTGTCGAGAGTAGAAGATGCTGCATCTCGAATGACAGACAGGCGAAGGTGTTTCGAGGTTCACGAAGACACCGCAAGTCCTCCAAGCAGAGACGAGACCGGAAATAACGCCGCGTAAAAAAATAACAGAACTCACCCTGATAGAGCCGAAGACTTTCAGAGCTCATTAAAAAGTATCCTGTCACATATAACATTTAAATATTATCTTTAGAAATTAATTAATTCAGGGCGTATCCTCCCACCGCCAGTCCACGAACGAAATTATCTTTTTATTGGGCAGAATATCAAATCTGAAAAATAGGATCTAGGCCGATTTTAAAAGTCCAAGACAGGTAGGTATTATAGTCGTGCGTGCTCTTGTCTTACCGATATCTTTATCAGGACATTGCAAAACCTTGTCCAAGTCCACTCCACCTCACATGGCAAGTTGCAGAAGAAAAGTGCATCTTCTCTGCAGATATGTCTAAGTGCATAACCTCAATTACACACAGATAACTTTGTCCGAGAAAATCCGCTTGACTTCTTTGAACGCACTTACATTGTCAGCGGACTGTGTGAAACATCCATTAGCACGTCTCTTGCTATCGTCAATTACCGCGAACACACACGACAGTTGTCTTCCGACGAGACAAGACACTGCTAACCATGTCAGAAGCAGCGGATTTCCTTGTTGTAACGCTCAGTCGCGCTTCGGCGGCACCCGAAATGATGCACCTATCCGATGCACCAGGGCGGAACACTCATCTCTCTCACTATAGGTCCATCGGCTAACAATAGACAACACAATACAACAATCGACGGGGTAATTATTGCACTACAATCAGTTGAACTCGAGACCTAGATTCTTTCAATGGACTCCTCAGTATTATTAGTTTTATACTAACATTCTAATTGTAAAGTGAATGACCCGAAAAAAATGGTAGATTCTACAACAATATTGACGAGGGCATTGAAGCGACGGAGATGAAATCAATCTAATAATAACGGACGGCTTGTAATATCAAAAAGCCCGACTAAAAGGATTTTGAGAGACTGTTTGAAATATTTTTGTCGGTGATTGAAGAAACACTGATTGATGTCTGGCAGAATATGAGGAGGAAATGTTTCAGGAAGACAAAGTTCCGTCGTTGCAAATTACGTTGTATATCATCTTGTAGAAACTAGAAAATATGGGCTACCAACGTTTTAACTATTTCTTCTCCAAACGACTTTCAGTTCTTCCATTCGCAATGCCTGGCGTTCATCTCTCGATCCATCGATCTTGAACGATTTCGATCGCCTCTTTGTGGTGCGCAGACTCATTAGCCACTCTTCATGAGGTCACAGGTCGCATTCCTGACGCGGGGTTGGTTTCTTGGCATTGTCGTGTCGTGATCTTGTGCAGGTACAAGATGTTGCTTTGCTCGTGATCTAACACGGCTCAGCGTGCGGCGAATCACACTCAAAAGAGATTCACTTGGCTTTGTTCCATTCCGAACTCAAAGTACTTATGAGTTATAGAATTAGCATACTGTTACGCTGCGTGGACTGGCAAGGCAAGCCAGAAAGTAGAATCAGCATCAGCAAGAATAATTCAAATCTACTTACAAGCTTTTTCCTTGACAAAATTCCAAGTTGATCCCGGGAGGAAAGTGAAATCATCGAGTTTACTGGTTTATTTCATTCATTCGAGAATACAATAATTGACTCTTGAAGGACAGAAGCGCGAATTCCGTGTGTCGTCGCAAAGATGGCACACATCGGACAAATTATTCTTCTGTGTCGTGTTTACAATTTGCTAAATTTGCTAATCTATTTTTGAAAAACACTGCAAGCGTGCCAAAACGAATTAGGAATAGCTTTCATCTTGTGGGGGTGGTATAAAAATGAATAATACTTGACATCATTAGTCACAAATAAATATTGTAAATGCCAAACTTTGGACAACCCCGCTGGTCAAGAAAACCACAAACCGGAAACGGAAGTCGGGAAGGACTGTCGTGGCAGACGAAGGAAGAGCCGAGGCCACGTGACTACAATGAGCAATATTTGCGTACGTCCGGAGTGCCATGAAGATCCATGAAGATTCAGAGTAAAGGTGAAAAGAAAATCAAGTTTGCTAAATGGGCCTTTCGGTTTACATATTTCAAAAATCAACAATAAAATCTACATGTACAACGTGAAGATTTACGGCCTACGATAAATCAAATGAATACCAATAGATGGGTTAGGTATTGCTATTTTCCAAACGCTGCTTCTTTCATAAAAAAACTATAAATTGTCGTTTAATAGTCAAGTAATTTCCGTCTTCATCTTCTAGGATTGGATTGAGATGTAATCTTGTTCTGTACTCACGTCTGGATGCTCTTTGACGGGCACATAGACCTTCTCAGTGAGCGTCGTCGGCGCCCCCTCGGCGTCGGGCAGTACAAGGGGCTCCTTCTTGGCGCCATTGATTTGGAACAGACTCGCTCTCACTTTGGCAATTTCTGGAACAACAACAACAAGCATGGCGTTAGTGAATTATTCGACACAATATTTCAGAGTGCCAAAGCAAACAGGCAGCCGAAAGACATGCCCTGTCCGCATTACAAATTGTTCGAAATTAATGTGGAACAGCATTCGGAGAATTGTTCTAAATTGAGTTGGCATGATAAGAGGAAAGTTCGGCTGAAATCGGAAACTCTTTGTAAAATGGTTGCCACTGCTTTTCACATTCTGGCTTCACCACACATTATAGGATCGAATAATATACCTCTATACATTATCTCTACCCTACAACCTTTATTTTTGTGAATTGGAAGCCGAATAAAGCCAAATAATTGATTAATTGAAGATCCAAAGAATGGCTCAGTGCGAAATGGACAAATGAAACTTTAATTCAATTGAGTGAAATCAAAATGACGCAGGACTAATGTTAAGTGAAATTTCATGAATAAGGTACAGAGTGAAATATCACGTCATTTGAAAAGGCGTTCCGAATAAAATGTATAAACGCCAGTAACAATAAGACCCATCCCATGGTGTAATTCATGCACAGCCATGTAACAGTACTTGATAGCTTGGCGTCAGTATTCTTTACACTTCAAATGCAAGAGTTTTCAAGTGCCGAGATGGTGTGACTTGTACAGTATTCAAGTACTTCCAGTCCATTGGATCGTCGCGCCCTTTGAATGCATTCAATAGAATAGCGGTGGGTGATAAAAGACTCGTGTCCATTCACATAACACGATTCTAAAGGAGCAATTTAAATATCTACAAGGAGTGGATGCCGACAAATTAACAGGCAAGTGCTATAAAACTTGCTTGATGCAACTCTATCAAATCATATTACATTATAATACGTACACATAAGCACACTTCCAGCATAAGTAGGTACCTAATAGGTTTCGAACGTAGCCTGTACACTCAAGACAGAAGACATTGAGATTCCGTTTTATTATATTGGAGAATGATTATGTTGGATATATAATATGAAAAGTTTATTTGATTGACTTCAATGTACTTCATGCAAACTTTTTCAATCATAAATAATCAATCGAGTACGAAGGGCAATTCAACTTTAGATACAAAAGAAGGAAGAAGAATTTAAAATAATAAGAATATGTGTAAATGATATTTGACCTCGCATTTGAATGGGTGAAATAATAACTTTAAAACGCGTTGACTAAATAATGTAATGTCGAAGAGTGAAAGTCTGGTGAGTAGATAACAATGGAATGAGAGGAATTGAGTTCCCCACACATGCCCCGTGTCCACGCAAGTGAATCACTCACTCCCACGACAATTAATTATGTCAGTCTAAGACCAAGACAGCCGCGAGAATCCGCAAAAACATGTCAAGGTAACGTAACGTAACACGACAGTTCATCGACCCGAGGATCAAGGTCAAGCCCACACGGTGCATATGATTAGTAGCCGAGATGAAGATGAGATCAATCACCTGTCAAACAACAGCTTCCGAGACAGCTCCATCACAGACCAATCGCACACCAGGAACAACAGACTCGGTAATTCCTCAACGAACAAGACACAATGCCGATTGGTTGATTACTTTCTTCTTAAGTTGTCCTGTCATGTCATGCTCATCCCCACTCCATTACATGTGTACATGTGTACATGTGCATGTGTACTAACTACATTCAAGGGAACAGAATACTGAAATCTCATGACAAAACCAAATAATTTAATACCATCACACACAATTGAGCCATCATAAATAGGTGCCTAATTTTGTTCACCCTCTCAACACCTTCATCATCATACTCATAAAATGAATACTAAGTATTACAAACTATACATCTGTTACACATAACACCTCTGTCAAGATTAAAACGTCAAATGAAATAAGCATACCTAACTAATAATTAATACACCTCAAGATTGAAGGTTATCCATTGAAGGGTCGGTCACCTGTCCTTGAACAGACCGATTAATACTTCGACCGAACGCCTCCGGTGTCTCCATGTACTGCGCTCTTGCCTATATGTCAGGGGTCAGTGCATCGTGCTATTGTTATAACATTGCGGTAGGTCGGCACTCGCATCTCTCTCGGATGGAACAGTGACGAGAGAGCGCGCGAGAATTAGACACGCGCCGCCTAATGGCACAGGCGGGTGACAATAGCGATGTAGCTAATAGGCGATTATACTGATTGTTACCACCACTCTTCTATGCACGATAAATGAGTGGATATGGGACGTTACACCGTTCGTCTTCGAAACGTCCACCGTAATATTGCGGCATTCCTCAAGTGGAGAGGAAGATTTCCTGCGCCATATTTTATTTCAAAACAAAGTGTTCCTAACAGAAGATGCCAGAAAGACATTTTTGAATATGTTCCAAAATCCGAAATTGGATTGGAACGTTCTTCCAAGAATCGAAAGTGAACTAACTACTCGAGAGAAGGAAAAGGATTCTACATAAATATGCTCCATGTATTGTACACAGAATGCGTTTTTCCAAATGCCAACATTCAGGTGTTAAAAGCACACTATGAAGCTCTATAACCAATCCATGAGTGATATAGCTTTTTTTGAGAGAATAATAACCTCGGATAATACACTAAGAAATTGATACGTTTGTGTAGAATGTATTCCTCTTCTCTAGAGCAGTCTGTTCGAAGAAATTTAAATATTTAAATAAATGTCCAAATCAAGTGTCTAATGATGTACAATCTGTCGTCACTTTTCTCCAGGATTTCCTCGATACTCAACTCTCGGATTTGAAACCGCAACGCAAGTGATGATTCACGCGTCAGAACAATCAGCTGGGACGTCGTCTGACATTTCTCCTCGTGTTACAGTCATCAATACTGGCGCGATGCAATGGCGGCGGGGTCAACAAGGAGTGACATCGACTCAATCACATCTCGGTCGCAGTGATAAATGATGGGGAGGCGGGATGGACAATGACTCAAGAATTCAAATAAACAACGTAAAGGTGTTCGCTTCTTGGAACGAAGCTGAAGTTTCGTTTTACTAGAAAACATATCACCACTCGTGACGAATGCTAAATGGAAAAATTAGTGATCAATTATTATTGTTTGACGCTTCCAAGTCTTTTTGGTTGAATGACTTCGTTACGTCAGATCGCTTTTGAGATTAGGCATGTCTCTTCACAAGATGGCACGTGTTACATTAGAATTCTTAGTAAAATTGGGCGGTACTCGAATACTATGCTAATTCTCTTTCATACCTTTATCCGTCTGTAAAAACCATCAAATAAGCGCTCAACAAGGAAATAATTTATTGTCGTTTTATATTTAGGAATGTATCAAAGCAGTGAAAACGGAGAACTTCTCGGCAGAGAATATGAGCTTGCATGAGTTTCCAAGAAGATATAAATACAAGTGCAATGTGAAACGTAGTGACAATGTGGATAGCGCGGTTGAGATTATGCATAGCCAATATCAAGCGAGCAGGGCAAAACAATACAACCGGAGTGGCACATTTTATTCCACAATGAACGTGTGTCACGCAAAGCATGTTAATTATGTTCTTGTAAAAGCACACAATGCGATATCAAAATGTACGAGCTGTCTGGGTTGCACACTTCTGATAGAAGGTGATAACTAGCTCCTAACATGAGGCAAGATTGTCTTTTATTATGTCTCTCTTTGCTGCAACGTCGTGGGCGCCAGAGGTGGCGAAACGAGAAGAGAAGGGAGAAGGTTGGTCGGAATTGGGCATGGATTTGCGCAGATTTTTGGCCAGACTCACTTTATGCACAGGTACGAATCAAATTCCCAATACATTTTGGCGGAATTTTAGTGGATGTTTTTCTATTTGTCATGAAATTTAAATTTGCTCTGTACATACAAAGAGTACTATTGAACTATGGGAATACCGCGACAACTTACAGAGCTAATTAAAGAACACAGAATGCAGCAAAGAGCTGATTTAATGTATTATTTGACTCGTTCAGCTGATCCAGTGAAGATAATTGGAAGACGCATACCGCGAATTATTTAATTCAGTCATCTATTTCCCATACACCTTATACGGCAAATGCAACTTAGCAGGGACAGAATTTACCCTGCTCATTAAATAGTCAGGAGCGATGAGACGATTGCAATCCCCTCTGACAGAGAAAATAAACCGTATTAATCGCCTATCGAGATGGAAACAAAGACATGGAGGTATTCCGAACAAAGTCGTGCGTTCAGACATCACCCATAGATCAAGAGATAATGCTTTTTAATTGGGCTCAATCGATGCATAATACATAAACAATAGTTGCGCTTTGACCCGTGTTTTATTGCAAAAATACTCCGCCAATGCTCTGTATTCTTCAACTAACGTTGTGTAGATGACCCATCAACAACCCACGTCATTTAGAGAGATGAAAAACGAATGGAGGACTTGGGTGATATTGGAAATGGTATTGTCGACTGGCACACTAATCCTGGAATGATGGAATCAGCAGGTTCATGCTATATCGTCCACCTTCTTGCAGGAAAGGGTTGTACCTTACGTGACTTCGCAAGGACACGCCATTGTTTCACGGTCTGCAGAGAATGGGTGAGATTTACACGCGTTTTGTCTTCAAACCCACTACCAAATTACCTAGAAAACAGGAACCTTCCAATTTACAAGCCACTGTCATGTCACTAGAATCACAATGACAATTACTTTTCTCACATAACACATCGCCACGAATAAATGCAATTACCGATGAGTTCATAAACGCGTTCATGACACGGTGTTTAGTTGATTTAATTTTCGTCTTTGCTCCTTGAAGTCTCTGGACATGATTCGCTTGAAAGACCTCGACGTGACGTAATATGCCGGCGAATAAGTGACGTAGTAGATCAACAATGAGCTGGCCACTCCTATGTGTTTTGTCTTGTAGGCTCAGTAAGTCACCGGAGAGAACAATAGTGCCTGCAGGATGGAAGAGGATGACGAATGTCTGGTAAATATATTCATGTCCACAGCCTTGCTGATATCTTCGCAACCCTGAGCCAATGAGACGGTTTGACATTTCAAAATGTCACGAAGAATGGAAGGAAACAATCGGACACTTCTTACAATTTCATCAAATTTCGGGTTATAAATGAATTCAGAAATAAACGTTCCTGGTGCTTTTTGCAACCGGGCCTACAGAATGAGTGCCTAGGGCTGATTTCAAAACGCACAATTAATTCCTCCTTTAGATGGCGGAAAACAAAGAAATAATCACAATTCACGTTCAGTCAAAATTGTATTAGAACCGCCACTATACAAGACTGTTCGCCAAAATCTTATAGGAATTAGGGTGGCCAGTCCAGAACTGTAAGTTATGCATGCCTCATCATTTTGGCCAGCAGTTTTTCGACGTAGAAACAACACAAATGTTGACTGGTCATCGCAAACACCAGAACCGCAACTCTGCGAATTTCGTCCAGCCTCCATATTAGGTCATAACGGCAGCTCAAGAGCTCGCCTGGGATTCTCATCACGAACAACTTCTGAGTCCGACGAGCTTCTACCAGGTCTCTAGTTGCAGCCAGACGTACGCGTCAGCGAAGATGTCAATGAATATCGCGCTCGGCTCGGCGACATCTGCAGTTGTTACGTCAGGTGGCACAGTGACCCATAATGAGCACGTGCAGCGCGCGGTCAACCGGGTTGATCATCAGTACGAGATCAAATGAGGAGGCCATCTACACAGAGTGCTTTCAGAAATAGAGAAGGATACTGTGAGAGTTGTCACAGACAGGCCACAGAGTTATTGAATTTTAGTGTTGTATCACTATTCGTGTTACAATGCATCTTGTAACAGTCATTATTTATATTTTCGCTAAGTCTGTAGGTGAGTATTTGTATTGTGTTGTGTCTAAGGACAATCATGTGCTAAATATAAATATGTGCATTGCAGCAGCAAATATCATACGCCAAGCCATAAGAGAGGTCACACATTCATTACACATGCTGGCATAATTATGTTTTATTCGGTTTTGAAATATTCTGAAATTTGACAAGGTCTCCGATCACACGTTTGATAAAGCGATTCATTGATTAAGAAATGGATGGAAGAAACGTAACCTTGAGCCATTTTTTAATGAAATGAGTCAGAAGTGCAAATAATTTTAATGCTGCCTACGATTCTGTTGCAAGAACGAAAGAAGAATTTTCCATCATAATAATTATGACAAATTTCATTAAATTTTCAATATTGTTCCCGGCGATCTTCAATTAAAATATTAATTAATTTTATCTCATCCCTTTGCGTAATTTGTAGACATTTCTCATCTACCGCTAATTACAGTAATAAAGGAAGACTGTAATGATTTCCCCACACCTTAGCTGAGGATTCATCTGTAAGCCACAGCTTTGCACAAAAACTCTTGAGTGTACTACACACATTCATCACACAAACATGACTTTAACTACATGACAGGCCAATCGCAGCCATTCATCAGTCACGAATTAGTAATACGATCTGAAACACACTCGATTCCAAGGTTTGACGTATTGTTTTCGTATCTGTAGAAGTCATAGGTATACTGTAACATTTATGTGAGTAGTACTAGTATGTGCATTTCGCGATGCACGCCAACTACACCTTATGCACAATGAAAGATTATAGTAATGCAATGCAATAACCTTGCGCTCAATTAAGTGATAATCCATAACACATACATGCATTAATTCCATTTTATTAATCACAAAGGAGTAACTAAGCGCTTCAAACGTAGAGCACAAAGATCTGCATAAATCAAGTCATAAATCTGTTCTACACGTAAGCAAATCATTAACAAATTAAATAACACCAGATTGGCCCGAACATCGCTAAAGTTGTTTTAAAAGACATTGCATCTCGATTAGCCTTGCAGTCAGCAGATAACATAATTATTGAGTAGGTAACACGAAAGAAGGCAGGTAATGTGTTTGGCCACTGTTCAAGCAGAAGCGAAGATGATGATAACCATACCCCGATCACGTTCACGCCACGGCCGCCAAGATGGCCGACTTGCATGACGGGTCTGACCACATCAAGATGCCACGTCTTGGAGCAACACACACACACACACACACGCATACGTATCATGTCGTGTTGAATGCTGTGTTGATTCTATGTAGTTACCGCGACGCGCGAGGGAAATTATTGCAGACTTGCAGGGATTCGAGGACTTTGCAGGTGCACGACATTCTTGACGCGAACTATACAGCGGACGACGTTTCAAATAATTAGTTAGCAATACTGTTACAGAGCTAGTTTACAACGTAAACGACACAGTAGAACTTAATTATGTATGTTTTACCAGACGTTGGCACCAACATTTGATTTGTGCTGTTGCCAAAGTAGGTAACCACGTAGGTAACCGTTTAAAAAATATATGTAGGCTGTGAGTTGATTTTTGGAAGAACCAGTATCCATAAATTTACAATTATAATCATTTATAACCTCTCCGGCTAGCTTCCGTGACATTACTCGAATGTATCTATGATTAGACAAACGTTTGGTCAAGGAAGTGGGTGTATAACGAGCGCTCTACCTTACTCTGTCGTCATTATAGTCCATTATGTCGGTCATTCGAAGACCTCCTACGCCCTTAGCATCCCACCGGCGTGCCTTATACGGCAGCAATCATCCACGGCGATGACTGGAGATAATATAATATCACTCGGAATATTTATATGCATGACCGGGGGGCGTCGTTAATGTGTTCGGGAACAGTGGCAGTTCTGTGTCGGCGTTCTGGGGCAAGGTACACAAGGTCTTCGGTTTCTTTCTCAATCTCAACCCACATGGCTTCTGGCTTGATTAAAAGACACGTACGTGTAATATGTGTTGTGTTGGTGGACAATGCCAGGGCCGTTTTTAATAGAAATGTTTACATGCGCTGCAGCAGTTTTACAACTGAATGAAAAGAGTACTACACATTAATTGATACTTGCAAATTCGAATACGTGGGTATCAGTGTTTGTAAAATCAAAATGGCTTGATTTTGTCATCATTGTGAATCTAAAGATGAGACGCATGTTCGGGAGATGTGAATTAGGTAACTGTTGTTTTCGTTTTTATGTTGTAAACTTGAGTGCATTGGCGTGTGCTTTATGGCAAATGTAAGTTTATTCCATACAAAGCGATGCACCTGCTTACAAATCACGTTTTATACTACTACAGTAAAAGATATTCCATAAACGTTACGTAACTTATAAATAATGGATCCCGAAGAATTGCCAACAAAAATGCACTACTAAAATAAAAATTGTTTAACGCTCCGGGGGATATGTTTCAATCAATCGGTCCATTATGCACCTACAAACCCACTACCATGGCAACACATCTCTACGTTTCATACAAACAAACGGCAATAAACGTAGAATTAATTTACAATTTCCTGACATTTATTAGCTTTAATGGGAATTTCTAACAAATTGTTTTTAATTCAAAAAACAGGTAAACTCACGTCTACTTTCTAAACGAATTATAAACAATAATTAACTCTGGAGTACGAACAAAATACTACTTGCCTAATAACATGAGTTGTAACCTAAGACTTCGTTGGTTGTAACCAACACTCGTATGCAATTTGCGTGAATCGTTTTGGCCAAGCGTTGGCCTGGTGTTTATGATGCAACGGTGGGTGGTCTCGGCATAAAATGGCGATACAAAGAAGGCACATGCTCTGCATCAACTTACAGGCCGCAGTCGACTAACAAGATGTCACAACAAGATAGTGGGTCGATCCTTGTAACACAGGTGACACGAATAATCCCACTTCTTGTGTAATTATATGCTCGATCACGCGCGAAAGAGAGAATCAAGAAACACAACTTCATTTCACTCGAGAGAGGAACAAAGTCATACAAAAACTATTCAGATTATTTCAAGATGACGCGATGTTTCGTAAGAGGTTAGTACACATTCCACCTGTAGGTCTGTGCTTGGAAATACTTCACACCTGAGGGATCGAAGGTGATAAAAAAGGTTCAACAAAAACCCATGCAACAAGTGCTATTGAGAGTATTGTCCATCTCGAAGGATCTGGGGGGCCGCGGGGAGGGACGGTGCTGTATTCTCATGGTAATAAGGGTGAAATCATGGCGAGGGCTTGAGGGCAACTTGATTCAAGGTGCGTGAACCCTCGGCTGAACCAAACAAGAGAAAAAGGAGAACGGTTTTAATCCCAAGTCAGGAATTCTTAGAGTAAATCCGTTTGAACCCGGATTCAACACGTAAACTGAGTCATTTGGAAGTTAAGTTTATCTAAATGTAAGTCCCAAACAATACCTCTTGGTCATAATACCAGCCAGAGAATAATATCATAACAGAATTCCTTACAAAATACGATTATCTGTAGTCTGAGAAGAGCCTGAAGACCCAAGACGTTCGACAGAATCGTGTTACATAATGAATTAAATATTTACCTGTACGCAGTGTCCAAAAGGCGATGTTTATAATGGTTACTTATTAATATCACTTCAATTTGAATATCAACAGTTCCACGGAAATAGCCAACAAACCTTGTTATAATTTCAGTGTTGTGTCTTGGGGATCGTCCCCCAGCAAGGCTCGATCATAAAACCGCCCCCCGGGCCGACATCGCAAAGCCCCCAAAACCCCCGTCTCGATCACGACTATGAATCTCCCGAAATAATGCAACAAGTCGTCTCTGCGCAAGCGCGCAAGTGGAGCCAAGGAAGTGTGAAAACTCGGTCAACGGAACAATGAGCAAACAACAAAAAACATCTTCAAGCTTTTTAGACCAAACCTCTCAGGTAAAATACTACTCGGGAACTGACAGAATAGCGAAAGTGATGGCCAAAACTAATGCCAAGGACAGAGTAATAACGGATCTTACGAAAATAATGTATTTAACTTGTATAAAAGAATTTATTCTAAATTTGTCCTAGCCTACTGACTACCTACTATTATCATAACGATTATGCAATTTGATTCAACGGATAAGATCATTAACATTACAGCATACATTAGTCTCTGTCTGTGTTTAGGAGACTGTACCAACCCAAACTAATGTATTATTTCACTCTCTAGAACTAGATTTTTTTGTCTTCCAATTTATCAGGTAATTATTCAACTTTCGGGCACTCCTTGCTTCGCCTAGAATCCATTTGCAGAAAGCCTTTTGAAATAAATCAAATACTCATTAAAACTTATACAAATATGAAGAATATATTAAAAAACAATACATTTCCTATACATGGAGAAAATATCCCTTGCCTCCCAAGTTCCAACATTATGTTACAGAGCCTGCGCAAATAGAATAGACAATGGAAACCAAATATTAGCTAAGCTAGCGCGTACAAATAGCAGCGCAGAAGAGGTTACAATCTTGAGCAGTACACCTGTAAATCTACATGCTTTGTACAGTAATATCTTCATTAGAGAAGCACGGCGAAAAGTTAGGCACGTTTTATTCTATACCAGTGAAACAATAAGACATTTGAAATAAGACACTTCAAAAGTTCGCCAGTTTAAAGCAATGGCAATGGATTATCAAATGAATATTCCAAAGAACATTCCAAATCGAATTTGAAAACCTCTGCGAATCTCACCCCGTGGATCAGTTCCTAAATGCAGGACATTGTGAACTACATTTAACCACATCCCAAGGCTACATCAATTATGATTGGATGCAAGAGGTCACAGGTCAGAGAGCGTGCACTGCGATATCTCAGCATCAGCACAGCCGGAACTTTAATGAACAGTTCACAATCAAGGGGTGAACGAATTCAAGCAGCAAGGACCCGTATGTGTCCAACACACGCCGACCAACAGACTTAGATTACCATCCTAGGGGTAACTACGAACAATTCTCCACAAGATGATCTTTAAAAATGTCATGGTCAGAAGGTGATCTGATGTCGAAGGTAAATAACACGGAGTGCCAGTGGATTGAACAATCTCTAAGAGACAAGTTTTACTTTTTGCCGATCTATTAGCTCGTAATTGATGTAATTGTAGATAATGTGGACAGATGGGTTATAATGCCATAAAAGTATTAAGAACATGTTACAGCACAATGCTCCCATAATTTAATTACATCCATTTATTAATTAGTATCTAATCTAACAAATAATATATAACTGGACTCTTTAGTAGTTAGTAGTTATGGATTTATAATTTTATAGTCCCCAAGCGTAAAAAGATCGAACCCATTTGATGAAACGTACAGGCAATTTCACTTCGTTTAAATTCAATTTTTTAATGGACGTCATTTATTTGATGACGCTTTCATAGTTGGCGCCACCTGGTCAAGTCTTTTCCGCCCTTTCCCACAGCCTCTGATCACAATAGACATTAATGTCTTAGAAACTTCCCATCTTCACGGCCCAAATCAAAAGGTTTGACCCGGAAGTGCATGATAATAATCGTCATATCGCCATAAGCCGCGGAAAAGTCGCTCATTTTCCAAACCGTTCGACTTTTGCTCGGGAAAACCACTCTCCACAACTGTTCATCCGAAAAACCAGACACAGTGATGATATTTCAAACGATTCCAAGTGTCAATCAATTATTAAAATATTCATTTGAAAACAGATGGCTATTGCTGCTTGCATTCCATTCCGTATAACCTAACCCCCTTTACTGACGCTACTATTAATCTCACAAACATCACTGTAGATTAATTCTGTCACCTGAATTGGACGAAACCTGTTCGTGAAAGCCAACGTGTTTGCTACGAGTAGTCCAGCAGAGTCCGAAGAAGGAGTGTTGTATGAGCTTAGGTTGAAAGCAAGGCAAAGGACGGTCAATGGCCGAATGGAGATGATACATGTGAAATTGGGCACCTAATTCGCGAACATTACCTGCACATCACTTACACACCTCATCATGTGCCAATACTTATCGATCAATAAATCAAATAACGGAAGATTTGCGCGTCAAAAGGCCAGTGCAATTCAAGGAATAATCAGATCCGGATATTTTCAGAGCGAATGAAGGAATCACTTTCAAATTTTGACAACCACTAACCAGCTATTGTCGTCTAGACACAAGACAGATATAGGTGAAAATTGGAAAGTTCCCATCCATTGAACATCGCCTAAGGATCAGTTTATAAACTACAGAATAGAACAACTTTATTGAATGATTAGTCAGTTCTGTAGCCACTCATTAATAACATTAATGAACCACTATTAATTATTAATATGGAGTCGTTAATCAGAAAAGTACTTCTAAGTTGATTAGTTAGAATATTATAAACTCTGGCAAGTCAGGGTAATGTGCTGTATTTACTACCATATGAATAAAGTTGTTCTTTGGTTGTTGAAGACTATGACAATAATTTTTGCGCTACCAGATTCTACACATAATAATTTTCCGCTTCCATTATCCAAGTGTCAGTTTCAGTAACGCAATCCTACAACTGGTTGATACAGTAAACTAAACACTGACACCTCGTGGTCCATACAGAATCCTAGAGCCAGACCAGAGGATCGAGATGCACAGATAATTAGGCGGACCATTGTGACTCGAACCAAAATAAACGACGTCGAAAGAACAATGCAACACGACAAAGCATGTTAGAAGACCATGGCTATTACAATTCATGAAGTGATTCCCACGATTTTTTTGTTCGTTAAAGGGTTGCCAAGCTAAAAAAGACGAGAGCATTTTCGGACATTGGGAGTGGACTATTGAAGAAACTAAACCATTGTAAACGCAAGTCTTTATAACCTGTCTTCTAGCGTCGACCGCCGTCTTCGCTGGAGGAAGGTTCAAACATGGCTGCCCGAAACTTGCAGTCAGATCTCTTGCTTGGAATGCAGACCATGAAAACCCTACAGGGGGTGGCGGGGGAGGGGGGCGGCAGCGATAGACAGTCAGGGAGTGGGGAGGGGTGATGAGAAAGAGAGGCGGGTAATTTGACCGACCGCAAGCAAGGCAAAGTAGAAAAACATGACTTGAGGAGTGGCAAATTCTCTGTTTTGTAAATCTAAAATAACAGCTCTTTTAATCCAGGATATCAAGAATAATTACTGGGTTTGTATATATTTTAAAAGAATCACTGCGGGCTCAATGTGTTTACCACACACAAGGGAACTACCTATTGCAATGAATCAATGCCACGGTATGTCAACAATGAAATTAATCAACAATGGGTAGAGTTCTGTTGGCCCAACGATGTCAAGAACTAATGTTCGAAATGTTGATTGTTGACATTTTGATTGTTGAGCTGTCTCTTCCAGAGCCCACGTTGTTAATTAATTTCCGTCATTGGCCAGTTAGAGTAATCAATCCACAGAAAGTCAAATAGAAAGATGATGAAAAGAGAGAATATCGGCAAGATCAAAGAGAGCACGCCGCAGCAGGTCTCCGTCTCCCGCAACAGGTGAATTTCAACTCGAGACGGAACAAGTGGAAGTCGCAAGATGCACGAATTTCTTTAGAATGTAAACCATTCATTCCTGAAGATATTGTAGGTACAGCTAAATTGTCACAGATGAAAGGTAAATACATGGCATGCAATTTTTCGTCTTACCTTCATCAAGAAGTCTCTCAACGTGTATGAAGACATTTGGAAAGGCAGCTAGTTGTTTCTTGTCTTTGAGTAGTTGTGCTAGGTAGTCTGCTATACTCTGCGTCGTTGGATTAGTATCACTCATCATTACTAGGTATACTTATAATTGTAATAAAAATGTTTAAGTTTGTGATTATTTGTTGCTCACTCCAGCGATACCTGAGACGTTTGTCGCGCGAGTTTCTCAACACACAAACCACGATCACCAACAACTCGAACGCAACTGAAGAAACATTTCTTGTGGGCGCCTTGCCTTCGCATGCGCACCAGCAGGGCGAGTCGATGTGAGCCGAAGAAGAGGTGAGCAGCGCAGTTGGCGGGGCATCGCTGTACTGCCGCCATATAGGGTGCGCTACCAGAGAGGCGGCGGCAATCATTGTAAACAACACGCCGACGGAAATTATGTTCGATTTCACACAAAATTAAGCCATTTTTGATACGTTATTAATTTTAGTTAATATCCTATCTATGATCTATATTCATGTGGTAGAGATAAATGCATAACATTTGGCATCTGTGATGGTGAAGATAAAAATAATGAGATGGGACCCCAGAATGAATGGCGAAAGCTCATTGGTTGACGTTACAGCCCACGTGCTAATACCCTTATAAAATCCAGCAGCCCAAACTTTAATCTTTGTAGTATTTATATAAGGTTTCAGAAGTTGAGAATATTTTTCTCGTGATCGGATTAAAATGAATTCAATTCGAATGATGTCTCGTCGAAGAGAAATTGTGTCCGAGTTTCTGATGTGTTTATCCCTTTTTCGGATAAATGATAATTGGAGACAGTAGAGAAAGCTCAGCTTATAATCGATTTCTTCTACCTATCTATAGGTGTTAAAAATTTTAAACAGGAAGTCTATAATAAAAGTATGGTCGTAAATTCATCAACAAAACGCATAACTGACTATCCCTGATTCGCTCCATATATAGAATGACCTAGCGCCCTTTTTGTGGAGAAAACTTGATCTTTGACAGTCTTGTGGTGATTTTGTTGTTGTGTAATATTATCAAGAATCAAGATGGTAGCCAGAAGAAGAAATTGTCATTCCCATCTCGATCATTCAATGAACGGAATGCTGCAATGCGTGTTAAAATATTATGTAAGAGAGCAAAATAGAACTTTTGAGCAAAGTAAAACCATAGAGCTGAAAAGATGTAATTGATTTATGCATCACGCGCGGCATGGTCCGTGAAGATTCAATTTTTTTTTTTTTTTTTACTCAAGAGCTTGTAATTCTAGTGCGAAAAGAAAAAAATATGTTTTATGAAATTATACATGACTAGTAGAGTTGAGTAAAGGATTCTGATCTTCGGTATAAATTTAGTAATTTGACAAAGACCTCCTGTATATTTGCTCATAGACCACAGTTACTTGCTTTTTCGAACGAACCAATAATGTATGAACGAGTATGACAATAGGAGGAAAATAAGAAAGAATACAGAGGGAATATGAAAAAAATTACGAGAAAAGACGCACATCAATGACAATTTTTCTTCGATGATTGAGGAACAGTTTCCGATTCCGACTACTGAGTTCGAGTGTACGTGTTGTAAGTATTTAGCATTAACAGATGAGTGAGTCAATGCTAAACTATATTCTGTAATATTGTGATGCGAAGGTAAACCTCATTTCCGGTGTGAAATATCAAGAGTTTGCGGCATATTTTTCCTGGGAGTTAAAATAACTTTTCTGTCGGCAAACGCTAATGATGAAGTGTTGATTGGTAATTTTACATTTAATTTTATTACTTCCGGAAGAGACGAAGATTCCCCAAAACCTCTTCGCCGCGAGAAAGCTATATTTGTTCGAGGAAGAAATATCAACGTTCAAAAAAAAAACTCGAGCTTCGCGACTCGAAAAAATAAATTTTGTGATTGCAAAATTTCTAACTCTGGCCAACTCACGTAAAGGTATAGCAAAACACTGAGCTCAAAAATTTACCTGAACGAACCAAAACGAAAATGAACAATTGGTAGAAACCGAGAACTCGCCATTATGTTATTATAAGCAAGTACAGGCCAATATAAAACTAGGCGATAAATTAGACAATGCATCATCAAATGTGTACTGAATTTTTAATAAATATTATAATTTATAATTTATTACGTTGAATATGTCATTTTATAATGGAGAATGCTCATTTAGCCTTGGGCCCAGTATTGATAGCCAATTGCATTTAAAGCCGTAGCATAATGCAAATTAATTTGTAAAGTTATCACCAGTAATCACACCTTTGGTTCTAGTTACAACTTACAAGCTTCGCACAAGAATCTATAACATTAAATTATTTCTACCATCAAGTTAGCCATGTACAACTTTATCGTTATAATTTCCATACTTCCAGGTCCGCGTCTGCAGTTCTGCGTCGAGGTTACAACAACATGTATGCAGATGCAGTGGAAGGTGCATGTGCAATGCTGCCAGATGCACTGCCAAGTGCAGCACAGTGCGTCATTGTTTGTGCAACACACAGGTTCCATTCAATCAACAATCAACACGCGTGAAAACTGCAATTCAAATGCAGCACGCACTTAAAACAGAAATAGACAACTTCAAGTCATAAAGGGTGAACTTTGAAATGTTTCGCTCTGAACTTTACCGAACGGCAATTATGATATCTCCACAAAAATTAGTTTGTTTTTATTTTTTATTTTCTGAACATTTTACTTTAAATGGATTTCTGAGTTGATAAAAACTAGATTGAACGCCTGGAACAGCCCAGTTTATTGCACAGTTTATCACAGTAATGTCGGTGATGTGTCTCCGCTGTAGTTGACTCTTGATGCCCTGAAAAGGGCTGTTTTCTAACTTGCGAGGACAAATAGTTCCACATTTACATGATTCAACATCATACTCATTCGAGCTACAACTCCAATCATCATCCTTCATCATCATTATGATCTCTGATGAGATAATCACAATGGTACAAATAATACAAATTTGAACCCTATAATTAGTTTGCCTTCATATCTCATGTCCATCCCATGGTCTCCGCGTGGGCGTAATTCATTGCATCATCCTCGAAGAATACACCCTCACAAAGCATGCAGCAACGGACGACACATCCGTGCACCTCAGTTGACCAGCTGCGCGACGTTTGCGCAACTACCACCAACTGCAAGAGCTCCTAATCCTCCGGTAATCATTGCAATCGCTGCGTTCAACTTGCATGCAACTGCAGGCATTTAGTTTCACATTGAAATTGATTTATTTGACGTCTTTATTGAGGATTATGTATTCCAGATGGGAACCCGGATTTTGTGAAGCGAAACTAAAGATGGGAAATAGTTTTCAAGCAGCACAAAAGTTTATGGATGTTGTTATAAATTACACCAATATTCATGAGGCGTACTTCTTGTATTCAGTGTCAACTTTTCAAGAAAATCTTGAAGTATGTTGATTTAATTTGTGTTGAAATGTTATTCAAGAGGCGGTCTGGCGACATCGCCTCCCCCGCTGTCGATCTCCTGGTGCACAAGATGGCTGGGACAACTCGAGATGGCCGCTGGGGGCTATTGAGTGACACACAATCTTCTATTCACACCTTGATGTCAGACAAGTGTCTGTTGCCTTGCCTCATTTCAAGAAAGTCAAATCAGGATGACGTTTAATAAACTAGAGTGGAGGACAGGAAATTATCAGATCTCTTGAAGTCTTACGTGTACGTCTCGTGTTTCTTTAAGAAGATAAATTATAATCCTCGAAGAGAATTAGCTCTGCATCATGATTGACCTCTGTTTTAAGTACCTATACTAGATATTAATTCTCAGGTAATATCAGCGTTTCAAATTCAATTTCCTGTTAACATAGATTGAAATTATTGTATGTAAGAAGAGCATCCCGGGGTCAGTCCAGCATTAGACAATCGTGATCGAATAGAATATATTGTGTTTACAGCATCTTGTGGTACTGCTCCTGACTGGTCATTGGTCAGTCCCATGGCTGTCACTTAGTGACGCCAGTGAAAAGGTGCTCAAGACTCTTCAGCCACACATTAGCTCACCTCCTGCCCACATGCAAGTACAGGATGTGATTGAGGCCACGCAAGAAATGAATGAAGTCGAACGCATGCTCAAATCAACTTAACCCGCTTTACCATCAGCTCACCTGTCAAGAATCCATAAATCCATTAATCTGTTACTTTTTTATCAACACAATTTTATTCAATAGAAAAGTATTTCATTAAATTCCTTTCAACCATCTAAAATCAAAGATTAGTGTCTACTTGAACCCTTTAATCTCTCCCCCCCGCCTCTTTTTACAAGATCTCCCATATGTTATGAACGCCACCCCACGCACTCAGGACACTTCATCTCGCCCAGCCCAGTCGACAGCCCCTCCCGACCTCACCAAAGAAGGTAAAAATCTTCGCCTCAACGCCCTTGCTCCGAGCACATTCTCTTCAGACTGGATGGTGAGGTGTAACTAGACTGTGGGAAGACGCTATAGAGCGAGAGGTGAGGTGTGTACTCCACCCTTAGCACTGACCAAGCGAGCAACAGGTCCTCGAGAGTCGTCGTCGACAGTGTGGCCTTCTTTGACACCAGCGAGGAGGCGTTCGACAACGCACCACACGTTATTCAAATTCAACTTAATTATATCAACCGTATATGGCGCATGCTCATTTCTTCACATGTGTGTTTCAATATGATTCCGCTCGATCATGGTATCCCACGAGCCAATCATAATCGACGTCCCACGTGGCTCAGGCTGGCCGATAAGGTGGTTATCTGTAGGTGGACTGTGAATAATTATACTGAGCCCTGGACGATGCCAGGCAGTCCCACATCGTTCTCCTCGAGATGAGTTCAGCTGAGTACTAATTACTCATGAAGATGAAAGTTGAACGAAGTCACGAGACTGTTTTATGATTCCTGTGGGTTATGTTTCATCCCTTTGAATCTTGCTCCTCCTCATCCAGTGCCAAGCTTTAGAAAGTTATGATGGAGCTCGAGACTCAAAATTACTGAGAGTGGCGCCAGTCACATTGTCATAATGAATGTTCGGAAACATCAAACAAACTATATCATTTTTATAAAACTAAAGAGGCCAAGACTGCGTTGAATTTTGCCCACTTGTCCACCATTACGTCACTCAAAGTCGAACCAAACAAAATAAGAGTAGGTTAATTTGACGATTTGACATAATTTTATATGAGTGACAATAATCGATTCCTTTTCCTCCGCGAAGTAAGTGAACGATGGCTGATTGGTAATCAAATATAATCACTATTATTTACTTTTGCTATTACACCGAGTGTGTCACTGAGAAGAAGCCTGAAGGATTTTGTGTCTGTTCACTGGGAACTGTATTCCATCATTTTACTTCGCAACAAGAAGAACACCGAAATTTTAGTTACAGCACATACTCTAAGATTATAGTAACTTATGACATTGGACAAAATTAAAATAGCATACAATTATTAATTATGTATAGAAGTTTTACAGTTTCCTCCCTGGTTCCAATGTAATTGCGAAAAGCTCGGCAGGATATTTCTAGCAGCGAACACTTGGAATTGGATTGACTTGCTTGAAATGAGACATGTTAATCATTGTTTTGAATGATATGAAAATGACGGTCAAGCCATGGGCTCCAACTCTGTGAATGTTTCCGTCATGAAGTGTCATTAGGGCCTCGCCCACAGCCCTCTTGTCACTGTCAATGCCACGTCCCTTCTCATGCAAATGATCTCAGTGGCAGTGAGATATGATAACTTATTATTATTGTCCTGTGGCTGTGGCTAACCCATCACAGTTATTTACGTAATGGTCAGATTGAGTGACGTCACAATGAGACGGACGTATAATGAGAATGTCAGGTCCCATGCGGTTTTTCGAGGGTGTATAATTTGTCAGACCATTATAAATGTCTATGGTCAGACCGAGTTACGAGCTGGCTATAATGCGGCTAATTCCAGACATTTTCCATGAACTACGTGATTGTTTCAACCTGTGGCTTTCAAACCTCGTCAACACGCAAAAATGAATATTTTTCTTGGATGTTAAGTTGGTTATTTGCCTGCGGTCTGACTCATATCCAGTAACTCTTTCGTTCCATATGGCTTTTGGCTTTCAAAACGAAAGCTTCTGAGAGTCTTTTGGCATCGCGCCTATACTTCCTTTGCCCACTCACAAATACACCGTTTCGTCGATCTCGGTTTAAAAAAACTTGAAACATTATAAAGTGAAGCACATCCCGTGCTCTGACTCTGATCAAGTCGGTGCCAATCTCAACAAACTTCTATCTCCAAACACCGCTGTTTCTTATCCACCGAGCCACGGAGGCCTGCTCAGCTGGAGGATATGGAGCACGCGATTCCAAAATAACGAAAGAAATAATAAATAGAACGTGTGCCGAATGAAATGTGTGAACTATCCACCGTCACTACAAGTTTCGTCTAAATATGCCGCTCTGTTGCTGCCTGGCTCTGGGGTAGTATTTCTGGAACGCGATTTCCTGCGAAAGTAATGGAGCACAAGATACTTAAGTACTGTGTTCTCATGCATAAAATGTCCCTGGGCTTCAAAGCAATATCGAGATGCAATG
This sequence comes from Leuctra nigra, assembly GCA_934045905.1. Taxonomy (NCBI): domain Eukaryota; kingdom Metazoa; phylum Arthropoda; class Insecta; order Plecoptera; family Leuctridae; genus Leuctra; species Leuctra nigra. Next base: position 27,681,433 of record OW203761.1, on the reverse strand, counting down.
TAACCCCATCAAGAGTGGCCTGCGGAGCTTGGACCTAAACGCGGGTCTAAAGACTATATTTCTGTTTCGGTCGAAATATCGCCCAATGGCGTATTTCGCAATCTTCTAAAATTCGTCCAAAACTGTAGTTTTGGGGAATCACGTTTTCGCTCGAAAACAAAATGTTAGTCCTGGGGGAGAGCCCCCTATTTACATGAGGGTCCGGCCCCGGGCTGTATTGGCCGAGGTATTGACCCGGAAAATGAGGAGTTGCAACATTAATTTTCTATGCTGATTAGGTATACTGATTATATGCTGATTGGCTAAAAATTTCGGGCATATTTGATTTCCTAAAAATTTTCTTCCAATAAATATTTTTTATTTAGTAACAATTTTTTTAACGAGGGGCTCGCTTCCAAATCACCCCTGTAAGACCCACCGAAATGTGTTCTTTTGTATTCACCGATAATATCCGTGTGTTATAATATTGTACAATAGTACACTATTTATTCGAATTGATATCGCCCTAAAGAAATAATAACTAATTACTCACTTATGAGTTATGTGACACGTAAAGTGAGCACTTGATTTGATTCAATATTAAATTATTATTTTATGGGTCCGTGCCCGTGCGTTCAATTTAAATAAATTCTAGATCATTCACAGACCATCGATCTAGAATGCATAGATCAATAATAAAACTATCCCAATTGTTTTATTTAATCTCGATATGTCTGCGGTCATACGAAGCGTCTATGGTCTGATTGTGAGAACTAGCGCCTGATATCCAGCAGTCATTATGCCACTGCTGCCAGGCGAATGCCTAAACTTCAGGCGCCAGACTTCGTTATTCTTGATTTAGTTGTAATGTTATATTCTTTTGTCTACATGTTATTTATTAATGTACTTCCCAAAGGCGGTTCTACGGAACGCCTTTTTTGGTGTACAATTTGAAATAATCGCAAAACTAAAACTATAACTCATGTCAATTTGAAAACTAGGACATGCATGCAATCGCAACATTTGCACACACTCGCCGTGCACGAAGATAGATTTCCATGTATGCGTCATGAGCTTGTTGAAGTGAACTTCTGATGGTCAATGTCTGGACTGTGTTGCATGTAAACTGTTTAGATCGGAGGTTTCAACGCTGGCGTCGGATTTATCAGGAGAAACGTGTAGGTAGAAACAAGTCGAGCAAGGATGTGTAATGTTCAGAGATGACCGGAGTGTTGCTAAATCATAAGATGAGATATGTCGGCGATTATACTGCGACGTCAACTAGACGAGAACTAGGTTTTATACTCATAGCTCATAGCTGAATTGACCAAGCGTTAACTCGCGTTTTTTTCACATTTATCTATCTTCTTGTTAGGTGGTGTTCTTTGTCTCGGTTTATAGCTCGGTTTATAGCTCAAATAACGTTATTAATCGAGATTACTCTTAATTACTCTTACTCTTCATGAGAAGAGTAAAAAGAAAATCTTCACTTTTGTTAAGTCCATATTATCTATCAAATTAAAAAAGAAAAACAATAACAACAATAACAACTAAAATTGGATACATTCAGTTTCTATAACGTATGAAATTCCGTTTTGAGTAAAACACAGAAAACCAATCAAATTTGAATTGTATAGTGTGATAACTTTTCGGCGTTACGACGATATCAAAAAGAGATAGAATTGGTCCCCTGAGCACAAGCAGAACCAAGTTGCTCAACACAAAGTTGCTTGTCTGAATCGGCCTTTGATCCTCCAAAAAGTGACCTCACACACGAAATCATAGTACCTTTTATTCAGACGTACATACGATTTATAAAATAAAACAATGTTATAAATGAGAAGATGCATGGGGGGGACATGTCACTGCCCCGGGGAGGGTTGTCTGGTTGACCAGATCCGCCATGAACGTTTGACCCATGAAATACATGGACACATGTGCATGGGAGTGAAGCCCACACCACCACCTCCATGGTGATTACCGTCACTGCTGAGGCCAGCCAAGGACGTCGCTTAGTAATTGGTAAGAGGGTAAAGGTAAAGGTGTTGTCTTTCTAGTTCGCCCACCTCCGAGACAAGATGGAGCAAATAAGTTACCATTCTTCTTATGAAATCATTGCCCTTAACTCCAGAAACTCTTGGTTGCCAATAATAACTGCAACTGCAAAACAAAGACACTAAACAAGCGTGTATGAGTGCAGTACAATATTTTATTAAATTTATTATGTGATTTGGTTTGGCTACCAGTCTAGTAAAATGAAATAAAATAAACCGCAAATACAAGTATTACTGGACTTGAAGAAAGAACATGGAAACCAAAGAGAGAAACATAATTTAATGATGGAAAGAAACCAGGTTGACCATTGAGCCTCCTGCTTACTATCAATTAAAATTTCAATATGGTAATTAGTTGCAGGTTATAGGAAAATATATGCATATTGAGGAGCCATTAATTAAATTAATATATTGTTGATGGAGTTAAATTTAATTTGGGAAAACATATTATCGATGTGTATTATTATTTGGCCTCTCAGGCCATATTTCGGTAAATGGTAAAAAGGGAATCAAAAAATCTTCAATCGCTTGTAATGAATAATTATGTATAAATAATCAAAAGTCTAACCCCGGTTGTTTTATTGCCAAACTGGAACTTAGAGTCTGGAGACCCGGACGCTGGGACAGCAACAACCAATTCACACGCACATTATGTATCACTATGTATATGCAAAGTAAATTATGCATCAAGTTGGCAATCAATGCATGGTGAGCTATAAAATGTAGATCATTCTCGTTCTCTCATGAAGATCAGCCTAGTGATCATCAAATGCAACTGTATTCTGCTGCTGTCGATAAAGTTTCATGATTGGAGTGAAGGGAGTTGAGACGTGCTAGTCGATCATCTCATCCTTCCACCTTCGACTTTAAATCCACACACGCAACTACCATCTTGATATCCATGACTTCCATATTATCCACACCGAAGAGGTCAAAGAGGTTCAAAATGTCATTCATTAGGTGGATGAAGAATGTGCGATCGAGAAAGTTCCGATCATCTTGGATCAATCGGCAGCATGGATGGTTTGATTTGATGATTGATCCAAGTCGATACAATGCACTTCCAGTCACGACATGAGGCATTGACTGCAAGTATCCTCATAACGGGTGCCGCAGATCATGGGAACTGATTAGTTGAGAGAGATTTTATCCGAGATTTTATCTTACTTTCTAGCACTCAATTCTGCTTTGTGGTTACTATACTTATGTATCAGATTTCTGTTGGTGTGTCCTGTTGGTTTAGCGGGGCTGCTGTAATTTGAAAATTTATTTACAAAAATATGTAGAATAAAATATGAAAAATTGAGAGAAGTGGAGGGATATTGAAGGAAGAGGAATAGAGCGAGAATGAAAATTGTGAAGAGCAGAAAGAAAGATGCGACAGAACCGGCCAATCGGCATCAACATAATTTAATACCCTATAGTATTAGTTCTTTTAACCTGATTAAATTATGTATTGGAAGAAAAGAGAATGTAAATAAATTATGATTATTATAAAAAAAAATTAGGTAACAAATTAAATTATTATGAACGAATTTGGATGAAAGTGTTTATACTTTATAGCCATAAAGAAATATTGTGAAAAATAATTTACATAAACTTCAATTTCTCAGCATCCATCATCTCCCACGGATGAAACGAGTGCACAAATCATAAATAGTTTTTCACGATCACTTACAGCATCTTGCGACACTGATGATGGCACGTCGTTTGTTCCGTAACAGTCGGACGTGCGAAGTTGGACATTTCTTTTACGAGTTGAGTTGCAGTTCCTCCATGCGTTTCTGAGGACACGACTTGCAACTTATTCATTTACTGCATTGCATTGGGCTGTCCTCCAGACCCTAATGTGCATTGTTACGAGCTAGCCATCTGCATGCAGTAAAACTCAACAATAGCCTCGACCAAGTACAAAGCAGTGGTGAAAAACTTAAACTTGCACAAGAGTTTACCATAATTAAAATTACAAATCAAACTCGAGCATCATAAAAATGCTCCAAGCTGCTTCTGAACATTTAAACTTTTGACGTCTTCGCTTCAGCATAACAACGTTCACGGTTATTTTGGTTATATTATGATAATCTTCTTTAGCACAAGAACCGCTCAAGGGACCAAAATAGTTTAAACCCAAGCACGACATTGATTTGAGAATTTGAAAATCGAGAAAATGTTGTGACTCTATACTTATCTAGTCTGTTGAAGAAGTAAAGTGATTGGTGATCATGAGCATATCCCTTCAACAAGGAGTTTTGATTATTACATAGGTGGGACGTTTGCATAGAAACCAGTTGCTAGGTTAGTGCCGCACCCTCCGTCTGTTGTCAGATAGCTCTTGGTCCATGTCTACAGAACCATGAACCATCCAACACCTACGTTCAATTCCACAACGTCACGCAAACCATGATCTGACCAAAACTGATCAACCCACAGGCTAGATAAAAAATATCTTTTATTGTAAAACTATGAGAGACCATAACGAAAAAAATGTATCTCTTTACTGCTCTCCAAATTGAGAAAGATGTCTGCCCACGTGTATGTCTTGAAGTGAGCCAATATGGTCATTTGGCACGACGCACTTGATCGTGAGTGCGTTGTAAGCAAGGAGGTTCTAAATATCACGGTCATATGGGCACACGTATTATTACATGTTCACGTTTACAATATCTATTGTAATAGAGATTAATTTAAATTAATCTTTTGTTATGTATGTGGGCTAGAGGAATGAGATGCCGCCCTGGTAAGTATACGTATAGAATGACAAAAGGTGTAAATTTTTATCGTTCAATCGAGAAGATCTGAATAGAAAGTATGTGATTGGGCAGGTAAATACTTGGTAGAGTTCTCAACGCAATCGGGCGTTCCGTTCTTGTTCGACAGACATTATATGACATCAGAGAGAAGGTACATACATGTTTGTTTAATAACGGTTGGTTGCCGGTTGGTCACTTGTAGGACACTCTGCATTTTAAAACTGACTTGTTGAAATTTGGAACGAATCCAGCCATCCAGCCGTCCATAAGTTCCTTTTTATTCGTATGTGTGTGCATTTTATATGTTTGTTGCCAAAAATATCGGTACCCAGAGGTAGAAGGCCCGATGTCCATTTCAAATATTGTTGCGTGGTGAACTCAAAAACAAGTAATTCTCATTTCATTCAATCATAATGGTGACAGCAGTCATTTTGTAATGAATACTTCAATATTATATTACTGTATTTGTTGACTTCAGTCAAATTGCAATTGCAATTGATTGCTTGATTACATCATTCCAAAAGTGTGCAACCATAAAGTATTATCCAGCTCCTCAGACATCAATCAGAAAATTAACTTAGGGCCTTCTATCTCTGAGGTACAGATGTGTGTGTACCGATGTGTATGTATATCTGTTCGAAAATCTTGAAACATGGTTCAATGTTTAGTATTGGTTTGGTTGGAATAAAATATTTTATATACAGTAAAATTAGTTTTCTATGATCATATTGAATAAACAAGCAATTTTGTTTTCTAATGATTTATATGAAATCAAACTGCAACAGAAATATTGCGGAGACCTTCATTAGCCGAAGGCTGTTCGTTTTGAAAGAAGATTTTAATGAAAGATGGGAGTTGCGATGTCAGACAACGATGTACATACTTGCAGATTGTAATAACTACAGGAAGTATCATTTTGAGTTGTGGCGATGTCTTTGAGTTGAGGGCAGGGTTTGTCAACGTTGTTGCAAATTAAAATACAATTATGTCATACCAAATAAATAAATACATTCAGTTTAGATAAACGAGAGTAAAATCACATACATTAAAGTAGATGGAGATAATCATCTGTCGTTATTTGTCTTGAACAAACCGGACAAAATAAGGTGACCTTATACTTCGGGAGGATGCGCAAAACGTGAGAACTAAATTTCAAATTATGCATTATCTTCCGGTTCGAGAGTAGGTAGGTACCTCCCAAATATCAAATACTGCCATGATAAGTACTGTGTCAAGCGCCGTAGTCGACTCAAATGAAAAGCACATTTTGTAAGAAATGGAGTAAAAGAATGTATAGAATTCGTATATTCTAGAGAATGTAGAATGTAGAATTTAGATTTTCTAGAATGTAAATCTAGAATTCGTTGAGTGAAAAGTGAAAAGAATTCTTTTCAAGTTTGCTGCTATTTTTTTTCTTTTGACTTTTAGGTATAGGCTAAAATTTGTTCAATTTGTAGTTTTGTAGAGATAGTTTCATAAGAATGATTTGGGAATAGCTGAAAAGAGTTGGTTGAGAAGACTTGCTTACCATCTCAACTTCATATAACAATAATCATATACCTAATCACTTTGTCCCCTCCCAGCACTTGAAAACCTTCCTCCATGCAAATGCAACCCCCAACATTATAATCCAATCACCTCAAGAACTCCATCATCAATCTCCGTCGCTCCTAACGCATGCGCTTGCAGCAAGAGCATGCACACGAGTGCACGACGATCATTTAATCGCAGATTTGCATTTAAGTGTTGCATAGAGCTAATCAGGCGCGATGGGATCCCATATTATATTTATTAATTATCATAATCGTGCGTATTTCTTGCTTGTTTGGTAGCGCGAACAAATGTAGTCAGGTTGACTGTTTTTCCACAGTGGGCAGAGGTGGACATTGAGCACGATTTCGTACAAGATATACATCGTTCCAATCGCTCCAATAAATTATACATGCAAGTGCAATTTGCAATTCTATTTCCAATTGTAGTGAAAACGCACAGTTTAATTAGCGTATGAAGTTCTGATTCTTTACAACGACTGCGAACTTTAGGTCATAACTCAAAATTGATCGCTGTATTGTTGGGAAAGATTTCAAATCTCCGGAGGTCGCGGGTTCGATCCCCGCGCCCGTCCGTCCTAAGATTATTCGTGTTTCCTTCAGTCAAGGCACAGGTTCCCCACTAATATGCCACGACCACCTCATTCCCACGTCCCACCGTCCATCCTTACATTTCCTTCATCATCTCCCTACCATCATGAAAATCATTTTCACCAGCCATTGGATCAGTTGCAGAGAAGTGCGACGTTAAACACGATATCACTTATAATTTCAATTACCTACACACATCCATTAGCACATCATCTGCGCTTGTACACATGCCATCTTACAGCAAAACACGTAATTTACAAGTTCATGGCTGTACATCTCTACCTACCGCATTATTTACCTACCTGTTACGTGTCCCATGATAAAATACTCGTCCCATTGACCAAAGTGGTCATGATCACGAGATTAAAATAGTGTGCCATATAAAATCACTCTGGCAATCCACTTAGCAAATTGATCTCATTGACTCAAGTTTCCTAATAAATAACAATAAACATGTATCTCTAACGTGCTGGCTGATCTAATGATACAACAGGCGGCGGTTTATTTAAAAAGCAGCTGCAGGCAGCTTTTAGTTTCATAGCTCCCTTACAATAAACCTGTGATGCAGCTACCAATTTGTATCGTTCTGGTAGCCATTGGTAGCCATGCACTGCGGTCAGGTAATGGTGGTATGGCGCGTGGGCATTGACATGCATGTGTCAGGTGTGGGCAGAGGTGTAAGGACCACAGCCTCACAGGCAACAGATGGTTCAGAGCAGATAAACCCGTGATACAATGGACTAAATGATACATGGGTGGATTCATGGTCGCCACACCACACCTATTGGTTTAATTTACCAATAGGCAGGTACAGGTACAGACAACATCGATGGTAGATATGAAAATCAGATCAATATCACAGTTCTATTGAAATCGTAAATTGGTCTTAATTATTTAAACTGTAGCTTAATTTCTTATATTCTTAATTTCTTGCTTACACAACTATTGGCCCATTTTACGTTCTGAATTATAGGTAACAAATTCTTGTTAATTCCGACGACGTTTTGTCACCATTTCATCTTTATTTCGTTCGTGTTTTGAAACAATTCACAACATTTATTTTTCTTTAAATTGTGATATAAATATAATATCCAAGTTAAAAGTTGATATGTTAATAATTCCAAATAAATGTTAATATCCTTTTTATAAGGACGAAAAATGTAAACAATTCTTCTATATTCTTGTAATTCAAAGGTATTCAAAGGTATTCAAAGGTAGTACTAAAGATGGAAAGAACTCGAGATGTGAACCGATGACCCCGCACAAAGATGCAGATATCATGTCATGTCATGTGATAATATGTCAAATGACATTGATGTCATCTCCACGAAGGAAACCAAACGCATCCCGTCTGTGACATCCTCCGATAATGTATTTATATCGTTATAATTAATTAAAAAGCAGATAAGAACAACAAAAGCTGCTGTAGAACGGCAGTTCGCGAACTCAGTTCGGGGTGGAAAGTCGCAAACAGTGGTTTAAAATGTTGTCGTCGGTATTTATTCTCATAATGACGTTCACCATTCCAGTTGTTCACGGCCTCTATGGTTCTGTGTGCACTCGTAGAGTGCAGTAAGTTCTTTTCAGATTATTTGTGGACACTTTCCTTCTTCTGCTCCTCCCGATTCGCTGAACCATTTTGTTCTGTTTTAGATTCAAATCTTGCTCATTTACAATCCCACGGTTGTACCTATACCCCGAGGTATAAATTCAGCAGAACATTTTTAACCCTTTATTATTTACTTGTAAATGTTTAATGCATCTTGAGACAACATTGAAATCAACTTACTTACACCAACTATAACTTGTGTGGCAATCACGAAGTTAGAGTGAAAATATGGACAAATTAAATTATTTTCTCACCTTTGCGTTGAGTTTCACAGTTTGTGTGTTTATGTCAAAGTCACTTTTATTATGTTTCGCATTATTGTTAATAATTTCAATGAATCCAAAATGACGACATTTTGTAAATATTATGCACAGAATTTAAATTTCAACGGCCGACCGTTCAGACTGAGTTTTTTTTCATGTTTTCTCCTCAGTCAAGAGGGAAATGCTGGGATGGGTCCTCACTAAAGGCCACAGCCACCTCCTTCATACAAAGATTTTTTACTCTGTCTTTAAAAAATCCTACAATTACTATCGAACCCAAATGTCCAATAGCTGCAGTCGAATCGCATATAAACACAATAGAAATGCAGCTGGAGCCGTTCAACCATATGTGGTTCAACCAATCGATCTGAAATTTTGCACACATTATGTCATACTCGTATATTCGTGTATATTTTTTGCGATTTTTTGAATAAGAGTAGGATTAACATTTTAGGTGCTCTTGACAATTTTCAGACAAATTAGCCATTAATTTCAAGATTAACTGACATTTTACTTACATGCCTTGTTTTGAAATACCTGTCAAATTTATTCAAAGATAAAAATATAGCGTTTCTTTAACGCACGTGACTTCCTATTGTTTTCCTAGCTTTCCAAGGTCTAGAGCAGCAACTTTCACACTATTATACATTCGCATGCAATACAAAGGCTCGCCTACCAACGTGTTACACGTATAGAGTGTTTTCCTATATGAATTACTATGCTTATGAGTAATATCACTTACACATTTTTTTTAATGTTTTAGGTATATGAGACTCGAAGAAAGACCAGTACTTATCACCTACCAGGAACGATATCGCAAACCATTTCACAAATGTATTTTCAAAAGCTGTACCGCATACAGAACAGCTACAAAAACCATCACACAGAGAGTGGTATGATTTACACTAACACAATCATACTAGATTACAGCCTCCAAGCAACAAGTGAATCATGTTCTCATTTCATTCCCATATCCAGGAAGTCCCCGCTTGGCGCGACGATCGGGTCTGTTGCGATGGATACGTCGCCGACAGCCGAGGTGTCTGCCAACCGAGATGCAGTCAAAGCTGCGTCAAGGGTGTCTGTTCGGCCCCCAACACGTGCACATGTCTGATCGGCTACACCAGGAGCACTCAGTTCGAGTGCGTCCCCCACTGTCCGGGAGGATGCGTCAACGGGGTCTGCACCAGTCCCAATCAATGCACCTGCAACGCGGGGCACACGAAACATGCACGGTTCGCGAGCAACTGCGAGCCTGTGTGCACACAAGGGTGCGCTAATGGTCGATGCAGCGCGCCCGAAGTATGTACTTGTTTCACGGGATATGTCAAGGAGAGTGCCTTCAAATGTGTGCCTCTGTGCTCCCAGGGATGTGTCAAAGGTCATTGTACGGGACCAGAGGTGTGTACCTGCTACGTAGGGCACACGAAGAGGCCAAATTATCCGTACCAATGTATTCCCATATGTACTAATGGATGCTTGAATGGAAACTGCACTGGGCCCGATACCTGTACTTGCAATGAAGGTTACAGCATGAATGAAAGAAACAAATGCAACCCTGTTTGCTTCAAAGAATGTATCAATGGAAACTGCACAGGGCCCGATACCTGCACTTGCAATGAAGGATACAGAATGAATGAAAGAAACAAATGCATTCCTGTTTGCTCCGAAGAATGTATCAATGGAAACTGCACTGGACCCGATACCTGTACTTGCAATGAAGGTTACAGTATGAATGAAAGAAACAATTGCAACCCAGTTTGCTCCGAAGAATGTATCAATGGAAACTGCACTGGGCCCGATACATGTACTTGCAATGAAGGCTACATCATGGATGAAAGAAACACATGCAATCCTGTGTGCACCGAAGAATGTATTAATGGACACTGCACTGGGCCCGATTCATGTACTTGTTTTGAAGGTTACAGCATGGACGAAAGAAACGAATGCAACCCTGTTTGCTCCGAAGAATGTATCAATGGAAACTGCACTGGGCCCGATACCTGTACTTGCAATGAAGGTTACATCGTGGATGAAAGAAACACATGCAATCCAGTTTGCTCCGAAGAATGTATCAATGGAAACTGCACTGGGCCCGATACCTGTACTTGCAATAAAGGTTACAGCATGGATGAAAGAAACACATGCAATCCTGTGTGCACCGAAGAATGTATTAATGGACACTGCACTGGGCCCGATTCATGTACTTGTTTTGAAGGTTACAGCATGGACGAAAGAAACGAATGCAACCCTGTTTGCTCCGAAGAATGTATCAATGGAAACTGCACTGGGCCCGATATTTGTACTTGCAATGAAGGTAACAGCATGAATGAAAGAAACAAATGCAACCCTGTTTGCTCCGAAGAATGTATCAATGGAAACTGCACTGCGCCCGATACCTGCACTTGCAATGAAGGTTATACAATGGATGAAAGAAACAAATGCAGCCCTGTTTGCTCCGAAGAATGTATCAATGGAAACTGCACTGGGCCCGATACCTGTACTTGCAATGAAGGTTACAGCATGGATGAAAGAAACAAATGCAATCCAGTTTGCTCCGAAGAATGTATCAATGGAAACTGCACTGGGCCCGATATTTGTACTTGCAATGAAGGTTACAGCACGAATGAAAGAAACAAATGCAGTCCTGTTTGCTCCGAAGAATGTATCAATGGAAACTGCACTGGGCCCGATACCTGTACTTGCAATGAAGGTCACAGCATGAATGAAAGAAACAAATGCAATCCAGTTTGCTCCGAAGAATGTATCAATGGAAACTGCACTGGGCCCGATTCATGTACTTGTTTTGAAGGTTACAGCATGGATGAAAGAAACAAATGCAATCCTGTTTGCTCCGAAGAATGTATCAATGGAAACAGCACTGGGCCCGATACCTGCACTTGCAATGAAGGTTACAGCATGAATGAAAGAAACAAAGGCAGCCCTATTTGCTCCGAAGAATGTATCAATGGAAACTGCACTGGGCCCGATACATGTACTTGCAATGAAGGTTATACAATGGATGAAAGAAACAAATGCAGTCCTGTTTGCACCGAAGAATGTATCAATGGAAACTGCACTGGGCCCGATACCTGTACTTGCAATGAAGGTTATACAATGGATGAAAGAAACACATGCATTCCTGTTTGCTCCGAAGAATGCATCAATGGAAATTGCATCTCCCCTGATTTTTGCAAGTGCCACACTGGTTATCAAAAGAGTAAAAATAATTTTATTTGCTTGCTGGATTGTAATGAAATTAGTTGTGCTTCATCTGCTCATTTAATTTCAGACAATACTAACATTGACAGTCTCTCAACATCGTCATATGCAGTTCCATTGATATCTCTTCTTGCCTTAGTGACAGTTACATTTATCATTCCACTTGCTATGGGATTGTATAAAAGATTCAAAAGAGATTCTACGTCAAGTCTTGAAGAGAATGACAATATTATCGCTATGCACTACGAAAGAGAATATTCTTGGTCTCCACCGTCATCCCGACAACTGCCATTAAGGATGGAAATGATATGAAATTCATTGCAAATGCACCGAAGACAATTCTATAATTACTTTTGTTTTGTTTCAAGAAATGTAGTTTACAGTTTTAGAATATAAGACTTATCTCATTGCCCTTCTACGTTTTTTAAGCCCTAGTTTTGGAAAACTGTAGGTAACAAGTATTTTTAGGTTGGATAATGTGCGTTTGTTGTCAAAATAAAATATCCGTGCAGACATAACGATGACATTTATTGTGAGCGTTTACATCTTACGAGTGTGTTGGGAAAGCAGTGAATCTTCATTACTATAACGTGGTGTTGAACCAAATAGCGGCGACACCGTTGGAACGAAAGTGGCATGATGAGGAAATTATCTCGAGAGATCCAGAAATATTCAGGAGGGCGAAGGAAGTCGACAATTTTCTTTGCTCGTTTTCATGCTATATTTAGTACCTAGTATCATGTTCAAAAGAACGGAAATAAAGTAAAAAGAAGCTGTGTTCGCTCAGTGATTGCCGACGTTCAAGAAATCAGGCATGAGATGAAGAAAGGATACGCTCATCGAATTTATTTTAATTAATGAATATCTGAAATTTATCTTCATTAGCATTCAAGCTATAACCATCCATAACTAACACGACATTTTTTAAATGTGTTCAAAATCTGTAAATAAATAGAGAATATATTACTTCATCCGAAGTGTTGAAACTAAAATTTCGAATGTCTATTTCTTCCCTCCACTTAATTTGTATACTTGCAAGCCGGAAAATGATGATTAGTACTTGAACTTGTAATATTTTGCCAGCTGTTTAGTTTAGCGCATGACAATTTGTGTTATTTAGGACGAATCAAATGTGTGAGAAAGAAATATTGTGGTTTGCGGTCGAAATATTGATTACGCAAAATTGAACTGAACCGATTGAAGTTTTGTTATTTTCAATTAATTTTTTCCATTGTTTTCAAGAACTTAAAAGTATTTTTAAAAATTCACAACCATGCAAACGTGTTTCCAGCTAGGCATTTTCCATGAAAAACATGTAGAAATTGTTGCCTCTCCCCACTCTTTTATCAAATTGATCCAACTGTTCAAATTGTATCCACACTCAGAACATTTTTAGGTCAATTTTACTTGATTGAACAAAATCAAATTGTTTATAACTTGTATATAATTTTTTCCTGAAACATTATTTTGTAAAACTAAAATTTCTATTAACGTCGTATAAATAACTCTTTTATAAAGATTATTTAATCCCATGAATCATGATGAACTACACATGTTTTCTGATCTTCATGTGGAGTTGCGATGAAGCATCACGGTGCAATCCATCGACGCTGCCAGAACTTCCACGCCGACATCCCAGCTAAGTGTGTTGAGACAGAAAGTTATAAATTCAAGAGGATAAGGTAAAAAAATCATTCAGGAAGTTGGAGTCACGGAGATTTTATTCCAGATGCTGGGGTTATTTTTTTTGGAGCACGTGGAAAAAGGGAACAAGAAAAACATCACATTTACACGTGTCTTCTTGGAAATTAACATAAACATGCGATCAATCAAAACTATAGTCTAATCAAAACTATTTGGAGTAGAATCATCAACGGCGAAAATTCGACAAACAATTGAGTTGCGCACTTTTGTATAAACAACATGTATAATCAAGCTTTTTCAATTGCAATTTACTATAAAGTTAACAATAGTTATATTGAAGTAATTCTCTTACAAAATGACTTGTGGCATCATTTCAAATGTCTGACTGATGGATCAGAATTGACTAGTTTTTGAGCTTATCTCAAGAATGATTGAAATTGTCATCGGGCCTTCTACCTGTACATAATTTGATTCCAGTAAGATTTAGCCCACTTCTAACCTCTATGATTTAGCTGTAGGAATACGTAAAGATCGCACAGAGGAAATGTAAACAATTATAAAAAGTATGAGTCAGATGTTGGAAGAGTTACGCTGGAAACAGAAATAGTAGTGAATGCAAGTGTGAAAAGTACGCTCGAGTGAGTTTCCTCCAAGCAACCGAGTAAACACATCGCGGCAAGGCGATCTCTCAGAGCGATGATGCAAATGTGTTCGGGTGCGGTACAGAGGCTCGTTGCAGGTACACACTAACCAGCTACATCAACATCACAGAGTTCGCGAATTCAATAAACACCAAAAACTAGTATTTGTTAACCATTTCACCGTTCCGTTTTCCATGTTGGCGCCAGTCTTTAGAAGTGTAATTTATAGTCTGTGGACCAGAATGAAACGTGGGGGTCTTGTAGAGTCAATGTAATAAAACAGCAATCCCATCCCAGCCAAGCATAATGTTGATTTTATCAAGACGCCTGCCGCACCTTGCTGGATGCTGGCCGATCTGACTGAGAACATAATGACTATATTCTATTCGGAGCGAGATGACCTTACACGGACATTGAAGGAAGGATTAAATTAGACTGCCCAATCAAGGGAGTTTCCACCGTTGTGATGTCACAATATGACCTTATAAGGTGTCTCATCTGTGCGGGATGTTGTTCCAGTTGGCTCATCTTAGGACGAGGAAGTTGTCGAGATAAACACCTTCCAGACAAAACTACACCGAGAATCCCAATTCGATGTGATGCCGTTTACAGCACACGCATAGGTTCACGTTGCATGGGCGTCCGCAGGATTCCGTCAAGGAGGGTAGGCAATGACAAGGAAAAGTACTTTCCCCGCATGGCAGGAGGCCAATTCTAGAGATTCACGTTTTAAGCAATAGTTCGATATTCTTTAAAATTTTGCCCTTTGTGGTGGTGGAGGGCGTTTTTTGGATTTTTGACACTTTGAAATCAATTTTGGGACGTTATTAGTTGAGATGAATTTTGTTTCAAATATTCGATGTTCTTTAAAATTTTGCCCTTTGTGGTGGTGGAGGTCATTTTTTGACTCTTTGAAATCAATTTTGAAACGTTATCAGGTGTATTATGTTGAAATATTATTTTTTTTTTTTTAATTTGACACTTTGAGGTGGTGGAGGGGGGCAAGGGATTTTTTTGTTTTTTGACACTTTAGTTTACAAGATGAAACTATACATAAAACACCACCAAATTTTTATGTTTTCCTGACATCCAGGGCGGGGGGGGGGGGGGGGGGGGGGGCAAGTCCACTAAGATTTACTAAAAAGTAAAAACTACTCCACCGTGCTAAAAACTAAAGAACAGTATTAAATTTTCATTTTAACTGAAACTCTGCCATCAGATTGCAAATCTTATTTATATAGAAAGGTTGCAAAATGCAACAGAAAGCAAAGATATTTTATAATTATCAACTTGGTTTAGCGATCTAGATAGCGATTTTTCATTTTACAGAATTCTAAATTCTAAATTAAATCCTCTTAAAATAATCAGTGGGTGCAGTGTGCAAATTAAGAAGTGTGAACTTCGTTAATCATGAAACCCAATATGTACATTTTTATACTCGACAAAAACAAAGTTTCCAGTTTTCTGGAAAAGAAATATGTGTATATAAATTGCACATTTCTAAATAAAAAATTAGGAGTCAATGATAGGTATATGACACAGGAAAATAAATCAAACACAAGCAGGTTTCATGGGTCCACTTGTTCTATTTCATAGGTATCATGTGCCTACAACCCTTTTTAGCAATAAAAACATTATCAATATAATTCTTCACTCTTCTCTCATCTACTTAAATTGTCTCTTGTCTCCAGGTTTCTTCTTCTGAGGTTGTCTGTAGATTTTGTTCTTGTGTGCTTCTTTCCCACCGCCTGCCTGATTCAATGTCTTGTAGAATCCGAATCCACCGCCTCCTAACCGCTTGCGAGGCCTCGCTCCGCTGTTGCTGTGAACCTCTGAGCCATTCCGTCAAGGAGAATCAAACACAGCGGTACAAATTAAAAATAAGATTTTGTGATATAAGATAATAAGATAATTAAAAGTAAGATACTGTATATCAAATGCAAAAAATTAACGTCACTGATAAGATGTTCAATAAAAATTAAAAAGTCAACTTAAATTAATTAATCAAAGAGTCTATTTGCAACGGCACTGAAATTCTGTATGAATAGAACAGGCCATAATTAATTCAGGTATAAAGTATAAAGCTGAACAGTTCTTACCAACTTGGGATTACCAAATAAAATTATTTCGGAGTGACTGTAATTAATTTAAATCACACCAACTATGGTATCCAGCATTAAACCCTTGACTAGGATATATAGATATCGCAATCAATAAAGGTATTGAAAACTTAATCTGAATATAAAGAAATGTTCCAGTGCAACATTTGCTCTGATGAGTGCTATTGTTGACCCTCGTAAAGGCCGATGGCACTGAACACTTCCACAACAGCCTTCTGACTGATGGCTAATGAAAGTCACCACCATAGTAGACACCGCACCAGAACTTTTCCGCAGGGCCGTAATAGGACCTTCGTAGGCCCTAAGCACTACTTTTTTCGTAGGCCCCTGTCCGAAATGTTTAACTTTTTTCCATTAGATAATATGTAAAATAATAAGCGGTGGCAAGATCAATGATCAGGGGAAAAGATTTTGCTGAAGAAAACAATTGGGGGACTGGGGTGAGGGATCCCCACCAACCCACTAGTAGTTACATGCGGGTCTGGGGAACACAGCCCGGGGAAAATGTTGAATTTCTGAACTGGACCTGGTGCATCTCTACACGAATTTTTCAATTTTTTTAAAAACAACTTTAAAATACATAGGTAATTGAATAAAAAAATTATTTTTCATTGGTGGGCTTTTATTAAAAATGAGCCTTTCGTAGACCCTAGACTCTCTGCCATTATTGCCTTATTGAGCGAGCGAAGTAAGCGTCTCCTTTTGGCTCATTTGGCACGGGCCTCTGTTTTTGTTTGTGTGTTTTTCTGTTACTGACGATATACAGGTCAGAGTTTTTCTTCGATCGAGCTGAAATTTTGCACACGAGTTCGGACATTCTCTGGGCGTTGCTGACCCCAATGTTTTTGAAATCCATTCATTGGTTAAAATTTAAATAAACATCTCCTGATCTGATAGGTTGAAAAATGAAAATGGTCTTCGATAAATCTGATCAAACTCATATTTTGGCTATACAGGTCAGAGTTTTTCTTTGATCGAGCTGAAATTGTGCATACATGTAGAGACACCTTTTCTGTTTGTAGATCCAATTTTTTTTTGAAATCTATTCATTGGTTAAAATTTAAATAAGCATCTCCTGATAGGTTGTAAAATGAAAATGGTCTTCGATAAATGTGATCAAACTCATATTTTGCATGGTCATCAAGACCAACAATGTCTCTTATTTTACAAATTTTCAGCCCTATCAGTTAAGAACGTATGCACTTATTGACATTTTTAATAGCTGTCAGAGATGAAGTATCGAAATAGGTAACTGTTTTTCACTACCACATAGATCTGATTTGCTTCAGGAACCACAGTGCTTAGATGCTATTTTCACGTTTCAATGAAAAGCAAATACATTTATAACGACTGAGTGGATCATTTTTCAATTCAATATGGATGTATTTGTTTTCTGTGCGTTCTGTACGCATTCCGGTTCAAGAATTTGAACGTACCCATGCTCGCTCATCAACGTGTTACACCGAGCGTTTTCCTAGTGGATAATTTACGGACCTGCTTTTCCTTCCAACATCCATCAGCAACCATCTGAAGAAAGATGCAACAAACTACCTTAACTTTATCATTGAATAGAGAGAAGGAGAAATGTATCGAAGAATTTGACTGATCTGTAAAAATAACACAAGATAATCTATATACCTATACAAATTCAGAAAATAGTAATTATACTAATTTTACGATATTCTTTTCTCAAATCTTTTGAAATCTTAATAGTACTGGAAAAAATGCTAAAGAAGCAAAAATACACAGTGTAGTAAATAAGTTAAGAATGTGTTAGTATATTCTTTAGATCATGCATGCGAGTGATTTCAAAAGGATACGAAGATCAACGCAAGGTGGAATCTTGAAGCCAAAAGACAGCGCGACCTTCGCAAGGTCTAGAGTCTGCACGTCGAAGATCTGCTTGAGATGATGCGAGTCGTACGATCGAACATAAGACTTGTACGCTTCCTTGGCAGACAAATTCAGGAAGTAGTTCTTCGATATCAGCTTCTCAAGCTGGAAATGTGAAATTTAGAAATTAATACAAAATGAAAGTAATTTAGTAAATGCAATAAGTCAAATTCAAAATTTGAATTATTTAAAAGAATTGCTATAATAATGTCTTCTCTTTAACAAAGGGACAGTAGTGTGTGTCCACTGCAACACCTGACAAGATGGTCAATTTATAGAAATAAATTGTTGATCTGATTGAAATAAAGTTGAACAAGGTACAAATAAATGGAATAAAACATTTAGCTAGAGGTAGTATAATGAAAATGTTGTAACCTGTTAATTATCATTAATGCCACTGGTGAGTGGTGAATGTGCTATGTAAATGTAACACAAGCTGTGATTTTATGGAAAACCCACAAAAAAGTCTTCACAGCACAAATACCAACTGTTCACTTGTGTGGTCTGCTATTTTAAGAACATAGTGCTGGTTCGGAGGAAGTCTTGTAATTTTGTTTCACAATAAGACATTAACTTACATACAACTTAGAAAACTGACTTCTTACTGAATTTGACAAAATGCATAGCTGCTCAATTTTCAGAATATGTTAAAATTCAATGAAGGTTGACATATAATTACATACATAATACCTATACATATATTTGTGTGTGTAGAAGAGTAAAATAATAGTTATTCAGTACAAAGTAAGACTCAATTTCTGAATCCCCACTCC
Source organism: Leuctra nigra (assembly GCA_934045905.1). Lineage (NCBI taxonomy): Eukaryota > Metazoa > Arthropoda > Insecta > Plecoptera > Leuctridae > Leuctra > Leuctra nigra. The sequence goes on along the minus strand of OW203761.1, from coordinate 27,662,344 downwards.
CTAACCTGCAGTTGAATATCGGCAATCTTGCTCCACGAGAACTCAAACTCATTGAGAGGAATGCGAGCCTGCTTGAGGTACCGCAGGAACCCGAGCTCCTCTGGCCGCAGAATGAGCAGGCCGTGACCTTTGCCCCCTTCCCCTCTGGCTGTCCGCCCCACGCGATGGATGTACTCCTTGGGGTCATCTGGAGGGTCGTACTGGACGATCCAATCGACAGCCGGAATGTCCAGTCCTCGAGCAGCAACGTCCGTGCACAGGAGGATACCGGTGTCGGCATTGCAGAACTGGAAGAATGTTGTCGTACGCTTGGCTTGCTTTTGCTTGCCCTGTAAAGACAGAACTATCAGAAATATGCAAAACTGGTACTATGCAAAATAGGGGTGAAGGGAAAGGGTTTTATTTTCTCTTTCCATAAACAAAGAATTGTTTTAACAACGTAATAAGTTACTCGAGCTTTCCTTTGATAATGTCAATTTTGTTATTAGCAGGTAAGGACATGTTCAAAACTATAGGTACCTTGCAAACGAACGTTTAGATACAATACAATCTAATCCAACCAAATCAGTCTACAATCCAATTGATAGAAAAATATGTATACCTATTTCTGGCCCCAATATTATTACCAGTAAACAAAACATTATGTAGGTATATTAGACTTGCTTCTCCCCTTTTCAGCACTGCACTTTTGATATAAAAATGTTCCAAAAACTGTAATGGATAAGCATTTGGGTAGCAAACAGTTGTGAAAAGTGGACAAAGGAGAAACAAACCTAACGTAGCATTACAGTGGTACGGTACTACACCAGAATTATCCCAATTTAAAAATCACAATTATATTGGTGATTTTTTTGTTTTGGATGTTGTCAACATGTTGATCCCAGTACATTATTTTATTTTAAATACTAATATTCTCTTACAATGTCCACAAAATAATAAAATAAATTCAACACTGTACCAACTATTTTATTTATTCTAAAATGAAGAACCTGGTGGTTTATGAATGAAACATGAGATCCACACTGTTAGTGACATTCACACAACATAATATATTTCACAGTATGACATGTTCGTCAACAAACCGATAATTGCTGAACCGAACCTAGCGTTTACAGGTCACATGTAAATTTTGAAACAACAGATTCCTCCAGTATGTATGCGTCAAGTTTACCAGCTAACAATTATCTATACTTACATGAATGCTCATGACAGGCAGGTCAATGTAGTTGAAGAGTTCGTGATGATACTTGACGGACATGCACGAGCTGAAGAAGACCATCACCTTCTTCTTGCGGTTCTTCTTCAGGAACGTGAAGAGGACGAGGAGCCGCTTGTCGGAGGGACAGATCACGTAGCCTTGTTCGAGTCCGTCCACAGTCGCGGCGTCCTTCTCATCATCTACGCCGACATACACAGGTTCCTTCTTCAGTGCTAACTTCGTCAGGGATTCGGTTTTAGCTGTCGAGGTGGCGCTGAACAACATCGTCTGTCGCCGCTCTAAAAACAGAGGAAGTGGAATTTACATTCTGTGCACACATAGCTGATTGTACTACTGAACTAATAAGTTTGAAAGAAAGGTAACTTAATTGCAATGAATCAGATATTGGTATGGACCGTAGATGATGATGATCAACAAAAAGAGATTCGAGTCTGTAGGACACATTATTGAGTCATTAGCGGCTAGCTCCTAAATTAATATTCATACCGCTCAGTGGTCTCTGTTCAGCCTAAATGAGGACGCTGAAGAGGAGAATCGAGTAATCATGAAGACTGGATTACATTACATACCCATCTCAAAATATTCTCAAGAAGGTCAGTCGGACCCCTTTCTCAATCAACAAACTTAAAGACACCATGTGAATTGGAGATTTCCCTACCTACTCTGGTCTAAACGTAAAATATGTTCCTGTGAATCACTTACTAGGTAGAAGATTGATGATCTGCTTTAACTCTTCTTCGAACCCGATATCCAGGATGCGATCCGCTTCATCGATGATCAAACACTGAAGATTCTTGTAGAGGAAATCATTTGTGTTCTGCAGGTGGTCCAAGAGTCGTCCCGGTGTCGTGATGATGATGTTGATTCCCTTGGCAAGACGCTGGGCCTCGGTCTGTCGATTAGCGCCTCCCATGACCAGGCCGTACGTGTGATGGTGGTACTTCATCAGCTCTTTCAGGACTCCGAAAGTCTGCATCGCCAGTTCCCTCGTGGGTGATATGACGATGCAGCCGGTTCCGTTACGAGGCATGAACTTCAGTTTGTTTATGAGCTCGACGGCAGGGATGAGGAATGCTAATGTCTTCCCCGAGCCAGTCTTTGCCGAACCAACGAGATCGCGGCCTTCGAGCAGTGCGGGAATGGACATGGCTTGAATCTCTGTGAGGGTCGTGAAGCCCATGTCGGCAATGGCTTTTAAAGTGTTTTCACAAACTTTCTCTTTCAGAGAATCGAACGTTGCACTGCTCAAGATTGACAAGGCAATGCCCGAACCAGGTACTGAAAATAAAATATCAAAACTAAAATTAGCACAACACTGTGTCTTCCCTTCTAAGTACATTTGTTCAAGCAACTAGATGGGATGGGAAATGGGAGGAAACACAAGTAAAATTTTGTTAAGCCGATGCCACTTGATATCTGCTGGGGACGAATGGAGCGATAATGGGCTAACTGACCCTTTGTCAGGGGGTAATTATGTACCTAACTTATTATTTTAATAACTTTTATTGTGGAGAACCACTGATTCACTAGTCAGAGGGTTGACTTATCCTTGGAAATCGAATCCATGCATTTATAGCCAAATTTGATATCGCTGCCACACCTTTGTCTCGCCGCAATTGTAAGTGGCACGCGGCATAACGAAATTTTACTCAAACCCAATAGGTACTGGCAAGTATGTAGTCTACTCCTGTCGTAAACTACCAAGGGGGCCAACGACTTAACGGCCCATCCGAGGGACAGTGTAACATTTACATCACGGGCCTCCTCAACCCCACCGTCAGCGACTGATAACAGGTGGAGGGAGGTTGTCATACTAACCCCCCAAACACCCTCTAGATCTCTGGCCCAATGGCAGCAACTAGCAAGCTAGAGTTGAATGGTCACCCTCACCCATCCAACTACTGAGTGCGCTCAATGTTGCTAAACCTCGGTAATCTGACGAGGACCGAGGTATCCAATACACCAGCCGTTTAGATAAAAAAATGATAGTGCTACTCACATTTTGTACTAAGATCATTATTAGGCACACTTTCAATCTCTGTGGTATCATTATCTTCGGTATCATCTTCATAATCAAGATCATCTTTCTTCGGTTTCTTTTTCTTCTTTTTTCGTGGAGCTGCGTCGTCATCCCCAGCACTTCTCTTCGAACCAGCTATTGATTCCTTAGTGACCAAAACAATTTTGTCATCCTTGACAAGCTGTCCCTCAGCTTCTGAAATGAGTACACGTTACAGTTAGCTCGCATTGAGAAACAATATAATAATAAAAATACAAACCAACGATGCTAAAAACATTAAAAAGAACCAATCAAGAAACAAATGTCCGAATTTCCACTGTATTCGAGTTGTCCATCTATTTTTATCATCAAAATGTATGCTATTGTAAGACTATGTACTACATTATAATTTTAACCAGGGGCAAATTTATGGCATTTTCTACTGGTCCCATTAGGTTTGCTTGCTCTTTGTAATTTGCATTGAGTTCTGCACTGTGAAATCACTTCAATGCAAACCTAGTGAGTCCCGTGCGGCCAGTGGTTAACCATTCATGTATGAATCAATGAAGAGTAGAAATAAGAATATTATTGGAAATAAGAATAATATCGGAATGGACCTCCTTCAGGGACCAGAGGGTCTATTCTCGAAACAGTTATCACGTCATAACTCCAAGTTATGATTTCATAAAGAGGTTTGTCCTACCTCTCACCATGTTAATATTATGACTTTTTGTCATATCATAACTTATGACGTGATAACTGTTTCAAGAATAGGGGCCCAGTGTACCTACCTATTTTCGTGATTGTTCGAGACAAATTTCATACTGACTGATTCACGGTCACCTGATGTCATACCAAACAAAATAATATTTACCTAGGTAGGTACTACTGATGTGGCAGTTTGAATGCCATTTCGTTCGGAAGGATGTCACTTTGACGTAACATTCGGTTACCTATACGAGCACTCGAACAATCTCCAAAATAGGGGTCTAGTAGTGGTTTATGTGACTTTCCTTTGCTTGTACTCTTGCCCTTTTGCCGCCTTGCTTGTATTAGGGTAGTGTGTGTAGGTAGTACAGGTAGTACAGGTAGGTAGGTAGTACATAGTACTATCGACGTACTCTACTACTTTCTGTTGATTGATAATAACTATGCTAAGTTTTAATGAGATATTGATGGGTTTGCAAAATACTGGGTTTGAAAGAAAATTGAAACCCACAGATAGCCTGTTGGTCACTTTTGGAGTTAAAGTGTCCGTGTCCAAGAAACAAAGAGGTTATGTGTGCTTACTTTTCTCTTCCATTTCTGCTTCTTTCATTTGCAATACTTGCAGTTTCTTCTTCTCTCGCTTTTTAATTTTACGAGATAATACTTTATCTTGGATCGACATTTTTATTGACTTCTAAAATGCAGCAGGTAAGAGAAATACAACACGACAGCATGTACCTAGAGTGGTTACAGCGAGGTTTAATCAATCAAGGTCAGCCACGGCCTATTGGTTGTTGAGCCAGAGTGTACAATTAACATTTCCAGGTGGCCATAAAGGGGCGTAACAACATCGTGCCTACTCTACTGTCATCACATCACATTTACATCATCTGTTCGGTGTTCTTTAACATAATATTGATGTGTTATTTTCTCATTCGTCAGTGATCAAGTCATTATTTTGAACAGGATAAACATTAAATTATTTAATATTCATTAAAAGTCGATTCCAGCTGATACGAATTTAGTCCTCCATAGATTGTCAGCACAATTAGTTTCGGCTCATTACCTTCTTTTCAAAATTAAAGTCGCAGCTTGCTAATTAATAATGGATTTTCAAGGGAAATACAATATAAAAAGCCCAGGTTTGTATTAATCTTAATACCTACTAGGTACCTACTTACCTACTTACCTAGTACCTAGACTTGTTCAACGGTAGGTATTTCATCTTTCAAGGATGTTGTGTGCTCAACGCTTTCAGCAAGCGACAGTTGCGTCGCCCAGCTGTAAACGCAGCTTAAGTTGTGAAGAAAGTAATTCCTACTGTTGCTAATTTCATTCTGTGCTACATAAGTTGGGACAATTTATTATTGCATATTTGTTCTCTAGGTAGATGCATTGTTTGTAGACTGGTTGTTGAGGTTGACAAAAAATGCCCATCCTATAGGTGGTCGATGAAATTTCATCGGCTACCTACGTCTAAGGCTACGATTGTGATGCAGATACCTAATTACGTTCTTGGAAGCTTTTCGTCCATTCATAGCTGCCTCTGCATGTTCTCGATTTGGAAATACTGGTTAGGTACTGCAGTTGCCATCAGGGGCCGTATTCTAGAACATTTAAATTCCCAATTCTGATGGAATCTGATTTGGTGCAATGTTAATCCTTATGGCCGTGACCGGATTCCATCAGGAATGGAATTGGGAAAACGTTCTAGAATACGCCTCCAGGTTCACTCTAAGGATGTGAGTGACATTGGGGGTCTTTGATTTTGTAACAATTATTTCCGAGTTGCAGAGTGTGAGAAGTGCAATGACTTTTGTCATTGCACAAAAGTTTTTTGTCATTGTAGGTTCTTCCTACTACATTATGTTGGAAATAGAGATTTAAAAAAAAAAAATCTTACTGCTCGTTTACTGCGCTTGATAGGCCACTGCGCTATCAGTATGACCTTGGATTCACGCTATGCCTATCATAGTGACTAATTCAAGCATAATTTTAGTATGCAAGAGGCAATGTTATTGCAGCATTGATTGCAGTTGACTGTATTTGATCAGAAAGTAATTTAAACAGCTCTATGATTTGAATGCTAGTCTACCTTTTGGTTTAGTGACTGATGATTGATGCTAATTTAGACTGTTGCCCTCCCCATAGTGATAATATTGTAATGATAAAACTTTACAAAAGGAAAAAACAAACCAACAATCTTGTGACAACAAAAATGTTGTTGTTTGTTGGGTAGTAAATTGCTATAACTAGGTAGCTATTACCTATCAAATTACCAACACTATAGTGTAGGTCAGGGACCCGAACCGGAACCGGAACCTAGAACCGGTATGAACCTTTATAATTTTGGAACCGGAACCGGAACCGTTATACTTTTTTCCCCAAGAACCGGAACCGGAACCCGAACCTTTATAATCAATTAGGTTCTTAAAGGTTCTTAAAGGTTCTTTAAGGTTCCTTCTTTTAATAAAAGAAACATGTAGATTTAATTTTTTAACTTATGGATTTTATTATTATTATATTTTTAAAAAATATTATTCGCAAAGTTGTAAAAAAAAAATATTTTTTGATAACATTTCTATTAGTATTTTTTGTACCTATACTTTTTTAATTCTTGAAAATCCTTCATTTTTAAATGGTGCTCGAGTTTTCAATTTTTTAACATGACTACTGCGATGAGAACTGCATTGCTGACAATTATGAATATATGATAGCTCTGGCAAAATGAATGTTTACGCCGTCTTATGGAGAAAATTGCCGCCATTGTCTCTTCTGACTGAGATTTAGTCTGCGTACCATCCTGTGACTTCTGTACGCATATTACAGACACTACACCAGTGCTTCATTCATAGGACAAAATCCAAATCCAAAAATTCCATTAAATTTGACATAATACTGAAGTGTTATAATCTAGTTTGATTTAAAATTTGAGAACCGGAACCGGAACCCGAAACCTTTATGCAGGAACCGGAACCGGAACCGAACCTTTAAGATTATTTGTTTAAGAACCGGAACCGGAACCCGAACCTTTAAAAAGTAAAATTGTGGAACCGGAACCGGAACCTTTATTAATAAAGGTTCGGGTCCCTGGTGTAGGTACACACAGGTTGTGACAAGATTGGTTCTCCCGTATCTGGTATTTACGTTTGATATTGAACCAAGTGTAATACCAGACAGCCGTATTTTTAGTTTGCTCCATTGATTATATTTTTATTTTGCACTGTGATGGGAATACTGTTAAAGAGCAATTTAAAAATCATATATTTTTTAAGTTGCATCAACACATGGTTTTAGGTATAGCCAGGATTAGCATTGCAACTAAATTTATAAATACATAGGAGGTATAGAGAACCTATTGTACATATTTTCATTTCAGGGAGGTCAGGGGATGGGTCAACCTTGGGCCACCGGTCTGTATGGGTCCAACACAGGTGGAGAGGCCAGTCCATTTAAATGCCCCAAGATATTTAAATATGTTTGAACACCCCACCCTTCATATTTCTATCTTCTTTTTACTGTTTCAGCTGTGAAGCGTTTGATGCGAGAGGCTTGCGAGTTGCAGGAAGCTACCGAGGAATATTGGGCTCATCCTCTAGAAGACAACCTTTTCGAATGGCACTTCACAGTTCAAGGTCCTCCAGCAACAGACTTCGAGGGAGGAGTTTACCACGGACGAATATTGCTGCCTGCTGAATATCCCATGAAACCCCCAAATATTATTCTTTTAACGGTATGTGCCGATTCCTGGTTATCAAGCCAATCACTTATTTTTACCCTACTAGTAGAGGTAATATAATTTTCTAGCTTTAGACCTCCTACCCCAATTTACATTATTGTTGTTGTAAGTTTAATAAGTGTACCTAATCGTACTCCTCTAGTGGAGTAGATAGGTACTACATATTGCTGACTAATAAACAGTTAGTGGGCAGTTACAAGTGAAACCAGTTGGTACAAATTACACAGCCAATGGGATCCACTACCTTCCACAAACCATCAATTATAAATTAGCAAACCTGAATCCCTTCAAAAGATATTACGGTAGATCCCATTGCCTGGTTATTTATTAACAAATATTCTTTCAGCCCAATGGAAGGTTTGAGACCAACAAGAAGATATGTCTGAGTATTTCTGGCCATCATCCTGAGACGTGGCAGCCGTCTTGGTCAATCCGGACAGCACTAATGGCATTAATTGCCTTCATGCCCACTCCTGGCAACGGAACCATCGGCTCCCTCGATTACACTACAGAGGAGAGACAGACTTTGGCACGAAGGTACAGAATTCATGCTGTACACGTCAAATTAATGGAGTTTTTTACAAACGAGCTGCACTTTCGCACTATGTTACCCCTTAGAAACCAGGGGAAAACTGGTTTTACTGAGGTAGCGTCTGTGGAAGTGTACAAAAGTAGTGCCAAATCACTTCATACGCTCGCTTAATTTATGAAGCTAATTTTGATTTGACGTATTACTTAGATTAAAAAAGGTGTTTTGAATTTAAAGTGAATAATAATTGATAGTAGGTAATATCTGTTACAATATCGCTTAATGCTTAATATTACAGCAAATAGACATGTGCTGTTTACTCAGGGGCAGATTACCCATTAGGCTACTTAGGCTATAGCCTAGGGGCGCCAGCGTCCAGGGGGCGCCGCGGCGGCAAACAAATTCCGAATGATGATAAAAAATATGAAATCATAAACAAACTATCAATACAAAGTAATATGAAAATGTGGTAATTCTTGTGTCAAGACAATAATTACTGTGTAGTCTTTTGAATAGAATGAGGGGATATGGCGATTCCCCCCCCCCCCCCCTCATGCAAGAGGTAGTTTTCCTAACTTGACTCTTGAGGTAATACAGCGATTTGGATAGAAAAAGGCGCCATCTCCTCGCACCAGATTCAATCAAATAGTGTATGAATTCTAAAAAAAAACTCGCGGGGCGTCTGTATTTTTCTAATGCCATCATTCTCGCGGGTTTGACATCCCATTTTAGGCAGTTTCTGTGATTACAGCGTCGTTACATGATTTTAAGAGAAAGTAGCACCATTTTAAAGTCCAAGATTTATTATAAAAGTCTTCAAAATCCAAAAGAGGCCCTGCGGGGCAAGTTGAGGTCTATTGAAATAGACAGGGTGGAATTGTTTCATTTTTGGGGGGGGGGGGGGGGGGGCGCCATGTGCGAATTAGCCTAGGGGCGCCAAACTGTTTAATCTGCCCCTGTGTTTACTCATTGCTTGCAGATCTTAGCCTATCCATATAATATTTGAACTTGAACTCAACTGCTCACTTCCTCCTGATCCCTGGAATTGAGTTCTCAACTCATTGTTTTCTCTTTAGGTCTCAATCTTGGGAATGTTCTACTTGTGGACGGATAATGCTGCAACTGTCGTCGAATGCCTCGTCAAAGCCTCTTACTCAAGAGGAATCTGCTCTGATCAGTCAAATAGCGTTGAAGGTTTGTAGATTTGCAATGCTTGTAATGTGTAACTTACTAGATTTTGAATACCTACCATATTTTCTCTCTTTCTTCTGCAAAGGGAATAATTATAAAAACACTAATGTGTTTCCAAAAATAGACTTCGAATGAATAATAAATACCTAATGTGTTAGTGATAACTGATAATGATATTAGTTAAAAATAAAGTTCGTAAGTAGGATGTGATATTTTACACAAGTTTGATAAAAAAAAGTAATTTCTTAATTTGACATATTATAGGCTGAAGAAGTTATGCCCGACAAAAAGGAGTCTGTATCAGCTGACGACGGCAGCGAAGAGCCGAGCAGTGAACTCCCCGACCTGGCCGGTGACGTTTCCGAGGCTAGACACCGAGTAACCGTGAGAACCAACCCCACTGAAGGTGCAGCAACTGCAGCACCGCAGATACAACTTCCTATAGCTGTCGAAAGCAGCGGAGATATCAAAAACCTTATCATGTGGTTCCTTATCTTCGCAATTGGAGTCCTTGTGTACAGGCGAATTTTTCTAGTTTAGTTTTGTATTTGTGGACTCACAGCTTAGAGCTTGGAAAATTTTAGTCAAGCTAAAACATTGCTTTATGCTGTTCCTAAGACAAAATCTATCAGCTTCAATATATGTTTCCTTATACAACTACAAACACATGAATTCTTTTTAGATAAACAAATTTGCAAAGTATAGTTTGTTGTGGGTATAATATCAGTAGTCATCGTCCTCCATGGACACAGATTTTAGCACCAAATACAATCTGTGGTGTCATTCCTGTATACATACAATTTAATTCACATTTGGCCAGAATTCATACTAAATAATATTTAAAGGTAGTTTACTCTTAATATCTGCTGTAGTTTATTTCTTTTCTTTAGTTTCATTTTCTAGTCTTCATCAACCAACAGAAATTATGAAGAAATAATGGGAAATTTTAATTTAATACCTAGTTTGTTGATCTCGAGTCTCTCATGAGATAAACATTGGACGAGATCATCGATGCTCGTCTCAATATTTAAAAATTTGTTAAGTCTCTAGATGATCAGACTTGGGTAAATTACTTTTTAAAAGTAGTGAGATTATATTACTTATTACTTGGACCAAAATGTAATAAAATTACTGGTAAATTACTACTTCAGAAATGTAATGAAATTACTTTACTTTTTACGATAAAAAGTAGTGAAATTACTCTCAAAAATTACTTTTTCTAGAAATGTTTAACCAAAGGGTAAATTATTGGAAGGGGATACAAATAAGAATGTTTAAGAAGTCACAATAAGAGTCCGTTTGACAATTTTTTACTATTATTGTGTACTTTGTGTGACTTGCGTAGTGGAAATTAAAAAATAAGCCTGGTGAGTGCTGTCATCTGTCCATATTTTTGAAAATTGCATACAAGTGGGAAAATGTGGGCGAGGCTCACGGTAACGCGTTACAAACGTCAAATTACTCTGAAAAAAGTAGTGATATTATATTACTTATTACTTGGAAAAAATGTAATGAAATTACTGGCTCGTTACCCAAAAAAGTAATTTCGTTACAGTAACGCGTTACTTTCGTTACGTTACTACCCAAGTCTGTAGATGATGTAGGTTATGTTATAGGTAGTAATTATTATTATTATTTAATATTTATTATTATTAAGTCTATATTCTCAACAGAGCCGAGACTCCACTAGTGAGAATGTAATATAGAGAAGGGAGGAGAGGAAATCCGGTACCGGCATGTAGCCTATTTCTGACGAAAGATACCAAGGGGACCAACGGCTTAACCTCCCATCCGAATTTACAGCACGGGCCTCCACAACCCGCACCGTCGAGAGACTGATAACAGGTGGAGGGAGGTCGTCACACTAACCCCCAAACACCCCAGTCTCTCTGGCCCAACGGCAGCAACTGGCAAGTCAGAGTATAATGGTCACCCATCAAACCGCTGACCGCGCTCAATGTTGCTTAACCTCGGAGATCTAACGAGAACCGAGGTATCCAACACACATGCCGTTGGGATCTTAACCGTCAATTAACGGTTTTATAACATGCGATAATTTAGCTTAACAATACATAATTCATGATACAGGAATGAAACCTCCGATATAAACAACAAATAAGCAACCACACGGGATGTATCGCTGAGTCTCCCTAGCCATCTATCTTCATTTAGAAAATACTACTAGTCATTCTATTACCATAATACATACCTTGTTATTTGTTATTAACTATTACAGCCCCATTCTATTATTTAGGCAGTTCACAAAGAGATTGGGAATTCCTATTTACACTGCATGCATCTTGAGGTTACGGGCACTTGGAAGGAAGTGGGTGGATACTATCTACTATCTTGTGACCGTGTTCAGTATAGAACACTAAGTTTATTCTCTGTAAAATTAATTTAAAACTATGAGTGGAAGTATCGCTCAAGCCACTTTTGAATATGAATTTATAATAAGTATGTACCATCAAATGTATCTACTCTACAGTCGGTCTCTACTGTAATGCAAGTGATCTTAATTCAAATGCCCTAGAACAGTGAACAGTGACCTTTTAACCGAGGTCCAATTTATGAACTTATTTTCTAATTGTTCGCAAGCCACACAAAGTACACTCGACAATTCATAAAACGGTATTTGAAAGAAATGGATTGTCTTAAAAAAATGTGATGGTATCATCTAATGAAGTCTATACTTTTACGTCATCTACCTCTAGTAGGTGAGCTCTGATTTCATCGATAATAACAAGGATTGATTGTCAATGAACCTGACCAGCAGCTAATCTGTTTCGTTCAAATACCGTTTTATGAATTGTCGAGTGTACACTCCCCCAAATAATAATCGGTACTTGGTACAAAACGTATTGGCTGCTGGGCCGGTTCCTTGACAATCAATCCTTGTTATTATCAATGAAATCAGAGCTCACCTAAAAGAGTTAGATAATGCGTTAGCACTGACTTCATGGGATGATGCCATCAAACCTTAATCAGTCAATTCATTTTCTTTCGAGTACCGTTTATTATTTGGGGGAGTGTACCTAAAAGCGTTTTGAATAATGACAAGAATTTTCTGCTTATTTTCTCCTTTGACAATGCGCTATTTTGAAGGATAGCGGTTGTGGCTCTGCTTTCTAAAAGCAGAGAACACAAAACATATATTAAAAAATGTTTACTTTAGATATTTTATTATGGTCATTAAAAATAAATTCATATTTAAATGGGTAGGCTTGACTCCAGCGGCACTAGCGCTCTGTAGTTATGAATAAACTGTACCTAATCTACCACTTTTATGCCAACAATCCTAGTATCTTAGTAGGTTACTTATCACTATGAAAGAGACTGTAGGTACTCTATGATTTCAAGTTGATTTTTGAGAACTTATGGGCCCCAAATCGGTGCTCTTGGAATTTGTGTGTCCCGCTTAATTATTCGATAATAATGGCAGAGGCACACATACTATGTTTACCAAATCAAAGTTTTCATCAGATTGGGATTAGTGGCTGTTCCAACATTGATAAGTTAATAAAGCACTATTCACTACAACTATAGGACTGTTCAAGACTTATCCAAATAAGATAAATAACTGTATAATAGATTTTTCTTTCTTCTTAGTTATTATTATCATTTATCATAGGTATGTATACCTATACCTAGAGAGCCTAGACCTATTATACATATATTATTCATTTTTAATTTTATTGTTTTATGTATTCTTTATTTAGAATTCTATTTGAGAGAAGAGAATTAAAACTGATACCTATACTACCTACTTTAAATTTAATTTTCATGTCAACTAAAATAAATTTGTGGGTACCTACTTCAAGCATTCGAATTAGATATCACAAGATAAATATAAAAAGTTGTTTGTAGAAAAACTGTTGGTTGAATTTAAGTTGTATTCTTAATAATGTTTCAAAATAATAAACCTCAATTGGATCTTCAGCTTACCTTTATACAATTATTGTACCTAAATACAATTGTTTGTTTTATAAAGCCATTCACTTATGAAATATAAATCATATTGTTCTTTGAAACTTCGTCGACATTTCTTGTTTCCAAAATTCCAGATAAGATTCCAGAAGTCAGAGACTTTGTTTTGAATTTTGATCCTTTTGCACTGAACTGGAGAGAGATTTACGACTGCCCGATTGGCGTCTGATTTTCATCATTATTTCACTGTACTGTGCATAACTCCTTGATATCATTGGACGGTGATTTATCATTGAACCATTTGCAGATCCTAGAAAAAACATATATTATTATTTGATTTTCGTATGGATAGCCTACTGTACATCCATTTATAAAAAATATTTGAATTTGTGTTACTTACGATCAAATGTAACTACTATGTATGTAGCATATTCGTTGAACATTCCAGCTTCAAACCCATTTATCCACGGTGAAAGTTCATATATTTTCTTTAGTTGGCCACTCTCATCGACGAGATCAAATTCCTCTAAGGTATTCAAAAATATAAATCGACAAATGTTTATAAAGTTCGTTCACTGTTAGAATATTTCTGTCGTTTTCGTCGTTCATTGGTTGTTCACGTGAACACTTTGAAATTGTATAAATTATGTCATACACAATTTTTTTGATTTATTTTTTTCTACAGCCGTATTATACATTATTTTTTTGATTATTCATCGGAACAAACTGTCACTACTGCCATGCAATTATATTGATTTACGTGTGTAGGTATACGTTCGCTAGACTACAGTAGTACACGGCCGCCATTGGCGATCATTATTCTTACAGTGAACGAACTTTAATATAATTGCTAGAACATAGAAATAGGTACACTTACTCTTTTCTGTAATATTCAATGGAGAACCAGCTGAAATAGAGTCTGAAGATGAATCTAAGGAGTGTTTTGAAGATGGTGTTTTTTTCAAATGCGATGAAGACTTCCTTAAATTTCGTGCATTATTCAAAGAGGCGTTAGATGTTCCCTTATGCAAGTCACCGTCAGGCATCAGTGATTGCTTCGAATATTTTACCATTTCTGTCTGAATGTAGTCGTAGAGTATTTTTATGGGACAGTTTGGATTTACAATTATAGTCATCTTTTCCGATATCTTTACCTTTATATAGACCATTTTGAAAATGCAAAATGCAACAGAATACAAGACAAAACGTTTAAATGTGGCTACTGTGAGATATCAGTGGCTGTGGCTGCTTACTTGTATCCAGTTTTTTTATTAACATTTTCATAAGTAGATTAAATTTCCTAAAAAGTAGAAATGTATTTCAAGTGACAGAAACAGTAGAAAGTAGAAACTTTGTAATAATAATAATTTTTAAATTCTTTCCCGCCTTTTCTTCGTTGATCAAGGTCAAATCTTGGGTCAAATCTGACTCGATCTCCGCCTAGCGGACAAGCGGCCAACCGCTAAACAAGGTCGTCGCACCGGCACATTAGAAGCCATTGTGGAGCCCACACGTGTGATTTTCATGGCCGTCATCATGTTACGAGTGTAGTGTTTTTATGAAAGTTACGAGTTATATTATAAAATGACTGGATGTGCAGCACCGAATTGCACTCGCCATTCTAGGCAGGGTTTTAGATTATTTAGATTCCCAACATCTCCTAGGAGAAAAAGTAGATGGCTGCAAAACTGCCGGCGGGATAAATGGACCCCCAAACCATCTTCAAGATTATGCGAGGTTAGTATATTTACTTTTTACTTGCCTACCAGTCATGTTACCATTCTATTACATGTCTTACTACATTCACTGAAGCTTATAAACTTGATCTACATATTAGAAGATTATCTAGGTACTTTTTAACAATCTCTTATTGAGTGAAGACAAATTTTAGTTTGAAGGTTATGCCATGCTATTACCTTCCTAAACAATATCTTTTTGCGTTTTGCCTTGATTATGTTCACAGCAATGTTTAGCTAAGGTAAGGACTCTAATAATACTAATTATTTTCAGATCCATTTTGAAGATTCCCAGTACGAGAGTTTTCATAGCGACAAGCGAAAACTGAAACGTATAGCAGTACCCACACTCTTCGATGTTCCCAACGCTCCAAAATTACTGACAAATAAAAGACCCAGGAAGCAAAGATCTGTTGAAATGGTAAGTAGCATGAAGACCTTTTGGGTAATAGGCGACTTCATTCGGTTAATTTACGATAAGCGTCTTCACTTTGACCTTGATCGTGTTAAATGAAGGAGCAATTCTAGATTGAAGACGCTTATCGTAAAATTACCCTTCATTCTAGCATTGTTTCTTCGTCCCACAATGACGAAGGCTTGAGTCACATATCGTAAATTTACCCCATTTTGTTAACTCTAGATCCACAAAATGCAAATTGGCAAAAATTTGGTTTCTGTAGTACCTAGAGAAGAAACTTGCAAATGCATGACTATCAATTCACATCCGATACAAAGGCTTGCTTATCAACTCATTACACAGAGCATTTTCTCACTTTTCCAAGTAATAATAATACCTACCTAATGTAGAGGTATTGTTTTGAGCACTTGAAGAGGATTGTATTCAACAATTAAGTCATAACATCTTCCGTATCCATGTCACTTCTTCTCTTCTCCATTTCTCTTATCAATCATTTCCTACTTGTATGGAAATTTCGTTCTGCATTGTTCTGTTGTGCATCTAAATCAGTGGTAATATTGGAAGAGCATCCAAGCATTTGCTTTTCTTTTCATAGCTCAGGAAAAACCACGGTGAAAGCCATCAGCAGGATGTGTGTAAGGATCGTGATTCTAGTCTACAGTAATTCGCGAATTCTCTTTCTAGGTAGTTTGTTCTTGACTATTGTCTTGAATGATATTAAACTTTGGGTCTGCTCTTCATGCTTGCAATTCTCTACCTACTGAGGCTGAATGGGAAACAGTTGTTATATTTTTTAAATTAGGTTCCTACTTGGTATCAAGTAACAACTTGATAACAATGGGAATAACTACCTACTCTGAGAGTATTTTTGTACCTAGTTTTATTGCTTTCACAGTTGTCTCCAGAAGAAAGTGGCAATGATGTGCCGCAGGATCATCATTATGCCAAGGCCGCCACTAGCGACACGGTTCCTGTATACAGCACTGCCAACTGGTCGGTCACGGAGTGGGAGTACACAGAGGAAGATGATGTTGTTTCAGAAGTTGTGGTGAGTACATACTTTATTACTAATTAATCAACATAGAGGTCTGCACTGCAGTAAATGTTAATGCATCCTACCTACCTACCTACTTTCGTAGAATGTCTTGTTCATATGGACTTGAAACATCATGAATGCTTAGAAAAATGAAGCACAGGTACTAGTGTCGAAGTCAAAGCTTTTGTGTAGCTAAAAGTTCATAGACTTTTAATAAGGGTGTTACATGTCTTGGGATTTGCTTGGTTTAGTAATTAATTAATTAATTAATTAGGTACATTAGTTTTATTTTGATTTTAATCCACTTCTAAATTTTAGGATGACCTTCCCACTCTTGCTACTGATGTTCCACATGCATCTCGGGAGGAGACCGTCATCTCTAACAGCCTTACATCATCAACTGCCAAGGCCTGTGACCCCAGTGAAGACGCTACTTCAGACCATGACGGGGATTTGGAGGAGACCGTCGTCTCTATCAGCCTTGCATCGTCAACTGCTGAGGCCTGTGACCCCAGTGAAGTCGCTACTGCAGACCGTGATGGTGATTTAGAGAAGAAGCGTCTCCAACGTAACATCTGGAGGCTGCAGAAACAACTGGCGCAGTCAAGAAAGGAGAATGTGAATTTACGTGCAAATGTGAACAAAAGGTTGGGATTTTTAAGTGAAAACCATCGGAAGTTTTTATTAAGCGGCAAAAAAGTATCTGAGTATTCCCCAGAGATGATAAAAGAAGCCCTTCAGATTAGGTATGCTGTAGGATGGAAAGGATACAAGTTCCTAGTTCAGAGAGGGTATCCATTGCCATCCTACAGCACAATATGCCGCAAGCTTCAAAAGGCGGATTTCAGCCCTGGCTTGTTGAGGGACATTTTATTTTATTTGCAAATTAAATCGAAGTCATGCCATGCCAGAGAGAAAGATTGCATGCTAGTCCTTGATGAGATGGAGGTGGCCCAAGGCTTGGAGTTGGCCCATAACATGCAACGTTATGTTGGCAACAGCACGTTGGGGTCGGCTGCAACTGATGAGGATTTGGCGTCACAGTTGCTAGTTGTGATGGTGAGAGGTATAAACAGCAACTGGAAGCAAGTGGTTGGGTATCACTTGCTTACAAAAACCAATCGGGACGACAGCCTAACTGATTTCATCAAGGAATCTGTTCAGGCTGTCGAAGAAGCCGGTTACAATGTACGAGGCATAACAAGTGATATGGGCCCCAAGAACCAGGCGATATGGAAAGGTTTTGGATTGTACAATGGACGTTTCTGTACAAAGTTTGTTGTAAATCATCCTGTGCATGAAGATAAACCATTCTTCATGTTTGCCGATGTGCCCCACCTTCTCAAAAACCTGAAGCAGGCACTAATTTCCCATAAAATTACGTTGCCTGCTTCTACTGTTCAGGAGGAGAAGCTGCCATATTCCAAAGTGAAGGTGAAGTATCTGAAACAACTCCTTGAACTAGAAAAGCAAAACAATTTCAAATTGGCGCCAAAACTGACAGATCGGCACTTAGACCCAAACCAATTTGAAAAGATGAAGGTGTCGATGGCAACAGACATTTTTTCAGTTAATGTGGCATCTGCGCTAGAGACACTCGTATCATTGAACCTGATGAGTCGAAAGGCGTTGGCCACGGCTTGGTTTTTACGTCACATCCGTACGTGGTTCGACGTAATGAACAGTCGGGCCCAGAAAACGGCAATAACAAGGAAGAAAAGGTATGTTCAAATGAAAAAACTGCAAGACACAATTAAACTGATGAAAGAGGTGAAGATTGGGGACGGTCGTTGGAAGCCTGTTCAGTCTGGATTTATTCTGTCCACGAATAATCTAATTTCTTTGCAGAGATGTTTATTTAAAGAGGGATACAATTACTTTCTTACGTCTCGGGTGAATCAAGACTGCTTGGAGAGTTTATTCTCTGTGCTACGTAGGCATGGAAATAACCATCCAAGTTGTTTGCAAGCTATTCATGCACTGAAACTGATTACGGTGTCACAGTTTATAGAAAAGCATTCAGAAACGTCCAGCAACTACGACAATGATGGAGCAAAACATTACGTAGCATTGTTTTCCAATGCAAATAAAAACAAGTCATCAAGTTCATCGGCAGATGTAGGCTTGTGCTGCCCCATGCCTAGATACGGAGTTCGGATTGATGATACACCGTTCAATGGCGATGCTGCTGAAGAAAATGCACTGAACAACTTGCTGGGAGCAGTACTTCGAACTGTTCGCCTACGGAACCAGCTATGTTCTTCTGACTGCGAGAAACTCTTCATTCAGTCTGGCGTAAGAAGAAAGTCGGTAATTGCCAGGAGGGAGGAGGTCATCATCGACAAAAGAAGTAAAGGAAATCAAACTTACCCATCCCACAATATGTTCCAGTATGTTAAGCTTATTGAACAAATAACAGCACATCACCTGAAGTTTTGTAAGAACCATAAACACCTATTATCCCATACTCTATGTAAAATCACAGATATAAATTCACCCCATGTTATCTTGCTAAAGTGTTCAGAAGATTGCAAAGCCCTAACGTTTGTCATCAAGCAGTTCATTCGCGTGAGATTGCACATGCAGTCAACGGACATTAAAGAAAAGGCAAAGGTGTCTCGTAGGAAGAAGGCATTCGGTTCAAAGAGTGCAAATCGAATTTCAATCTCTTATGATGATGTTAGCGTACCAGGTGGTAATGCGACGATTACCAGATATGAGTATTAGCCATGTTTGTTGTTACCTACCTATTAGTTACGACAAGGACGACTGAGTATTTTAGTTTGTGACATCATCATTATGATTCATCATGTGAACCATCATGCTAGGTAATTGGTTTTTCATGCATCACTATACATCTCTCCCTGCTACAGACATGATGTACTAGTTTGTGATACCTACTTATTTTTATGAAATGTAATTTTCTATGGTGTCTTCTGCATTGTTCATATCCTCATCATTTATCTAGATTCATGTTTGCATAGGTTTTCTTGTTTACATTCTTTATGAATGTTAAATTATTATAAGTTGTTTTGAGAGTGATTTTCTAGAAGGTGACTTATGGAACAAATTATTACTACCAATACTATTTGTTTCCAATTACCTATATTATATAGGTACTGTGAATTTGGTGTGATTTTTTACAAGGTGACTAATCGAACATAATAATTGTTACCAATATTTCTTACCTAAATATTGTGATTGTGGTGTAATTTTCTGTCGAGTGTCGACTGAGCGATTGGATAGGTATCCTGATGATATATCAATCCCTTTGTACGTATAACTTTTTCTGGTAGGTAACTCCTTTCTAAGGTTATACCTTAGAGTTATACCAGAAGTTATAGTGTAGATAATAGATATAGCATTATTTTCTACAGGGTGTCAAGTCAAACTAACTTTTACCAACATGATTGTTTTACTTCTTAGTTCGAAAGTGATGTTTTAAAATTGATGGTATTGTGAACATTGCATAATTATATTTCATTCATTGCGATTGTCTTTGATGTGTCGAGTGGAACACATTATTACTACCCATTAATATTTTATTTGTCATAATTACCTATATTATTGACATAATTTTCTAGTATAGTCCGATGTAAAAATATTTTGTAAGAGTGGTGATGATTATTTTTTATCTCGGCATTCGATTTGATTAAATCGCCATACATTATCAAAGACAATTATTCACTGTTTATTTTGTTGTCCAGTGTGATCGAACATCCTTTTTCCCCAAATTACATTGAGGTGTTGGTTTGGTATGCTTCCAATAAATTTCTAAATATTTATGAAAATTTCGAAGTATTTATAACGGAAAATAAATGTTACATTTCTTAATTTTTTATTCAATTATGAATATTTTCCTAAATACTGTAAATACATTCATAATTTTCACTTTTGCCGTTTGTATAATATTTTATTATTAAGGGGAATGTACAATGAATTTTGGACTCAGCTAATATAACTGGCACAACCTTCAAACTTTAGAATCAAATAACAACTTACTCAAAAAAAAAAAAAAAAAAAACTTTTTTTGACAAATTTTTTGGATTTTATTTTGTTTTTTGCTTAAAATCATACATTCACCAAATTTGCTACTCCTTTTTTGGTATTTCAAAATACAAAAAATTATTTTTTTATTTTAGTTACCAGAGGCACACTGCATAAAACAACGTGGAGTTTTTCAAATAAATTTACTTATTTTATCAGTTAAAAATGTTTGAATAAATTTTAAAAAAATAATAGCACTAAATATGTCAAATTAATAGGTAAAAGTAGTAAAATCAGAAATGTACGTATTCAACAAATTTTAACTCCTAAAATAAGTAAATTTATCAGAAAAACTCCACGTTGTTTTATTCAGTGTGCCTCTGGTAACTAAAAAAATGTGTAGTTCTTTGTATTTTGAAATTCAAAAAAGGATTAGCAAATTTGGTGGATGTATGTTTTTATGCATAAAAACTAAATAAAATCCATAAAATTTGTCCAAAAAAATTTTTGGTTGAATTTTTATTTTTTTTGAGTAAGTTGTTATTTGATTCTAAAATCTGAAGGTTGTGCCACTTATATTAGCTGAGATACAAAATTCAGTGTACATTCCCCTTAATGTATTGCATTCGTATTACTGATTTCAATTTAAATATTCCTTGGTAACATAGTTTCCATATTACCGTTTGAATTTTGCCGCTATTTCCCTCTATGTGGGAGACAAACATGGCGGATTACTGATTTAACATTGTGGAAGTGGTTGCGATGACCTGGTTTAGGCGGTGGAACCGGCTGTCCGCCATCTGGCGGAGATCGAGTGGACCTTGGGTCAAATCAAGGTGATTCAAGAAGGCAGTGAGATAAACAAAAGGTAACAACAAATATGGCGGCTGAATGATGTAAACAAACTCAGTGTTTTAGTTGTTTCGTGATTTACCTAATCAGTATTTAATTTTAATATACCTACACTTATGTTTTAAATAAATTGCTACACGATGGTCCAGTTAGACTGGAACCGATTACAGTCGTGTAATCCAGAAGATTTATCAGAGGAGGAGAAAGATGACTTGTTCAATAGTGTTGCTTATTATGACATTGACCCTAACCTTCACGGGGATAGAGTAAAAATTATCTTTCAAGTCGCACAAGAGATACTGAAATATAAAGGCAAACAGGTATGTCCACAAATAAATTAGGGCTGAGCGATGTGTGTAATATGGGTGAAAGTAGATATTTATAACTTGCCTAGGTACTACCTACCTAGGTCTACCTATGTTTGAAATAAATTTTTGGTTTCTAGGTAGAGTTGCTAGTTGTAGAACTCGATGATCTAGCTGCAAGGCAAGGCGCCGAAGAAGCTCAGAGACATCAAAAGTTGATTGAGGAAGTTGAAGATCTTCAGTTGCAACTTCGTTATCAACAGCGAGGAAGGAAATCATCATCCAAAACAGGCAAGTGTTAATTGATATATTTTTATTTTATTGGTCACAAATACAATGTTTTAAAAAGTAAATATTATCGTATTTTTGCTTCTACGTACTACTCTATCAGGAACTCTCCAGATATCCGTTCACAGCCTTTTTTCCCCAATTTTGTATCACTTCTCGTTATTATGAATGATGGTTCCAACTAGAAGCGATGTTGAGTCTCGAGACTTTGGAATCTTGACCACATGACAAAAACCACGGTATTGGCTTGATTCGAACACACGGATGTTGCGAACCTCTTGGTTCGAGTCAACCATGTGACTACCGTGAGCGGACACAATGTAAACAAATTGATGTGCCTCATGACTTGCAGTAATAATCATAATCATGCTTCCCACCCCAAATCATATGTAGGTTACCAACGACCCAAAAGAATAACAAGATCCTGGTATATTGATGAAAATCATTGTAGCGCCAATTGCCATTGTCAAGGATTGCTGAAAGAGTATTCTACCTGGGCTATCAATTAATTAAAATATCTAGATCGATATTGAAATTTGTGTACTACCTCGTGAACTTCATTCACACATTAAATTAACACTCCAGATCAAAGAAAATCTCACTTTGCTTGCTCGTTGTCACAAAGAGTTGATAAACTACATACCTACACTAGTTTTAACATGGCAAGAATTACCTAGAAGTGATTTCTTACTTTAGTAGGAATTTAAATTAGTACCTACCTACCAATCATGTTCTTGAAAATTTTATTTGTAGATTTGGATGTTGAAGATTTAAGACAAGAATTAGCACAATGTGAGCTCAATAATGAACAGTTATTGACCGAGTTAAAAGCCAGAGAGAGAGATGTGGAATCGGAGAAAAGAGAAGCTGAAAAGGTGGGCATATCATTGGTCTTCTTCTCAAATATATATTTTACATAAGTGCATGCATGTAGGTACCTAAACTCAACAAAAGATAAAACTGTACCTTGTTAAAAGAAATGGATTGGCTGAAAAAGATTTGATGGGATCATCCAATGAAGTCTATGCTAACTTGTCATCTGACTCTAGTAGATGATCTCTGATTTCATTGATAAGGATTTATTGTCAAGGAACCTGATCACTAGGCAATCCCTTTCGTTGAAAAAACATTTTATGTTTTGTTGAGTGATTGTAGGAACATTTACTACAGTTACCTATGGTAGTAATTTTTTTTTTTTTTTAAATTTATTTCTGCTATCAATATTTTACAGTGAAATTAGCTTTCGAAAAATGATATAGTTTGTGTTGATTATTCTAATTCTTTTCAAGCTTGCTGCTCAAGTTGTCTCACTGGAAAGAGAAAAATCTGAATTGAGGAGGGAATTAGCTGCTGTCCAACATGAAACCAGTTCTCAGCAAGACACTCAGTACCAGGATTCCCCTCCAGGCACGAGTGCGGAGAAACAGCGAGAATTGACCGACGCAAACCGACAGAAGAACCGCAAAATTGAGCAGCTTCTCAATGATCTGGACTTTGTTCAGAAGGAAAACATGGTCTTGCGGGAGAAGTTGTCCCACCTCCGTGACGAGCTGACGGAAGCAACCAGAACTATAACACAGATGACTGGCGACCTTACTGGATTGAAAATCAAATACCAGGAGCAAGAGGAGAAGATTGATTCCGTCCAGGTTCAGAATGTCGCCCTGCGAACTCAGGTGCAAGAGCTAGTCGAACAAAAACAACATCGCGATAGTCAGATGGATGACTTCAGCGAAGCCCTTGATTCCCGAGTTCAGGATTGGAAGATGTTCATGGAGGGAAAAGATGCAGAGATTGAAGAGCTGAAAGCACGTCTGTCTCATCTCATCGCTCAGGCTCCAAATATTCAAATTGACACCGAACGAAGTCGCGTGGCTCTTCTCATGCAAACACTTCAGAAGAGAGAAGAACAGCTGGAAGATCTTCAAACTAAGTTGACAGAAGCCACTAAAGACATTCATAACAGCGCAGCTATCATTGAAGACATCAAAACTAAGAAACATCAAAGTCAAGCAGGAGATGTTAATGCAAAACTCAAAACGCGGTTGAAGCAAGCTGAAGAGCAAGTGAAGCTGTTGGAATCCAGGATCATTGATGCCGAAGAAGACGCTCGAGTGAAAGCAGAAGAGATGACCGACATGATAATTCAACTGCGCGAATATGAGACAGGAGAATATGGCCTTGAAGAAGCCGTGAGCGAGATCAAAGAGATCAGGAAGCAGATTCGGGTCCGTGACAAACACATCGAAGAACTCGTCCAAGCGTCCAACAAGATACAAGCGGACGCTGGAATGCTTGAAGAACAGAATATGGCTTTACGAGACAAGCTGGGACTGCCGGCCGATGAAGAGATATCTGTCGATGGAGTTCTTACCAAGAGAAGGAAAGAACAGTCACTGATGCGCTTGCTGCAACATCAGTCAGAGCGTTTGGAGGAGGAGAAAATTCAACTGAAGTTAGATAATCGCAAGCTTGGACAGCAAGTCGATAAGTTGTGTCGTCAAGTTGAATCTCTTGGTCATCGGCCAGATATTCTGTCGGTAGATCAGTTGGACTTAATACCTAGTCAGAAAAAGCAGAGTATTGAACTTGAACACACAGTTAAGTATACACAGGAGCAGTTAGAAGAGAAGAAACAGCGCATTGCTTACTTCAAAGGAAAGTTTCAAGAGCTGCTCAAAGAGAATGAGTCTCTCCGAAAAGGCATGCACGAGATTCTCGATAGTATCCACAACCAGGATGGCTCGAGTGCTGTCCAGTTGGAGTCCGAGAGCTTAGAGAGGTTGCTAGAAGCTTTGGACTCACGCCACGTAAGTGGCTGGTACCACCCCGCCATGAGAATCCAAGGTCAGCTGCAAGCGCTCGAGGGCAGGAACGCAACTCTTCGAGAACAACTTCGAGAGTCGAGATCAGAGGAGAGCAAGAGAGCCAGTCAATTAGAGGCATCACTGTTGAAAGTCGATGCACTGGAGCTACAGTTCTCTTCATTCAAGCGAGGTCTATCAAGTACTAGTGTAGTTGGCGCAGCTTTGAAGGAAATCCCTCTGCCACCCAACTTGTCATTGTCTAGCGCTGAATTAATAGGGAAGCTGAATGCACATCTGCTGCATGTTTTAAATGAAAGTAATAATGAATCAGAACGAAATAAGCAGTTGGAAAAGACTTTAGAAGAATTGAACAAAAATTTCAATATTGCTAGACATCAGATAGGGTTACTGTATCAACAATTTGAGGATGAGAGAAATGAACGGAAGAAGGTTGAAGATAAATTACGAACAGAGAAAACTTCTCTTGAAGATTCTTTGGCAAGTATTCAAGCTAGAGTTGTAGAATTTGAGAGTCATTGGGAACTTCTTGACAAAAGTGAAGATGAGCAGAAAAGAGTGGTTTCTGAGAGTGCCAAAAATTCTGCAATAGCCAAATCAAATGAAGTTATACTGTCAAGAAAATGTAAAAGTCTGCAAAACATAGAGAATCAGCTTAGAAAAGAAAACATTGCCATGACGGAAATGATGTCCAATGCCGAGCGTACTGTTACAAAGAAGATTGGTGAACTTAATCGACACAAGGAAATGTCGACTTTTCGAATAGCGTCTCTCCAAAAGATGCTTGACGATTCCGTTCCAGTCACTAGACTTCAAGCTGCTAACAAGGAACTGAATGAGGTTACAACAAAATACAGAGATTTATTGCAAAAAGAACAGAGTCGTGTCAGTGAGGGTCAGCTTGTGGAGAGACTCGACAGAGAAGTTGAGAGTTTACAGAAAGACAAAACCGAGCTGTCTTCTGCATTGCAGAGTGCACGAGAGAAGCTACATTCATTAGAAGTCCTTGTGACTACCTCACATCAAGACATCGTCACCCAAGACACTCACGACAATCAGGTCTCATTCCTCTCGAAGAAGCTGGCAAATGTGGAAATGAAAGAGCTCCATGAGAAGCAGCGTGCCGACCATTCAGATGTTTTGCTTCAAACGTTGAAGAGCCAGTTGAGTCGAGTGGAGGCACGCAACGTGGAGCTGACTGCTCAGAACAAGACCGTGATTCAACAGAACATCGATTTGCAGCAGATTGAGTGCGAATTGAGAGACAATCTGTTGTCTTTTATAAGTCGAGAAGAGTTTGAACAAATTGAGAATAGACTGAGAGATTCTGAAACTCATCGAACTGAGTTGAAATTGGAACGTGAAAGTCTGCAGGAAATGGTCGCCATTGCACAAGAACAAGTACGAACTCTAGAACTTTGGAAAAATTCTCGAGATTGTGAGATTGATACCTTGAAACAATTAGTCCTACATTTGCAGTCTTCAAGTGATGAGAAAGTCATCATAGCTCGGGTAGGTCAAGAGCTTCTTTCGACTCGGCTAGCAGAAGCTTCGGCCAGTAAACGCGTCCACCAGCTTCAGAATGAACTTGCTAAATTAGAAACAGAATATTTACACCTGGAAGCAACTTTAGATGAGAAGACGAGAGATTTCAATCACACTCGTCATCATTTGTCTAACAGGTGTAACACTCTTCAAGAAGCAGTGCAAAGCTTGCGGCGACAATACAGTGGTGCGGTTCCACTTACAAAGATGGAGAGGTTTTCAACATCGCTACATCGTCTACGAGAAGAGCAATGTGAATCTAGAAGGAAATTACGTGAGGCAGAGAACATTTTCCACGAAGTCAGCGTGAAACACCAACTATTGGATGCCGAGCTTCGTTCCCTTCAAGATCTTAAGCAGATGTTACATTCAGAATCTGTTGAACTTGTGAACTGGCACAGCAAGAATACGGAACTATTTCTCAAGGAGATGCAGTGGAGAAAACGAGTTGAGTATTTGGAAGAGCAATTGCAGAAAGCTGAGGAGAGGTTTATAAAGCAGGAGGAGTATATTGCAACAATAGAACAAGAAGCCATCTATGAAGAGAGTTTTACAGTTGTTGAGTCGGCACCAGTATCAACAGAAGTGAATGCCGCCGATAGTGTCGGACAAGCAGAGTCCAGACCTAGCTCGCACAAGGATCTGGATTCGGTTCATGACACTGTAAAGAAGTATGAAGCTGACATTTTGCATATGAGAGAACAGCTGTCATTAGTAAGACAACAGGTGGAGGAGAAAGAGAGAATAATATGTGATATGGCTCGACAGACCAAAATGTCATCAGTACAAGAAGAAGTCACAACGAAAAAGCATGATCAGTCACCTGAAAAGTTGGCATTAAAGGTGGGTTTAATGATATATTATGATCTATTAATTTAATTTAAATTATATTATTGCATGTTGGTTGGTGGATGGTATTGATTTATAATTGGAGTTCAGTGTTGCTAAATTGTAATACTTTCGGGTATTAAACCATTTTTTTTAAAACTTGACTGATTGATTGTGTTTTGTACTTACAATGTGGAGTTGAAGAGAATGCAATCATAAACACATGACATTGTTTCCAGGACACGGTCGAGAGCCTTGAGAACCGAATAAGTCAGAAGGAAGAGACGATCTTACGATACCAGCAGCTGATAAAAGACACTCGAGACGAGCACAGCCGTGCAGCTGCTCAGAGCCAAGAAGAGCTACGAACACTTCAGTCAGCCTTAAGCAATATGCAACAAGCTTATAACAAGTTGAAATCAAAACACCATCAGTCTGCTCTAGAATCAAAGCCGTCTGTCTCAACGATTGAGCAGTACATCGCTCGAATACACGAGCTGGAAGACGAGTGTGCGGAGTTGAACACCTCGGTTGGGAATTTCAGCAATCAGTTTCATTCCTGCCGTAGTGAGGCTGATCGTTGGAAGACACTGGCTGACGAGAGACTCAAGAATATGGGGGAATTACGGCAGAGGTAATGTGCAAAATAAAAGAATCTGAATACAATAATATTATTAAAGTTAAAATCAGTACTTGCATTTAGTAGAGCTATGATGGCCCACTTATTACGTCAATAGGCCAGGCTGCTAAGGCATCTATCACAACTTATAGTAATAATAATAATTTTAGATAATTGAGTAAAAGGTCATATTTTACTCTACTTGATCCAATAAAGAACCTAAATCTATAGTCAAGAGTGAGTGAGAAAACGAGAAGTGTAGGTACGTATTATTATTATAGCAAAGTTGTTAAGGGTCCAGGGGAGCTATTCTAAATATCCTTGTCATCTCGTTTAACTTGATACGGTCTCACTGCTATCTATGGGTCTGCAAACACTTGAGGTGGTCTTTACAGCCAAATTTTAGCTCAATCCGGAGAAAAGGTGTGACTGTATCACGCCAAAATGTGAAATAAAAACAAAAAAGTACAGAGGTCCGTACAACTAAGAGTCAAAAGGAGTTGCTCGCTCCATTACGGTGTGTTCGATTGTATTTCTAGGTCAACTTGAGTAATCATTAATTTTATACAATATGCTTGTGTTTTTCCAGGCTAGAAGATCAACATCGCGCCGAGTTGCAGGTGTATCAGGCTGACTCGCAGAGATATCAAGCCGACTGTGAAGCTTCCCACCAAGAACTCATTGAAATTGAAGGGCAGTTCCGACAACAGCTGGAAATGGCTCAGAGATTGCCGCCATCTTCAACTCTCAAAACTCAGTTGGATGAGAAAGACGAGAAACTGCGAGCTGCGGTGAAGACAATTGCGGAGTTGCGACTCGAGTTGGCTTCTCAATTGGAAAGTAGGAGGTTGAAATCTGCCGAAGAAGTGCAAAATTTAAGAAAACAGCTAAAATCTGTACAGTCTGAGCTGAAATTATCAAAGGAAGAAATACACAGATTGCAACTAAAATCGAGGGAAATGTTCTCAAGAAAACGAGAAGAGGTAAGGTCTGAAAAGGAGGAGATGTTGCAGAAGAAAATAAAATTGTTGGAAGAGGAGTTTAGAGAAGAGAAATCAAGACTGGAGAAAGAAGCAGCCAATAACTTATTGAAACGTGTAAAATCATCCGAAGAAGTGGCTCGGTGGGAAGAAAAGAAAAGATGGCAGCATACCGTTGAGAAGCTGAAAGAGAAATTAGCTGAAAAATCCAAAGAAGAAGAGAAGCATCTGAAGACGGACAAGGCTTTGCGGGAAACCATTGCTCGTTTGGACAGAGAGAAGATCGTTCTGACCAATCGATCTGGCAAAGGAAGTGGAGCTTGGGAGTCTCGCATTGAACAACTGGAAGATGAGAAGATGAAGCTGCAATCGGAGGTAGCAAGTCTGACGAACAAGCTTGACTTACAGATGCATCGGTCTGGCGGGCTCGGAGTGGCCATGTTGGAAGAGAGGCTTGAGGCTCAAGAGCGTCAAATCACGTTGTTCGAGCTCTCAAAGAAGGTGAGTTGCAAATCACGAATAGTGAATGATCATACAAATGTGTCAAGTATTCAGTTACATGAACATTTTATCACACAGGGTAAAAACGCAGTCGTAGAAGAGTTGGAGAGACTTCAAGAGGTGAATGCAGTTCTTCAAAAAGCTAACCATCGCCTTGAAAGTGAAAATCTGGAACTTCGGCTGGACTACGAGAAGCTGCGAGCGGATGCACCTGGTCTGCAAGAGAAAATCTCGCGTCTTGAGAATTATGTCACACTTCTGAAAGAAGGGACTCCCAGCCAGAGCTCCAGCTATACTGACGATAAGACTAGGGTAATTTTATAATAAGTCGTCAGATGACATTTCATTCACCCCCCTAAAATAAATTTGCATTATTTGTTAAGGATTAAAGTTGTAGACATTGTAGAGGTTTTTTGCTGCAGCAGTTATAGGTAATATGCATTTTTTTTAGTAAATCTACAATAGAATTTGAGAATGAATGACTGGCAGCTTCGATGTCTTGTTGTATTGGCAATTTGAGATAGTACAACTGTACAAAATGCCAAAAAGACATGAAAATAGGAAAGTTTCTCTATATTTTCTTTCATTTTAATTCAAAAATAAAGCAAAACTAACCAATAGGAACACTTGTTTTACTTTTATAGACCATCAATTTCTATGGTAAATGTCACACTAAAATATCAGCTAGGTACCATTTGTGCTGACTCTGACGTAGAAAACAATATTATCACTTATCAGCAAGAAGAGCCATAGTATTATAGGTACTTGTGTTAGGCCCGGGGCCGTATTCTAGAACATTTAAATTTCTAATTCTGATGAAATTCGATTCGGTGCAATGTTAATCCTTATGGCCGTGACCGTATTCCATCAGGAATGGAATTGGGAAAACGTTCTAGAATACGCCTCCCGGTTGCACCATGTCCCGATAAAGTTAGCGACAGGATTTATCAGCTGAAACCATGGCAACAGCCAATGAAACACAGCCATCTAGACCGCTCAAGTCCACTTTAATTAGGCTAAAGTGAACTTTATCTTACTTATCGGGACATGGTGCAACCGCTTAATTTTATGTCTTCCCTGACTTTGATGGCAACTGGCAATTAGGCCATTCTTGCACTCTTGATAATGACAATTGGCTGTTTTTATTCAGATTTGGAATACAGATTCCCAGATGGCTGGTTGCCACAGATAAAAAAAAAATAGAAGCAAAATCGTAAATTGTAGGTATAATTTCTATATTTAATGCTTTTAATTTATTTTACATCCATAGGTAGGTAGGCTACCTACTATTGTATTGATACTATTTCCAATGTGGCAATTTCAGATCTACAACTAACGACTACTTTCTTGGGTAAAGAAAAGAGACTGATATGATCAATGTTTATTTTGGATACCTAACTATACAAATTTGATTTTGATTTAATTTATCTCAGTTTCAGATATCAGAAAAGAAATCGTATGCGGAATTGGAGACGACTATCTCTGCTTTGAAGAGAGTAGTGGAAAAGCTTAAGAAAGAGAACAAGCGACTTCGCGAAGTGAAAAACAACGAACGAAATGACACTCAGGCCACCACAGAGAGACTTAAAGAACAACTAATGTCCATAGAAGCAGAGAAGAAGAAGTTGCAAGAACATTATCTCATGGCTACGGAACATACAGCACAGTTAGAAGCGAAATTAGATAAAACGTATGTCAATGTTAATAGCTTAGAAATCAAAGTGGAGTCTTTGATGACTGAAAACGAAGTTTTGAAAACGCAGCTGGTGCAGAAGGCGGAACTGGTGAACAGGGTTAAGGGCTTACTACAACGATCTGCAAGCAAAGAAAAAATTCTGAATGATCAGATAAGAAGGCAGAGGGAACAGATGTTGAAATTCCAGCACCTTTCATCTTCCGATCTCGTAGAATTATGAGTGGTTTCTATTTTCTAGTCATATTCTTATAGTCAAACTAGTCAATAGTGATTGTTGTGCCTTGATTGTTGTGTCTCTAGATTAGTATTTTTGTAATTCATGGATTTCCAACAATATCTCTAGATTTTGTTATTAGTTAGGTTAGATAGGTTTTATAAAAAATTACCGAGTTTTTGATACACATAAAATAGCACCTGATTTAATGTATGGATTTTAAAGTGTACCTACTGTGTATTGCACACCAATTTTAGAATAAATAAATGCATTTTGTTATGTTACTTGGGGTGCCTTTTTATTCCTACCCTATTTGCATTGTTTCCCTTGAAAATTTGGAAAAATTTGGAAAATTGAGTTGTAATTTTGGAAAGTTTTTTTTTCTATCACCCAGGCCTAAATCAAAATCGTCGAAGAAATATTTATGGAACGAGAATAATCTATGTAGGTATGTATGAAGGTTCATATTTTTAACAAGTGTGTGAATTTAGGTTCATAATAGTTCTTGGCGCCTCTGAATTTGAATATTATAGTTATCATTGTTTCGGTAAGATTGCGTGCGTAGCCTCAACTTTGTGATTTTAAGCATGTTTCACTTCCTTATCTCGCCGCTAGATAGCGATTGCTGTTCATTCTTGTTCAAAGCAACGCACGTGTCTTTGGGTACAACACGTCATTATGGCCGCAACAATAAATACTTTGTGTGTTAAAAACTTAAAAAATGTCACTACCACTGTCAACAGGTCGGCTTTCGTGTTACAAAATGTGCTCCGAAAACACATGTCACATTTCAAATATTTACCGGATGAAGTACCGGCGAAAGAAGGTAATGTGAACGAAATATATATTTTCCCGGTGATGTAAGGCCAAGGCTATTCGCATTGATAATAAGTGTGCTCTTTTTTAAAGGGGAAACTACGCGAATTAATATGTTTCAAGCCATAAACAACGCTTTGGACATTGCGCTGGCCACAGATTCTACTGCAGGTTGGTTTTTGAATGGGGACGTCCTGATTGGATGATCCATCTTAGGGCTGATCGTCAGCCAATCAAAAGGCCGCGATTTCTCCCTTTAAATTTTATGTCATTCATGACGTTTTTCATGTGATGCATGTTAATTAATGAACATGAAAATGTTCTCTAGTTATATTCGGCGAAGACGTCGGATTTGGCGGTGTATTTCGCTGCACGGTTGGATTGCAAGACAAGTTTGGCAAGGACCGCGTTTTCAACACTCCACTCTGTGAGCAAGGGATTGCTGGTTTCGCCATCGGCGTCGCAAACACTGGCGCCACTGCGATTGCCGAGATGCAGTTCGCTGATTACATGTTTCCCGCCTTTGACCAGGTACATTTGGCATCTGCTCTAGGTAGGTACCTAAGTACCAGCGATCACATCATATCGCCCTACCAAATAATAAATATAAATATCAAAATATAGAGTACCTAGGCTATAGCTAAAAGCGAGGGGTTAACAACTCCGGAAATCTGGTGTAATACTCTAGCCAGGAAATCTTTGGAAATCTTCGGAAATCTTTGGAAATCTTTGGAAAAGATGGTAATATTGACCAATATTGTCCATTTACCAATTTTAAATCGTAACACAAAATATTTTAAATAATTATAAAACCTTTCTCCTCTTATGCCTTCTCTCTCTTTAATAATTAATTTTAATACACATCTCTAATCATTTTCATAATATATAGGCATTATGCGACTGTAGCGCCGTCGGCCATGGCGCTACCACTAGCAGAGTCCCGAGGCCTATACTTTGTTCCTAAGGCAGACACACTCATTGTTCTCGTTTTATGATGTATTAGGGACACTTACAATAGACCTGACCCTATCGTAAAAACCTAAAAGTGTCAAAACATACCTCATAAATACATTCATACCATTGTGGAATAATATTCCACCCCCTAAGCGAGCTAAGAGCTACAAGGTTGTAAACGACCTCGAACAAGGGATGTGCAATAAATGGTCGAGGATACAATAAGAGCAAATGATTTTACGATACCTTATAAAACGAGAACAATGAGTGTGTCTGCCTTAGGAACTATTACATTCATCATTCATTATCACTATAGATTATTTTAATACACATATCTGAATACATTTTCACTTATCAGATCTGGATAGGCTTCGTGTCGCTCTCGGCGACCTTTCAAATTCATCCCCATACGCAATCAAAGTCAAAGCATTTTTTGCCAGCTAGCTTTGACTTAACCAAAACAAGGTAAAAATGCCGATAAAACTGACAATTCCAATATACACCTCCGTCCCAATAAGCCATTTCAAAAGATAGCAAAACAGTTAAATATTTATGAAAAAACAACATTATTTTAATGATCAAAAACTGGTCATACTTATTGGCTTATCCAATGCCAAATTAAATTCCGTTATCTCTTTGTGACTATTTCCTGAACACGTTTCAGTAGAATTTCGTACGCTCCTAAAAAACGTAATTGAATGTGTCATAAATGATAAGTTGAATGCAATTGATATCGGCAACCCTGTGTCTGTCCCAGCTAGTGAACGAGGCTGCCAAGTGCCGTTATCGCAGCGGCAACCTGTTCGACTGTGGCCCCTTGACAGTTCGCTCCCCCTGCAGCGCCGTGGGCCATGGCGCCCTCTACCACTCGCAGAGTCCGGAGGCCTACTTTGCGCACACGCCCGGCCTCAAGGTCGTCATTCCCCGAGGACCGAGGACGGCGAAGGGGCTCCTCCTCTCCTGCATTCGGGACAAGAACCCGTGCATATTCCTGGAGCCCAAGACGCTGTACCGCGCTGCTGTCGAGGACGTGCTGGTCGAGGACTACACGCTGCCTCTAGGCAAGGCTGACGTCCTCGTCAAAGGCACGGACGTCACGCTCATCGGTTGGGGCACGCAGATCCATGTGCTCAAGGAGGTCGCGACGATGGCGAAGGAAAAACATAACATATCATGCGAAGTTATTGACATTGTCTCCATATTACCTTGGGACAAGAAAACTATTTGCGAGGTATGTTTATAATCATTCTTATCTGTTGTTTAATTAGAGTGTCATCCCCCAAGGACTTTTCGCTGATATGACGTACATTTTGACAGGTGCTATTAAATTGTCGTCTCTTGCTTCGCTATCACGTAGACGTCGGATCGTGTTTACAAGCGCATTATTCCGCTAGAATTAATTCACGCAACTGCAACAGACTGTTTGTCACCAACAGAAAAGTAATTATTTTAACAACTCCCGAGACGTGGAACATATCGAGTCCATGTCTTACTTCCTCGTCGTCGGAGAGGAAGAGTGGCCGTGTCAAGTTATTGTCTGGGCGTAACCCTGACCACGGGATGAAGATGTTGACGCGCGATGCGAAACGAAGTATTAAGTACAATCTCTGATATACAACAAAAATGCAGTGTTACTACGCAAAACGACATAATAAAACGCGATTACAGTTTTATAACATCGCGTTTCGGAGCGATGAATTGTCGGTATTTTCGGTAACAGCACAGTAAATTGTTATGTCAGGAAAGATTTGCGATCTCTGAGGTGAATGGTAATGATTACAAGCTATTACGTAATTTGTGAAGACTATGCATTAGTTGTGAGGAATGCTTTGTCTTACCTACCATCCACTGTTGGCACATTTGGTTCAGTCTAAAGAACGCGGTATATCCAAACATTTGGATGAATAATTTGAAAAATACGCTATTTAGTGGGTTGTAAAACAAAACAACCGCGGATTTTGGGGAGTCTTAGAAAATTTCACGCAAAAACACAGTACTTATGTGGTACTATAAGAATTTATTTCTTTTTGGCACTAACTTCAAATTGAGTGAAATAATTATAATTTTTAATAAAATAACAAAAATAACAAAGTATAATAACAAAAATGGCGCAATATTCGAATTGAACCAACCATTACCATTTACCAACATAAAATAAAGTGAACCTATTGTTTGACCAAATAAGTCCCCTCCCCCCCTCTCCCCCCAAAAGAAAAATGACACCAGAAAGACTGTTATTTTTGTAAGTTTTGTCAACCCTGCTGTACCATCTACCTCACATAAAGTCACATGTCCTATGCAGAGTGACCGAGATGATGGTATTGACATGAACCCTGGTTTGCAGTCCGCGAAGAAGACTGGTCGAGTGGTGGTCGCGCACGAGGCGCCTCTGACCAGCGGCTTCGGGTCGGAGATCGCCGCCACCATCCAGCAGGAGTGCTTCTTGCATCTGGAGGCGCCCGTACAGAGGGTCTGCGGATTCGACACGCCGTTCCCCCACATCTTCGAACCGTTCTACCTCCCCGACAAGTGGCGCTGTTTGGAGGCCGTCAAGAACATCGTCAAATACTGAATATAATAGACAATCTTCGTCGTATCGGGACCAATAAAGAAACAAGTGATATAGTTGTGCTCACAGTGTGCCAATTATTTAAATATAGTACGGGGTATTTTTTAATATTTTTTATGACGTGTAATAACATAATTGTACATTTAAAGACTGCCGTTTCTTAGCAAAACCGGAATATTAAACTCTGTAATTTCGCATCTAATTGCATAGGTATGTTGGTTATTCATATATAAATAGCAAAAACTATATAAAAATAAATACGTATGCTACTACCTCAAACGGGAATTGTATTTTTTGTATCAATAAAAATAATTAAAACTTGTTCACATTTACATGACTTTTTTTATTAGAATATTTCACAAACAGCCGGAAGGAAATCGGAAGAATAGAAATGCACTTGTTGATGGTTAATTGTCATCCTTCGCTCGAGCCAGGCGGGTGATATAATGCCTCCAGGTGGGGTGGGGCCGCCGTGACCTTGGCGCAAGCTGCCATGCCCTGCTCCACTTTCAGCAGCAACAATTACTCCAGATTTGTAACTTGATTATACCACGGATAATAGACTTTTATGAAACATGTTTTTCTAGTGCGTCGCGTTGCTATGCTAGATATTGTCAGGTGCAAAGAATAGAAAGACAATGGCGTCAAGATCGCCAGGTTTGATCTTGTGGACGATTGTCTTGATCGTGGTATAGCGTGATTTTGATGGTTAATGAATAATGATCTGTCCTAGCCTCAGGAGAACAACTCGCTGACAATTCTATTGTTAATTTTTCATGTAAAAGGGCAAACTTTCATGAAATTATAAATTTACCAAATGTCCCTCTCAACACAAAAAACATTACCTAATTATTTTTTTCAAAACTGCATACCAAAATCTGTCCACCCCAAAAATGAATCGGATACCATATCAACGATGCCCTAGTAAAGGTCTCCGATAGTTGAACTAATATATTTAGGTATTTAATAGATCATTTCCTTGTGCACCATAAAAAAGCAGGAAAAAGTGTGCAAGCGCTACTAATTTCCAAGATTCCAAGACTTTATCCATGACTGCCCTGTTAGTTGAAACACATCACATCCCTGTAACTGCACTGGGATCGTGTAACTTTCAACAACCGATTGACATTTCTTGTGGGAGAATATCATTGGCACATCTTAGTTGACTTGATCGACTACAATGTCGAGTCAGTGATAATCTCTCATAAGAGTTGGCGATCAGAGATGGGCACTATCAAAGATACAACAAGTATCTTTGATAGTATCTTTGATACTTGATACTATCAATATCTATATCTTGATACTTTTCTTGGAGTCAGTATCAAATATCAATTATCAATTAATTTTCAAAATAGTATCAAGTATCTTTTTACCGAAAAGATACTTTTGAAACTTTGGAATTTTGGACTAAAATGTTTCAGTTTAGAACCTCAGGCATTTTTTCCAGGAATCTCTTCCACCCATACACACCCTTTTTTCACCCAACCCCTAAGAACACTTTTGTCAATGATCTCCCCCTCCCTCACCTTGACCAAATTCTGCCTCCGCAGCGGTAACAAAGTATCTCTGATAAAATATCTTTGATACAATTTTTGATACTTGATACTTTGATACTATCAAAGTATCTTTTGATATTTTGATACTTTGATACTAATATCAATTGATACTCAAATTTAATAAAGTATCAAGTATCTTTTTGAAAATTTTAAGAGTATCAGTATCTTGTATCTTGATACTTTTTCCAAGTATCTTTGCCCATCTCTGTTGGCGATCTATGTCGTCTTATTTACACAATCGCAGTGCTGTTCAGTTATTGTATTGTATTCTGTGTTTTGACAATATGAACAAATATTAATTACACCGGCTTTTCTACTGATACTTGACAGCTCGGTTTCGCAAAGCTCAGATTTGCAATTTTTTTGCAATAATTTTTTCATGACCAAAAAATGTACTGAATTCCTTTCTAATTCATATTTCTTGTCTCGGCATCGAACATATTTCACTTAATTTTTTGTTTGCATTCTTGAAGATAACTCGGATACCTTGAATGTCAGCCTTTAAGCAGTAGTTATGTCTTACAAAATAATGCATCTGGTTATTTAGATCATCTCTATGTGAAAAACAAGCTTTCGATTTCAGCCAATTAATATTTTACGTTCCAGTTCGATTATTTCTAGCCATGAAGTCGGCATGATCTTCTCCCAGCCTTAGAGCTCATCCTTCAGAAGTGAATTACTTGACATGTTACACTTTTCCGTAGTTTTTCTTATAAAACGATTCCTCGATCTGATATTTAAAACTCGCCGACGATTCTGGCAATAATATCGTGTTTGGAGTCACGAAGCCCAAGGTCGTTCGCTGACATGCACGCCTCTTCGATCTCAATACTGCCAATTCCATATCACCACTTTCACCTTCTGCTCATCATCTTCGCAGCCGTGCCTTGCTTGTCAGACACATCATGGTTACAGCGGCAAGAATGTAATAATGCAATCATAGTTAGAACACTTTCAGAAAGAGATGAGTGATCGAATGACTTTTCTATAAAGTTTTAATGTCAGTTCCGCCCCAATTTTTACATTCATTTCAAGTGAAGTTAGGAGTTATCATTGTGAAAGAGAGTGGGTTTTTGAAATGGTAGGTAATAAAATAATATTGAAACCACTGAACTAGGTACCTGAATGATGATAACTTAAGATTGTTGAAGTTGTTTATACAATGTAGTGCATTAAAGTTTGTATTACGTTCTGGCAGTGGCAGAATTATGGCACAGATAATTAATCAATAAAATTGCCTTGATTGTTGCATTAAATGGTGCAGAAAAATAAATAGCTAGTTATCTTTATGACTGTCCGTTCTCCAATTTACTTTTTCAAAAAAAAAATGGCACAGTTTGTTAATAAAATATGTTATATAACACTCAACCAAACAAGGATTTATTTTTATCTCTAATAATGTATTGTTGTATAATATCACATTCTAAACAAAACCTGTATACAATTGGAAATGAGTACCTGTAACTGGACCACCCGACTAAAACGCCGAACTAATTACCTATGAAAACAATTAACTACGACCGCCCAATCACCAATCACCTTTCTAGCGACTCCTTCCTTCACCTATCAGAATAACATCACACGCTAATTGCCAATAAATCAAATGACCAGGCCATATCTTAACCAACTGGTTAGCAACAATTGGCATTCGTTTTCCATCGCCAAATCTCCAGTCCCAAACCTAATTACATTCCTCTCACAACTTCGTACAAGCTCATTACTCAAGTACACAATGACAAACAAGCATTGCTAATCGAAATGTGCAACATGTGAGGTCCCCAGGGTCTAACTGCGTTACGCAATGACCACTAGAAGGTGTTGATGGTCTCTCTCAGTAACTTACACTGCGCCAGTAACAAGGAACAGCCAGCCGACTGTCATTACTTCATGACTCTGAACATAATTGTAGGGATCTGCACTTCTCCTTCCATTCTATCATTCACCTGACATTTATAGAAGCCTTGGGACCATTGTTTTAATGTTACAGTAAACGTAGGAGCTAATGTCTTATAATTATTAATAAGAATCACGACTGAAAGTGACGGACAAACTTTTCTAACTTTTGTAATAAACTTGTTAAAGCTAAGAAAGGTGATTTTATGTAAAAAGCACTTTCCTCTCCAAATGGCAGATATTTGCAAATTCAGTGTTAAAAATGGTATATTCAAATGTCTTCCGGCAATTGAATCATTTTATTGTTCAATGGTGTGTGGCTTTTCTTGAATAAAAGTCAATTGTTGGAAAATTGTCGTTAAATCGTGGTTTTCAATGAATGCAGTTCCGTGCCTCAGCTTCTTGATCGTGGTTGTGCCTATTGCGAGAGTCGCTACTGATTCTTTCTGACATGAAAATTACGCCATCGAATTGCGATACAATTATTAATCATTAATTGTTAAATGTTTCTATAATGCAATTAGCACACTCTCAAGGAATCCGGTACAGATCGTAAACAAAGGCGTAGACAGCAGCATTTAGTTGATTCCATATTGTTACTCCACGATTACTTGCTGTTTCATCCGACGTCTGTGATGTGATTCACTCTCTCTCGGTGTCGAATGCAAGTGCATCTCGACTAACGGCTCTTTGGTCCAGACAGCCTTGTCAAGGACTTTATCCCTTCCCTTCTCTTCATTTGCACGCTTCTTGTTATGCAGATCTCTCCAGATCAACACAATTTCAGGACGTCAGGAATGAAAATCTCGAACTTGACTCGACGCCAATTTATTTTAATCCTCGATTGTCAATCACAGTATGTATTGAACGTATAAAAATGTTTCACATATCGAATTCAGTTCATTATTTTAATTAAAAAAATAGTGAAACATTTTGCAATTTGAAAGTATACCTAGTGAGGTTAATAGAGGTCGCGATTTAATTTCCTCATTTCACTTTGGACAATAAAATAGTAATGATAGTGTTGTGACTGCCGTCGATAGTTTCAGGATCAAAAGCTGAGCTCTGATGATCGGCGATCGGAGAGCTTCGCCTTATAAGGTGTCCGATGTTTGAACATGACGTACATCGCTTAGCACAGCGACCTTTGGAAAAAAACTCACATTGTTACTCGATCATCAGTTTGAAAGTACAAGAGGTGTAGGTACACGCGTGTTGTAGAGTGAAGAGTCCGAAGCAGAAGTTTCAAGGTGGTTTTAATCGCCACTCAAGAATCGAGAGGCAATCTTTTTAGACTAAGTTACTCTTCGTCGACGGTCACGGACCTGTCAATAGCCAATCTTGTCTTTTCTGTAGACTAAAAAGTTCACAGATCTGTATTAGAAATTATACCCTACTCGTGCGCACGAAGTTTTCAGTAAGGGTAGCAAGGTGTTAGGTTGGTATGGGGATGTTTACGTTAGAATGCTGTTTTATGAGTTGGAAGCAATTATACGGCGTAACGTAACATACGATATGTTTTGACTCGGTTTATTGGCCATTTTATAGCTTGTTTCACGATTCAATCCATTTTATTGAAATCTCTTGCAATCCTATCATTACAATGCACTCGTGCGTTTTATCATAAATATGTTCGAAGACATGACGTCATTTTATATTTTCCAAATTTATTCGAAAGTTGTTGTTTTTAAAAGCAACGTGGCAACTTTCACTTGGAAGAAAATTGATTGCATTTGAACATATTTTCCAATTTCACAAAATATCTTCTCAATTAAATAAAATTACATTAATTACAAAAGCAATTTTTGGAGTTAGTAGACTAGGTAGGTATGTAACACGAAAAGTCTCAAAAGCACTTTGCTTAAAAAATACAGTTTTATATTTGGTGTAATTTCTATTTTCAATTTATTGTAGGTAGTACAAAGATTTTTTAAAATGTGCATTCCTTTATGTTAAAAGCATTTACTTAGGTATTTATTTATATATTTATGAAACAATTAAAACACCAGCAGCATTTTTCAACTATGGTATGCAACTAAAATGAACAAAGCTCACATACTTCCCAAAAATAGAATCTAACCAGCTGCCACTTGAGGAAGGCCATTCACTTAATTAAAAACAAGTAAGTGATTCTTAAACTGTATTGTGTGTATCATTAAACAGTGAAAGAAAGGAGACTACAATTAAAACCATTAGCATACTATTGTCTGGTATTGTATTTGTGAACGGGCCCGCAGTTGAGGCAGTCATGCGTGTTGTATCGGCTGTCGCCTTGACATTTCGACATGTACTGCATGTTTGAGTAGGTGACCACTCGCTTCGACTTGTGACAACCGCAACTTTACATTCTAATTGTCAGTTGCACACCTTTACTCCAACACCTTGCTAGCCGCAGAGCGATGCAAAGGCTCGAGAGATCATGCATTTGTAAGACTGACATTTCATTTGTTAGTACAGTACCTTACACTTGAGTAAGAGGCTTTCATTACGACTTGTCTCTTCACAGCAAAGTCGAATAGTACTCTTTTCGATTATTTTTTTTTAATTAATGAAATGAATACTGATACTTTAATATAACTAATATCGGGACAAAATACGAGCTTATAGGATCAAAACCTCGCTCAAAACGCAGCATGCACTTTTGTATACTTATTCAGAAATAATCAAGAAAAACCTGTTTTGAGTATTTACAGTCCATATGGAAATTATATTTTTTTGATCCAACGACATTAGAGTTCAAGTCAACAACAATTAATGGTAAAGCAGTTCACAATATCATTTCAGTTTTGAACTGAATCACCATTTTGGTGAAAGTGCTGAAAAGTGACAGGCGAAAACAGACCTAATGCTACATTTACCTATCTCAATTTTTTGTTTTTACCTTTGTTGCGTTTTGAACCTAAGATCTTCATACGTTTTCGATATTTATTATAAATGTAATATTTTGAGATTTGGACAACAAGGAAGTCTGAAATAGAACTACATCAATATAATTTGACTTATGCATTTCTTATAATTTAAAAAGTATTCCATGGCATACAGAGTGACATATAACATTGCATTATGAGTATGACACACTCGGTTGACGCAGATGTCTAGGTACTCCTACATACATCAATGTAGATAGCAAATCTGAAATCAAGGTTTAACCAAACCGTGTTTCTGTTCGTATCTGCAAATCTACAAAGAAAGTCTGTACATGTTTGCCTAGAACAAAACAACTCACATTTCAAAGACTATTAGAATATCGCCAAGAGGAATTAAACATCTAAATCTGAACACAAAATAAAATCACGAAATCATGTTTTGAAAACATTTAAATGCACGAAGATGTCTAGTTAAGTTGCATTGCAATTACTTCACCGCTTCCAGCAGCACTTCCATATCCATGCACTTTGCTTTCACACACAATCAATAACTGCATGTAGTACGTAGATTCAGCCTGAAACTATGTTATTCAGAGTTCCTTGTCAATCACATTGATTGGAAGGTCGTTATTTAATCGGATGCAGCATCACAAGGGAAGGGCCGAATGGAACATGAAAAGAAAACGTTTATTTTGATATTCATACATTTATATACTTTTAAAATTACATTTGAATAGACCAATCCATCACTTCTATGCACGATTCTGGTCTCTAAAAATTTCACTTTCAGATTAGTTCTTCTTTTGGAGTGCGGCGACTCTCGCTCGATGCATGCAGAATCTTACCGTTATTGTTTCGATGTGATATTCATTTTGACTTTTTGTAGTATATTAACTACATAAATATAACTGGTAAAGTTTGTAACAGAGTATACTATAGAGCATTGTGTATTTGAAATTGATTGATTAATAGGGTTTAACGGCGCGTCAACGACGAGGTTATATTGCGCACATTATTAATTTAATTTAAACTTTGTTGAATTAAGTGGAGGACATTGGGAGGGGGTTGACCTAACGAGCCCGATCCGGGGGAGTCCAGCACTGGTGGGAAGGCCAGGCCG
Source organism: Leuctra nigra (assembly GCA_934045905.1). Taxonomy (NCBI): domain Eukaryota; kingdom Metazoa; phylum Arthropoda; class Insecta; order Plecoptera; family Leuctridae; genus Leuctra; species Leuctra nigra. The sequence goes on along the minus strand of OW203761.1, from coordinate 27,619,427 downwards.
GAATGGGGACGGACCGGGGGGTGTAAGGATTCGGGCCGGCGGAACCCGATTTCAGGGGGATCACCATCTCGAGGGGGAAAGCCGGCACGATGGGGACCGCAAATTCAAGGGAGGGCATGGTTAGGCCAACCCGCGCTGCTCTTTGTCTGGACCTCACCACTGACCTGTCCGGCATGAGCATACATGCCCTTACACATGAGCATATGCTCGCCGGCGTAGCTGCAATGGATCATTGGCCAACACAAACCCCACCACCGCGCTAAGGTGCCAGCCGTCGGTGGGGTGTATTTGAAATAATAAATCACTCACTTTGCACGTCACAGAACATAAGGGGTATTTTAAAACATGTTCTTTTGATTGCTCCTGTCCACAATCACAGTCCATGGAGCAGGATGGAATCATCATTATTGAAATACTGTAATTCCAATCACCTACCTAACTAAGGACGTTTTACAACAATGTAACATAATACAACAGAATATCTGGAAAATCAAACTCCATGTGACGCTTGATAAATAATTTCTCGATCGTTCATTTGGAATCTCAATCTCTGCACACAATCAATTTTTTATAACGAGTGAAAATCAAAATCATGAAGTCGAAACTAAAGGAAGTAGCACTAAAGTCACGTTTGACGTTTGAGTTTCCTCGACGCTTTCTGTCTCTGACACGACGGACATTTTCCGATCAGCTGCTCATCATCTTGAAGACATTGAACGTGATTCCTCAGACACGATCCTCACACGTCTTCTTCACTTTTACAGTATAATTGCAGAGATACCTCTAAGTGCCGGCGGTTGCTGTTGGTAATTAGTCGACTTATTGCGTGCGATCCAATCGAACGTCGCGGAAAAGTTGATGGTATTGATGGTGTAATTAGTGATGATAAAACGTATTTCAAATCAAATGCTTCTCTTCTATGACATTAGCAAGTACATTTTATTGCCTAATTTATGATGAGATAAGTGAAACATTTAAAAATGTAAATAGAATAACTGTATTGTAATTTGTACTGCATACGAAATGAGTATCGAATTAGCATAAACCTCCAAGCTGAATTTACAATTTTATACTCCTTCTACCAAAGAACTGTAAAAATGAATTTGCGCTATTTTTGCCATCTTCAAAGGTATTTATCTTGCTTTGTCTCGGTCAGGGCTTAAGTCATTACTTTCTTGTAAGAATATTTTTTTCATGCTGCAATTATTACTTACATTTTTATCTAAGTAGGTACTAACTACCCAATACTATTTGAGCTTCGTTCTATTTCAAACCATTAACGAGTGACGCCCAGACTGTTCAAGCCGAAAAAACTTGACAATGGCTGAATGCGGAAAACTAATTGCTTCGGAAATATTTACAGTAGTCTGGTCGGCACCTGACATGCAAACTGGAATGCATATTAATCATTTTATAACACTTGCAACAGTTTAAAATAAAACAATAAATTTTTCGAGGTTATAAGTATTAATTACACTTTACTTTTTTAGTCTGTACGTTTCACTAATGTGTACGCAACTTTTCAAACAAAATGTCACGAACTGACAATGTGGTTTGTTAAATTGATTCAAATTTATCAAATTTATCAAAGTACCAATGTTTTATACCTATATTATGTTTGGATAGAGGCACAGGAAGTTTCAAAATAACTTTTTAATTAGTTTGAAAAGTGACAATTTTCAGGAATTACCTTGATAATACGTGGAATAATTAGAGTGACATTGAGCCTAGGGGTACATAATATATGTTATTTACTTTGCCTGTATCGTACACAAAATAGCAACTTTCAATGGCACGATCATTTGAAACTATAAGGGAGGAAAGAACAGAACTGAAATATCAGGGGGTAGATTACAAGGGACATTATCGTTGTATTTTATCAAAGTTATCGCCAAAGGTTTATTACCAAGTGGTAATTTACCAGAACAATTTTCAAGTACCAAGGGTATTTTGTCAGGGTATTTTCCAAAGGGTATTTTACCGGGGGTGTATTTTCCGTTTACCTGACTGATGGTGAAGTGAGCATGCAATTTCTCCAAGACTCCACCTGGATGCAAGTGGACGTCCTTGCCACTTAGCCGCGGTAATGGCAAATTTGCCGGAGGCGTCAGGTGAAAGGTAGGCCTAGAATTCGATGTTATAACAGCAATTAACAGTTTATACACATTATAGACATAACGTAATTATTCAAGATCTGTTGTTGAAAATTTTAGAAAAATAGCTCTGTATAATTAAAATATTAATTTCTATAGTTTGTACAGCTTGCATATAGTGGAGTTTTTCTCTCTATACCTATATCGGCAAATGCGGTATCCAGTCAAAGGCCACTCATCCATTGTCAATGGCTCAAAAACATGACACTTTCTAACAAGATACATGCTCGGCTACAGGCCGTATTTTATGATCTCCAAATCCCAACACTCCCCTGTTGTCAAATATGGTCAAATGTTTCTTAAAATATGGAAAGGGGAAGGACATCTTTCTAAACCTCTCAAATGTGTGGTATTTGGCATCAATGCACAGTTGTAAAAATTGCCCTCCCTGCCCCTGACTTGATACCTGGCTCATCTCTATAAATTTACAACCTGCCAAAACAAACACTTGTTCCTAGTCAAGCTCCATTGTGCAAATTCTGAGTGGAAATCAATGGAAACTTTCAAATAGGTATAGAGAGAAAAACTCAACTATACCAGTTATTTCACGGATGGACAGACTGCAAATCAAAAGACATCCCATAGGTCAGTAGTAGAAGAAATAAATGTCTTGATGTTGGTTGGGAAAGAAAAACCGTGTAGGTTAAGGTTGCATGAGGGGATGAGATTTTAAAACCCAAAAGTGACTGAAATTTGGACTTTCACAATTATTTGTTGTTGAACCTGAAGACTCACGGCAATATAAAATAGCTTAGTCACACCGGGCATTATCTGGCTATTTTATGATATTTAAATGAGTTCTACCAATTTGCCCTAATTAGAATGCAGGTTGTACGAGTGAGTACACTTTAATGAAAACTTCATTCGGGCCACCTGCATAAGAAAACGGCTGAATATAAAAAATCGGTATTTTTTGTGCACATCCGGAATCATTACAATTTGTCAGTCTGCTATTTTATAATGTAATGTAATTAATATTTAATTAGGAAAAAATTAAATACTGAAATAAAATTAATTGTGATTATGTTAGTGAGGCCTCAAGATATTCAGTACTCCCCCCCTAACTCAAGAGTTTCATTGTTTACAGCACGTTCCATAGTCATAAATTTCCCAGACCCTCATAAAATAAAACCTTTTTCATACAACCTTTTTGGTTATTGAATAGAAATTGACCCTCGCAATATTGAACACTTTAAGTGCCAAGACAACAATGTCAGGTAGATTGGCGGAAGGATTCGAACCCCCTTAACTCTGAAATGGCGGAGTTTTATTGTTAAATTAAGATAATGTTTCAAGACTGGCGAAATTCGAATTCTATCAAAGTTGGTGCTTGATTTCCAAATTTTGATTGATGCTGATTGCCGTGATTAGCGTTATAATACAAATTTGTTTAGTATTCAAGACATGACAGACTTAATGAGTGTGCCCATAACACTTATATTGTAAATATTGTCATTTGTCAGAGTTGTCAGGAGTTAGGTAGTCAGAGTTTGATTTGTACATCTCAAGAAACTTTTAATTTGTATTGCAATGAAATTTCACCGAACGTCGACATCGTCATTGCACAAAATATAATTAAGAAGAATTCAAATGGAAGTAAAAAGCGCGATACTCCGCTTTTATTCGTAGTTCTACTTGATCTCCACCCCCCCCCCCCCCCCCCCCCCCAACGGATCAGGTCAGTTCAGTGATTCTCAATTTCCGCTTTCCTTCATATTCATTTTTCTAATTCAAAATAAATCTGCTGGAATATTTGCTGAAATGAAGATTATCTAATTCTACTAATTATATAATTGAATTCATGACGATTAATTTTCTCTTATTTTGTAAATTTAATAAAGAAGTCTTCACATTTGCAATAATTTCCCAGCACAGTTAATGCGATTTACGTAATATTTCTGAAATCTCTTGGCGCTAACAACTGTGTTGTCCCGTTAGATGTTGGTTTCGCCGGCGGTCCTGGTGTCATGCCTTGGCCTCGTGTTGGAGCGAACTAAATGCTCAACATCAGACCGGTTGCAGAAGTCGGACCTCGCGCGAATCGCGTTCTTCGACACCAAAACTGCGATGCATTGTTGAAAAACTTTCACAGTCTGTCATTTTGCTGTCCGCCATTTTACTCTTTTGTTGAATTAATGGTACAATTAGGTAAATTGGACTAACCTACTTTAGCAAAAAATTAAATGCATGCTTTTAAACTCAATCAATTACGGGGAATACAAATTGTTTTCGTAATTCAAATATAATTTCTCGCAGTATTTATTTTGCTAAACGTCTAAGTATAGCTTTCTATGTCTGCAAATTTTCATTTTTAAAATAGAATTGTTAGATTAAAGTAGTTCATCGAACTGGACATGCATATTCATTAGTTTTGTAATGCTATTGTGCGATTCGAAAAATGTATACAAAATTAATAAACATATTTTTTTTTTAAATGACAATAAATTAGTGTCATAATACAGATAAATAGATAGATAGATATTAAAATATGATTTCTATCTTGTTTCATCTTCCCTTTCATTTTGCTCCGCATGAAATCTCTGGCAGAGCAGACATAAGCCGATTATAACACAATACTTCTTCTGATGACATGAAGCTGGAGCAGAAAGATCCTGTACTCCCTCGGGATAGACGCAGGGAATAGAACCGCGTGGAATATCCCATGGGCTGGACAAACTAAGGGATGAAGAAACTGATTTACTTTCTTGCCTTACCTTGAACAAAACATCGAGGCGTCTGTCCTGTAGTCAAACCCTGCGTTCTTGCTATAATCAACTGTTATGAATCAGTTGATATAAGCTAAATTGCAAATTATAATATAATTATAATTTTTATAATGTTGTATCAGTCGAATCAATTGATATTGGATTTGTAGGTATTTACCAAGGGTATTTACATAGCTATATCATTATTTTCATGATAACTACTACAATAACAAATTTTTATTGTTCAATATAGGTAATTTCATATTTGTATCATTTTTATTCCACAAGAGTGTTGAATTGTTGAATCATATTCATTGACAGTTTATTTATTTCTTGAAAATTTCTTTAAAAATTATAAATTACATTTCTTAGATCATTGGTTGAATTGCACGCAAAAGGTGTTAGTTTTAATTAATCTTTATTTTATGAGGGAATTTCGTGCTCAGTCATTGTAAGAGTTTGGGACGGAATTGTTATGGGCATGGCATGGCGCAATTGATTAAATGTATAGTTATCGTCAATGGTTGTATTTTAATTTCTAACATCTTGCTGTCATTTCTTCGTCACTATAACTGCTAACCTACGATGGGTTATCTGTTTTTTTTGGTTTTTCTCTTATTGATACAACCGAACGTCAATAACAAGTAACAACTTATGATCATGACAATATCTTTATTTGTATCTTTTCATTAATAAAATACCTATCAAAAAGATTCTCCCTCTAAAAATTTCATTTATAATGTGCTTGTTACCATTCACATGTTTTTCTACCCACAAGCTACCATATTTTTATCTGTCAGGATTAAAATTGGAGTGCTTCCTAATTTTCTAAAAAATGTCAGGGCAGTCAGAACAAGTTTTAACTTACGTAACTACAGAAAATTCAAAATAGTGAACTAATTTTTTCGTGTCCACATTTTAGCACGCAGAGAAACGGAAAAAATTAGAATATTAATCCCGCGGTGTGTCTTTTGCTCTGGAACTGTCTGTTTTTTGTAACTATTTTCATGTTTTTGTCGCAGATAAGATCGAGTTGTCTAATAACTTGGCTGCCCTTGAAACAAAGCTATCAAACGTGTTTGCGCTTCGACTGGGTAATAATAGAAGATCTGGACCAGTACAAAACAACGAAAAAAAATTTATCACTTTTCTCTTCTATTTTACATAAGTTGTTGCTAACCAAAGGTGTACACCCACAGGCACAAAATTGTGCTCTTTCACCATGCTCTTTTATGGTCAATACGCGCAATTATTGGGTGCATTAACTTAGCCCAGCCACAAAATGATATCAAAAAACGAAAAAGATAGTCGTTTTGTGCTCGTTTTGTGCTGAAATGTGCCGTAAAAAAATCGTTTTGAGCTGTCACCGTTTTGAGTGAATGTTAATATTTAAGTGGCTGGGCTAAGTTAATGCAAAATCAAGCAAAAAAATAAAAACTTCGTATTAGTTAATTTTCTTGCACTGTCCGAATTGTGCTCGTTTTGTGCTGATTTGTGCCGTTGAGAAATCGTTTTGAGCTCATCCCGTTCCAAAGTTATCGCCCGTTTTAAATGGCTGGGCTAAGTTAATGCTAGCCCAGCCACATTCAAATAATCAAACCAAAATAGGCATGCGTTTTGTGCTCGTTTTGTGCTGATTTGTGCCGTTGAGTAATCGTTTTGAGCTCATCCCGTTCCAAAGTTATCGCCCGTTTTAAATGGCTGGGCTAAGTTAATGCTAGCCCAGCCACATTCAAATAATCAAACCAAAATAGGCATGCGTTTTGTGCTCGTTTTGTGCTGATTTGTGCCGTTGAGTAATCGTTTTGAGCTCATCCCGTTCCAAAGTTATCGCCCGTTTTAAATGGCTGGGCTAAGTTAATGCTAGCCCAGCCACATTCAAATAATCAAACCAAAATAGGCATGCGTTTTGTGCTCGTTTTGTGCTGATTTGTGCCGTTGAGTAATCGTTTTGAGCTCATCCCGTTCCAAAGTTATCGCCCGTTTCAAATGGCTGGGCTAAGTTAATGCTAGCCCAGCCACATTCAAATAATCAAACCAAAATAGGCATGCGTTTTGTGCTCGTTTTGTGCTGATTTGTGCCGTTGAGTAATCGTTTTGAGCTCATCCCGTTCCAAAGTTATCGCCCGTTTTAAATGGCTGGGCTAAGTTAATGCTAGCCCAGCCACATTCAAATAATCAAACCAAAATAGGCATGCGTTTTGTGCTCGTTTTGTGCTGAAAAAAAATCTGAAAAAATTGGCACACAAAAATTGGATCATGGAATTTGAAAATAAGAAAACAAAAATACCGAAAACCGCCATCTTGGAAGAAAAAAAGGATACGATTAGAATTATTGAGCGAGTGAAGCGAGCGTCTCCTTTTGTTTTTGTATTTGTTTTTGTTTTTTCTGCTAATAGCCGATACACAGGTCGCACCGTTTCACCGATCGATCTGAAATTTTGCACACATGTAAAACCAACCTTCTCTTTTTGCAGACCCTAATTTTTTTGAAATCCATTTATTGGTTAAATTTTAAATAAATATCTCCTGATAGGCTGAAAAATGTAAACGGTCTTCGATTATTCTGATCAAACTCATATTTTGCATGATCATTAAGACCAACATTGTCTATTATTTTACAAAATTTCATACTAATCAGTTAAGATCGTATGAACTTATTGACATGTTTAATATCTGTCAGTAATGAAGTACCTACCTATCGAAATGAATGTTTTCCAGTGCCACTGCCAATTGAATTGAATCTGATTTGCTATATTTACCAGGCTGCTTAGCTGCTATTTTCAAGTTTCGATGAAAAGCGTAATATACTTTTATGTTGTTTGAGTGGCTATGTTTTCTGTGCGTTGTGTACGCATTTCCGGTTCAAGAATTTGCACGTACCCCGTGCTCGCTCATCAACGCGTTACACTGAGCGTTTTCCTAGTTTATATACTGTACAACGTGGTTCGCTTAATAAATGCCGGGTGGCGCAAAAAAGTCGAATGTGCGAGATATCGCTGTGATAAAACTTCTTCTGGAATTTGGTTGAATATTATAAATATTAAAACAAACATACCTAGAGATGTGATGTGTGAATCGATTAATTTGATTTATCGTGAACCAAATTCGAACGCCAAACCAAACGCCGACTTAGTCGACGTACTTCCACATTTGGCACTTGAAATAAATTCTTATAAAGTGGAAGAACGTCGATTCAAATGTCAGTCTTGTTCCAGTATCGTGAAAACACAGTCCTCGATGGGAACAACGTCAGTGGATAAATAATTAATCCACTGACGTCACACCAGAGTGTTTATTTTGATGATATAAAGGGTTACAATAAGCTTAGATTTGAGTTGTAGGTACCGTAAACACGTTTAAAAATGGCGCCAAATCAGGGTGTGACGTCAGTGGAAAAATCTTATATTCTTGTGGAATAATGTCGACTATCAGTTGACTTTTTTCCACGTTCAACGGAAGAACGTCGACTTGATGTCAAGATTATTCCAGTGGAATAACGTCGACTAAGAGTCGACGTTGTTCCCATCGAGGACTGTGTTTTCACGATACTGGAATAAGACTGACTTTGAATTGACGTTCTTCCACTTTATCAAAATTTAATTTTTAATTGCCATATCTGGAAGTACGTCGACTACAAGTCGGCGTTATTCCACTGGAATTAAGGCGACTCAAAGTCGACGTAATTCAAGTTGATAATATTATAAAGTACTTCTATTGGAATATAACGTCGCCTTTCGGTCGAAGTTATTCCACTTGTAACTATACCAACCTATAGCTCCATCAGCTCCATGTTGGTTGTCACTTTGTAACTATACCTAACTTATAGTACCAAGTTGTACGTTACTTTTGTATCTATACCTTCTTTAACTATCCTACAATGTGCTCACAGTTTTAACGTTGCACACCCTCAAAGCAATGAACATCTTCTTTTTATCACAAAGGTATAATTAGATAGGAATCATGCACATACATGTTATGCACTCCTGGTTTTTCTGCAATTATACTGGCCAGTTACTAGCTACCTAACTTTGACAATGTACAATTCTCTTTCTTAATTTATAATATAATTAGGTATTATTTAACATTAAACAGTCTTATTTTGTACTCATTCCTTCGCCGGCAATGTTCCGTGGTTCAATCAAAGGTTCAAAGTCTCAACTGTCCATGTTCTGCTTTTCTTTCCATCACACGTTTATATGGTCAATTCTTGTTCTTCATTCCTTTCTTGTTTCTTGAAATAGTTTATAATAGATAAGATTTACTATTATAAACTTTAAAATGATATTTGATTAGTTTTATCCAAGAGAAATAATGTTTTACATCTGACTTCTTCAAAATATTTCATCGAACTGATTTTATTCATCTCTTCTTCATTGTTGTAAAAATTTCAACCTCCGTCCACCAATCAGCACTCGCCACGAGATCTATCCCATTGTTGTCACATATAAAATTCTTCTCTGCACTCCAGTAGGCTTTGGCATTAAAATACTTCTTTATACCCCTCTAGGAACTAATGAAACTACCTATGTTGATAACCTTCTATATTTTTATACTATTATTTCTGATCTTACTTTGTAAAACAACAAGTTATTTTTCTATTACCAACTGTCACTTGTTGTGTAGTGTTACACACTTCATGAAAATACCCTGTCACACGAGTAAGTCGACGTTATTACAGTACGTTATTCAGCTTCCCCGATTTTTTTCTAACTAAAGACAGTACCTACCTACTTGTTGTATGCAGGAATAATCTATCAATGACTTAGTGAAGACCGATTAAATACCTTATTATACCTTATATACCTTATATACCGATTTTGGAATAAATTTTTCGCTTCGAGGTGCCCATAGAGAGCTACTTATTTTAAAATTGAAGGGAAAAATATCTTCCCTAGGACATTGATTGGAGCAATTGTGAAATCAATAATCATGATTTTGGAATGGTACCTCTACTTAGACATTGTTTCGTGATATTGTCTTCACAATATTGCGTTTTTGATCAACCTAAGAAGGTCGCCGGAAGTAGATTTTTGTGTTTTAACACTTTTAAAACAAATGTGACACTACAATGACACATTTTACAATTTGTTTTTAGTGAGGCTGCCTTTACTACATTGTGGGGGTCAGCTGCCCCCCGCGTTCACGCCTATGAGTAAGGTACCTATACGGGTAACCAACCGTAATCTATTTGGATAAGGACCCCCTGTTTCCATCCAACACTTTCAGGTTAGCAAACCCCATTACAATGAAAAAAAGGTGAAATACAATGTTGAAAAATTAAATTTAATGTAAAATTATCTTGATAATTTTTTTATCTATCATCTTATCTAGATAAATACATCATTGGTTATCTTTATCTAGATAAAAATATTGTCATCTCTTGGCAATTATCTAGATAAAGAGTAAAACATGCGTTTGTGTGTATGAACCGGCACGAACCTCAAAATGTCAGACGATATAAAAAGAAATCTCCGTTTAGTATCATTAGTTTGCTTGTTTTGACTGTCCCATTTTTTTAAAACTCTAGTTTCGAATTTAGGATTCGAATTGCAATTATCTAGATATTTTTTTTTATCCTTATCTATTATCTAGATGATTTCATGGAAATGTATCATTTATCTTATCAAGATAAATTTTTAGCAGGTTATCTTCATCTAGATAAAAATAAAATTATCTAATCACAACACTGGTGAAGTCTAATGAAATTGGGGCGTGCAGATCCATAATACGGAATGCACCCAAGTTAATGCATAATTCAAATTTGCCGCGAATATTCAGAGTACAAATGTCAAGCTGAACGGTCCCGATAACACGGCGAATACGCTGCGTATTTTAAATGGTTAAATTATCCAAAGAGGTATGCAGCCTAATCTTGATTTACCAACACAGCTTGTATTACAATGATATAAAATGAAGTCCGTAAATGATATAATAAGGCATCGAGATGCACCGATGCCATCAAGTTTGTTAAAATACATACATCGGGATGGACGGGTGCCGTATAACTTTGATAGAAATATAGCGGGAAATTTAAAAAATCCTCTCCTCGAGTCAAAGCATGGAGATCAAAGCAAGACATTTGTATAATAATCAATTCCCAAATTTTATTACAGAAGGGACAATACACACAAAATCATTCACAATGAAATGAAAGACACAGGTTTCACAATACATCAAATCAAAATACACACAATAAAGTGGGAAGAAGGCACACATTATTCCCATATTTTCATCCCGGCATTCGCTCTTCAGAGTCTTGAAGAAAACCCACAATACAATCTAAGACAGGACAGTATTGTCATAATTTACTTGTTGAAAAAATGTAGCAATGTAGGTCCCTACCTAATTATGTTTTAAACTAGAACAATGTTACTTGCAGTAACATTTTAAGATATAAATTCACATCCTAATTTTGAGAGTGCTGATACCCAACATGACTAACCAAAACTAGAAAAGTCCTTAATTATGAAATATAAGTACACTAAAACACTTAACTATAAAGAATTAACGCAGAAAACACTCATCAAATGAATAACATATTATTCTCAGTTCACTTAAATAGGTACACGAGTCCAGTCATTGTCTACGCAAACGGATTCCAATGTTGTACACGTCCGTGGCAGTGGTTGGTATCTTCTCTTGGCCACCACTCGAAATACATATTGCGTTCTTGCTTGAAGCTATCCTGTAACAATACACCTACATAATATAATGCTTCCTTAAGGTTACTTCATATAATTTATGTCATTCTTTAAAAAATTGGCTGAAGTGTGTGCGGTTTGCCACTTGAAAAATTTCCCAGAATGTTTCCTTTAGGTCTAGAAATTTTATTTTTGGTGTGGACTGAAGCCCAATAATGGGTTTCTATAAACCAATTGCAAGTTCCAACTTTGCATGAAAGATAATGTAATTATTAATTCTTTTTGTTTTGAAATATGTTGAAAAGTGCTTGGCTCAAGCACCGATGTATAAAATTGCTTCATTGATAAATGAAAATGTGTAAATTGATTGCTGAGTATTATCCATATTAGTTAAAATAATTTTAAAAATACTACTTCATTTATAAAAAATTATTTTAACTTAGTTTTTGGCTGTCCCTAATGTTCACTCACCTACGTTACCTCACCTATGTTTCTGTCCTGAAATTGCAGTGTCCTATAAGGTGTGACTACTGGGACACTACTGGGACCGGTGTCACTACTAGAACATTTAAATTCCCGATTCGGTGCAATGTTAATCCTTATGGGCGTGACCGGATTCCATCAGGAATGGAATTGGGAAACATTCTAGAATACGCCTCCTGGGAAGTTATTCTATAATTTAAAAATTCCGGATTCGGCCCGTATACGATTCACGGGATTAACATTGCACTGAGATCGTATTCGTACCGAATTCAGATTAAGTTATAGAATAAATACCCTGGTTTCATTACATAGAGCTAGTTGTTCTCTTGGATCTCCATGTGTTTGCTGACTAAGGAGCTTTCATTTAGGAACAGACATTTATTATTTCAATATAAATTTATGGATAGTATTCGATTACTATCTCCCCAACCTACGTTACCTTGGAATACTCACACTTAGCATGGCTCTTTTCTTGCACAAATCTTACACAATATTGAAGCAATATTGAAGCATCTTTAACATGGCTAGGTGGACCCATCAACAACTTGATTGGTCTAGCCAGACAGAATTTTATACCCTCGAAATCTCACCTACGTTACGACTGCAATGGTACCGTAGGTAACGTGGGTGAGGTAATGTTGGGGAGTTTTTAAGTAACGTAGGTGAGAAACTAAACTTAACATTTTAATTCAAGAACTTATCTACTATTTTAAAAGTGTATTGTACTTGTTATTTATTTTTTTAAATTATGGAACTCACCTACGTAACCGATGTTGCGTTACCAGACACGTATTTGTGTTTTTTTAATTTTTCACAAAATCTTTCCATGTTTACAAAGACAATTGATAATAATTGATAGAGCAATAATTACCTAACATGAAAAAGTAAATTAAAGTCAATCTGCAGATTTTTACAAAAGTTATTGAAATTATCAATTTTGAAAAAGGAAATATTGTAACGTCTACACAAGCTGTGTAGTGCTGTAGTGTGTAGGTGACAAGCTTCTCATCTCAATGTTATTCACGGCCTTAATTTTATGTGATCCCACCCCCAGGGGTGCGATCACATAAAATGATAACTTACTTATCACGATGACAAGTCCCTAGAAGGCCGTGAATAACATTGAGATGAGAAGCTTGTCACCGTGACAAGATAGTTCTCATTTTATGTAATCCCACCCCGGGAGAGTAAAAGAGCTGGAAAATCAAAATTTTTATGGGTCGGTATAGCAAATTGTCTTGACTTATATAAGAAGAAATGTAATATACCAACATTAAAACATATCATGTGTCACAATTGTTCATAAACTGAAAGTAGATAAAAAAAAAACGGTGACGTAGGTGAGAAATTTCTGTCAAAACTCTTTAATAATTATGTAGAACTCAGATATTGATTTTAATAGAATAACGACTTGGATGCTATAAACACGACTTTGAGTCACTCTCTAGAACAAAGTTAAAAAAAAATATTTTATGTCTTAACAGCCAATATTTTAAAGAATGATCCATATATACATTTGTATTGCGCAGTACAGCAGAATAAAAAACATACAATTGTAAATTGTCATAATACAAAAGATTGGAATTATTTACTACCTCACATATTTGCACAAATTTAAGTGATTATTTTAAAATATTTAGCTCCTAAGTAAAAAACCAATGTTTACTTGTAACAACAACCATGCTCATAGCTTACCACAAAGTAAAAAGTCGTCAACAAGCAAGAAAACTGCCCTCCATGCTAGAAGTTTTCCTCTACGTTCTCGAAGTTCTTTCTAAGCGTTAGAAGTGCTCAAACGTTAGAACAAGCTGCCAGGCTTAGTAGCGATATACTAAAGGAAAAATAATCCATAGTAACCAAAAGAATGTGTAAAGAAACATGCTAAAAGATCTCGGCTAATTACTAGAAATTCACTCCAACAATAATATAAAGGGAAAAGTAAACATAAAAATCAAAGGTGTCGGTAAACAAAATCGCTAGCAAGTTCTCTCCGGTGCGCTAGAAGTTATCTCCTATGTTCTAGAAGTTCTCTTCAACATTTTCCTAAAGGGAAGAGAAAACATAGAAATCATTCTTCTTCGATGGCGCTACAGCCCAAATCGAGCCTTGGCCTCCTCAATCTTCTGCCTCCAGGAGGGCTATTCTAAATTTTCGTGTCGTGTTGTTTCACTTGATACGGGCTCACTGCACACTGGAGTGCTATCTATTTAACATGGCAGTGACGCCGTATCAATTGATACGAGACGGCAAGGAAATTTAGAATAGGCCTCCAGACGTCCTTCTCCTTGGCAAGTCTTCTCCAGTTTCTTTCTCCCAATAGTTCCTTTTCATCCGTCCCTACGTTGTCGATCCATCAGGCCATATTCCGTTTGCCTGGGCCTCTTCCGTCATCACATCCATCCTATCCGAGGCAAATGTTAAGGTTTCGTAACAACGATGTTTTTACGTGTGGGGTTGTTAGCCCCACGACCAACCCCCTTTTCGGAGGACCTATTCTCCCGCTCTCGTTAGCCCTGACCCCACTCTTCACCGGGATCCGATCTTGAGTGAGGTTTCTCAGGTTACCGGGGCTACCACGTGGAGGTGAGAGTCGAAATTGGGTAGGAGAGGCTATGCGACGCTAGCTGCTTTCAGCGTCGTGTGGTACGCATGCACTACCCCATTCAAACCCCATCCTAAAGAGAAAAAAAACATAGAAATATAAAGTGTCGCTCGAAGTTCTCTGTTACGTACGGGCACCTACAGCAGTGGGCGGCACTCGTCTAAAATGACAAACCAAACCAAAGCTGTAGGGCACGTATGCACCAATCAGCTCGAAGTTCTTTCTCTCCAACAATATTCTAAAGAGAAAAGAAAGCACAGAAATCGAAAATGTTGCTCGAAGTTCTCTCTGACGCGCTAGAAGTTCTCTCCGACAATATTCTAAAGAGAAAAGAAAGCACAGAAATCGAAAATGTTGCTCGAAGTTCTCTCTGACGCGCTAGAAGTTCTCTCCTACAATATTCTAAAGGGAAAAGAGAACATAGAAATCGAAAGTGTTGCTCGAAGTTCTATCTGACGCGCTAGAAGTTCTCTCCTACAATATTCTATAGAGAAAAGAGAACATAGAAATCGAAAGTGTTGCTTGAACTTCTCTCTGACGCGCTAGAAGTTCTCTCCTACCATATTCTAAAGGAAAAAAGAACATAGAAATAGAAAGTGTCGCTCGAAGTTCTCTCCTACGTGATCTCTTCTACGTGCTCGGTGTTCTCTCCTACGTGATCTCTCCTACGTGCTCGGTGTTCTCTCCTACGTGCTCTCTCCTACGTGCTCGGTGTTCTCTCCTACGTGATCTCTCCTACGTGCTCGGTGCTCTCTCCTACGTGCTCTCCTACGTGCTCTCCTACGTGCTCTCTCCTACGTGCTCTCTCCTACGTGCTCTCTCCTACGTGCTAGACGTTCTGACCTACATATTGCTAAAGGGAAAAAGAAAACATAGAAAAAGAAGTTCTCTGATACGTACGGCTACCTACAGCAATGGGCGGCACTCGTCTATAAAGACGAACCAAACCAAAGCTGCAGGGCGCGTCGTCACCAAGATGCTCGAAGCACTTAACCACGCTTGTGCACCCACAGCAGTGGGCGGCACTCGTCTAACTAACAAGACGAACCAAACCAAAGCTGTAGGGCACGTGCATAAAATAGCTCGAAGGTTATTTTCTCCGACAATATTCTAAAGAGAAAAGAAAGCACAGAAATCGAAAGTGTTGCTTGAAGTTCTCTCTGACGCGCTAGAAGTTCTCTCCTACCATATTCTAAAGGAAAAAAGAACATAAAAAAAAGAAAGTGTCGCTCGAAGTTCTCTCCTACGTGCTCTCTCCTACGTGCTCTCCTACGTGCTCTCCTACGTGCTCTCCTACGTGCTCTCCTACGTGCTCTCCTACGTGCTCTCCTACGTGCTCTCCTACGTGCTCTCCTACGTGCTCTCCTACGTGCTCTCCTACGTGCTCTCCTACGTGCTCTCCTACGTGCTCTCCTACGTGCTCTCCTACGTGCTCTCCTACGTGCTCTCTCCTACGTGCTCTCTCCTACGTGCTAGACGTTCTGACCTACATATTGCTAAAGGGAAAAAGAAAACATAGAAAAAGAAGTTCTCTGATACGTACGGCTACCTACAGCAATGGGCGGCACTCGTCTATAAAGACGAACCAAACCAAAGCTGCAGGGCGCGTCGTCACCAAGATGCTCGAAGCACTTAACCACGCTTGTGCACCCACAGCAGTGGGCGGCACTCGTCTAACTAACAAGACGAACCAAACCAAAGCTGTAGGGCACGTGCATAAAATAGCTCGAAGGTTATTTTCTCCGACAATATTCTAAAGAGAAAAGAAAGCACAGAAATCGAAAGTGTTGCTTGAAGTTCTCTCTGACGCGCTAGAAGTTCTCTCCTACCATATTCTAAAGGAAAAAAGAACATAAAAAAAAGAAAGTGTCGCTCGAAGTTCTCTCCTACGTGCTCTCTCCTACGTGCTCTCCTACGTGCTCTCCTACGTGCTCTCCTACGTGCTCTCCTACGTGCTCTCCTACGTGCTCTCCTACGTGCTCTCCTACGTGCTCTCCTACGTGCTCTCCTACGTGCTCTCCTACGTGCTCTCCTACGTGCTCTCCTACGTGCTCTCCTACGTGCTCTCTCCTACGTGCTAGACGTTCTGACCTACATATTGCTAAAGGGAAAAAGAAAACATAGAAAAAGAAGTTCTCTGATACGTACGGCTACCTACAGCAATGGGCGGCACTCGTCTATAAAGACGAACCAAACCAAAGCTGCAGGGCGCGTCGTCACCAAGATGCTCGAAGCACTTAACCACGCTTGTGCACCCACAGCAGTGGGCGGCACTCGTCTAACTAACAAGACGAACCAAACCAAAGCTGTAGGGCACGTGCATAAAATAGCTCGAAGGTTATTTTCTCCGACAATATTCTAAAGAGAAAAGAAAGCACAGAAATCGAAAGTGTTGCTTGAAGTTCTCTCTGACGCGCTAGAAGTTCTCTCCTACCATATTCTAAAGGAAAAAAGAACATAAAAAAAAGAAAGTGTCGCTCGAAGTTCTCTCCTACGTGCTCTCTCCTACGTGCTCTCCTACGTGCTCTCCTACGTGCTCTCCTACGTGCTCTCCTACGTGCTCTCCTACGTGCTCTCCTACGTGCTCTCCTACGTGCTCTCCTACGTGCTCTCCTACGTGCTCTCCTACGTGCTCTCCTACGTGCTCTCCTACGTGCTCTCCTACGTGCTCTCCTACGTGCTCTCCTACGTGCTCTCCTACGTGCTCTCCTACGTGCTCTCCTACGTGCTCTCCTACGTGCTCTCTCCTACGTGCTAGACGTTCTGACCTACATATTGCTAAAGGGAAAAAGAAAACATAGAAAAAGAAGTTCTCTGATACGTACGGCTACCTACAGCAATGGGCGGCACTCGTCTATAAAGACGAACCAAACCAAAGCTGCAGGGCGCGTCGTCACCAAGATGCTCGAAGCACTTAACCACGCTTGTGCACCCGGCACTCGTCTAACTAACAAGACGAACCAAACCAAAGCTGTAGGGCACGTGCATAAAATAGCTCGAAGGTTATTTTCTCCGACAATATTCTAAAGAGAAAAGAAAGCACAGAAATCGAAAGTGTTGCTTGAAGTTCTCTCTGACGCGCTAGAAGTTCTCTCCTACCATATTCTAAAGGAAAAAAGAACATAAAAAAAAGAAAGTGTCGCTCGAAGTTCTCTCCTACGTGCTCTCTCCTACGTGCTCTCCTACGTGCTCTCCTACGTGCTCTCCTACGTGCTCTCCTACGTGCTCTCCTACGTGCTCTCCTACGTGCTCTCCTACGTGCTCTCCTACGTGCTCTCCTACGTGCTCTCCTACGTGCTCTCCTACGTGCTCTCCTACGTGCTCTCCTACGTGCTCTCCTACGTGCTCTCTCCTACGTGCTCTCTCCTACGTGCTAGACGTTCTGACCTACATATTGCTAAAGGGAAAAAGAAAACATAGAAAAAGAAGTTCTCTGATACGTACGGCTACCTACAGCAATGGGCGGCACTCGTCTATAAAGACGAACCAAACCAAAGCTGCAGGGCGCGTCGTCACCAAGATGCTCGAAGCACTTAACCACGCTTGTGCACCCACAGCAGTGGGCGGCACTCGTCTAACTAACAAGACGAACCAAACCAAAGCTGTAGGGCACGTGCATAAAAAAGGTCGAAGTTCATTTTCTCCAACAATATTCTAAAAAGAAAAGAAAGCACAGAAATCGAAAGTGTTGCTCGAAGTCCTCACCTACAACATTATAAAGGGAAAGAGAACATAGATTTAGAAAGGTTCGCACGAAGTTCTCTACTACGCACGGGCACCCACAGCAGTGGGCGGCACTCGTCTATAAAGACGAACCAAACCAAAGCTGCAGGGCGCGTCGTCACCAAGATGCTCGAAGTTCTCAGCCACGCTTGTGCACCCACAGCAGTGGGCGGCACTCGTCTAACTAACAAGACGAACCAAACCAAAGCTGTAGGGCACGTATGCACCAATAAGCTCGAAGTTCTCTTCTACGCGCTAGAAGTTCTCTTCAACTTGCTGTTCTCTTCAACGTGTTAGACGCGTCCAAATAGAAGTGTTGATCATCCTTCAGAATTGATGCTGTAACCGGTTGATTTGAATGTCATTTTGTTGGATTCATAGTTTCCAATGACTCTAGCTGCCGGTCAATTCCTCCCTGTAACAAATTAAACAATATGTGTGGACTGAACAGTCGTTTAGATTTTGAAACTTTGCATAATTTGCTCCAAAATAAAATAATAAAACAGAAACCCAGTTAAAAATTCATCTGGAAGATATTCATTTTCATATAAAATAATACTATATTTCTAAGTAGACTTTTTAATATTTACTCAAGAAAGTATTTGACCTTTATTTGATGTAGTAGGCACTACACCCTGCTAAATATGTGTATTATTTACTAATTTTGTAGTAGAATTCCAAAGTGGAGAGTTATGCCTCGCTTTTTTAAACCATATCTGCCCTGGTAATATCAAGTACAACACTAGAACTACTTCAAGCATGTTATTGCTAGTATAATATTTTACCTAGAAGTATCATGTACACTCCTGGACACGGAAAATGGTCCGCAGTTAATATTCACTCGACTCCTAGGCTAGTATTTATTATTTATTTAAAGTAATTTTTCGGCCCTAAACTCACACTAGCCACTGGTCTTTGTGCCAAAAAAATTACATTAAAATAAATTTTAAATACTAGCCGTAGTGTCACTTGAACATTGACCGCGGACCAATTTCTGTGTCCAGGAGTGTACCTATATTGCACCACTTCCAAATTGTTCAAACTAATATAGGGGAAAGCGGTATAAAGTGTGTCACAGGGGTTTTCTGACAACCGATTGGAGGAAAAAAAACAATAAAAATTCTATGTGCATTTCATCCCATTTGAGATCATACAATCGTGTTTTAGTTACCCCGTTCCATTGAAGAAATTGGCGTAACACTACCTTGCTATGATTTTTCTTTCATTATGCAGCTTTGTGTTTTCACTATTTGTTGAATATCTTCACTAGTAGACAAAACTTTTCACTTTTAAAAGTTAGGTCATGTAGATCTAAGTTTTAGGCAATGATTAGGCTCGAGTTTCAGACCTCATGTGTGCCAACATAAGAAAAAAGAAAATTGAAAGTAGTTTAGGTCTAGCGGTCTATACTGGGTTACTTCACTATGGTCTATAGTGGGTGTCACCATTTAACATTGACCCACTATATACCACCGACCCACTACCATCTTGTAAAACCTAAACAATAAAATGTTATGAAATAATTTAATATTGAACCAAATGATTAAATTATAATAATATTAAAATAATAATGATCTTATTTAGGTAATATAATTACTGATTTTGATGATTAATTATTGAAATCTCAATATTCATATTTTTTTACCTTTTTCTTGAGCAATTTGCTATTTGACATGCTCATATGACAATCAAATGTTTGTTGACATCTAGTAGCAACATTCTCTAAAAAAAAAATTATGTAGGTACACTCCCCCAAATAATAAACGGTACCTGGAATTCGCATCCAGAAGCTGTCTAGTGAGATGGAAAACTACTGCATTAGAGAAGAACCAGTGACGGTTACGTTGTTTGTTGGCACTCGGGACTTGCTTGAGGGAAGGAGTAGGAATGACATTATGGATGATGTGAGGGAGTTGCTGGAGGCAGTGAAGAGCAGATTTGGAGTGTCATGCAAAGTTTACATGGCTAGCATGCTGACGGGGAAAGGGAGTGGTCCCAGAGAGTTGAATAATTGTGTCAGAGCCGTGTGTAAGGAACAAGGTGTGTGGAACATTAGCTTGAGGGGAACGCAAAGGGGGTTGTTGGGGAAATGGGACTGGCATCGATCAATTGGTGAAGGATTACGAAATGTAATAGAAGAGAGAACAAGTGAGAGGAGTCATCAGGGTTTTTGGAGCCGCACAGTGTGGAGACGAGTAACGTAGTTCAGGAAACAGCCCCGGAAGCAGGATCTAACAGAGCAAAGAGAAGAACCAGGAAAGGAAGACAAATGGGAAGTAGAATTGAATTTACATTTGGTACACTGAACATTGTTTCATTGAATGGAAAGGTAGAAGAAATGATAGATGTGATGGTTGAAAGGAAGTTATTGTTTCTAGGGCTAAGTGAAGCAAAGTGGAAAGGAAGTGGTTCGAAGGACTTGAGAAATGGCTTTAAGCTGTGGTGGTCTGGTGGCTTGGAGGGAAGGAATGGAGTGGCGGTAGTAGTGAGTCCGAAGGTTAGTGACTTTGTGGTGGATGTGAAGTGTCACAACGACAGGTTGATGTCATTGATACTGAAGGCAAGTGACAAGATGACAGTGGAGGTTGTGCAGGTGTACGCACCACAGGCAGGTAGAGCAGTGGAAGAGAAAGAGAGTTTTAGTGAGGAAATAGAAAAGGTATTGGAGAGATCAAAGTATGAATTAATTGTGATGGGAGACTTTAATGCGAAGGTAGGGAGTGATAGAAAGGGCTATGAGGAGGTGCTGGGGAAGTTTGGGGTAGACGAGAGAAACAGAGATGGGGAGAGGCTGCTGGATATGTGTAGAAGAAATCAACTGAAAATAGGCAACAGCTGGTTTCAGAAGAGAAGAAGCCATCGTATAACAAGCTACGGCTACGGTGAGGACAGATCGGAGTCCGTGATAGATTACATCTGCGTGGGGGACAGCTTGAGGCAGAGCATCATAGACATCAAGGTATGCCCAGCCGTTTCACTCGACAGTGACCATCGACTGCTTGAGTGCACGCTCAGGATCGATGTGCAGAAACCAGTAGTGACTACCTCACATAAGAGAATCAAAGGATGGAAACTACAGGACCCGGCGGTGAAGAACGAATTCAGAAATAAGATCAAGAACAGAGTGCCTGTTGGAGAGTTGAGGGATGTGGAAGAAGAATGGCAGGAGTTCAAGAATGCTATAGTAGCTGGGGCTGAACAATTGTGTGGAAGAGCAGGTGGAAGAAGGAAGGAGAAGGAGACAAGATGGTGGAACAACAGAGTGAAAGTTGCTGTGAAGGAGAAAAGACTAGCATGGCAGAAGTACGAATTAGACAGATCGTTAGAAAGTAAACATCAGTACAGAATATGCAGAAGGAATGTGGCACGCATTGTAGAAGAAGAGAAGGACAAATCAATGGAGGAGTTAGCAGACAAGTTGGTGGAAGATTTTAATGGCAACAAAAAGATGATCTATGGACTAGTCAAGGAAAAAAGGGGAACTCGAGACGATCTAAAGAGTATGAAGAATGACAAGGGTGATCTGATAAGTGATGTAATGAAGATAAACCAGATGTGGGGGAAGTATTTTGAGAATCTTTTAAATGTAAAAAAGGATCTTAATGTATCAATGGGTGAAGAAGAGCTGCAGATTGGAAGTGAAATGGAAGACAGTGAGATGGAGGAAGATCTTTGTGATGCAGAAGTAACAAGAGCCATGCGGGAAATGAAGAATGGTCGTGCGCCTGGTATTGATGAGGTTACCATAGAAATGGTAAAAGCTGCAGGGGAGGATGGTAGAAGATGGCTTTGTAGAGTGATCCGAGCAGCATGGGAACAGAAGAGAATTCCAGTTGATTGGGAAAAGGGGATTATTGTTCCCCTTTTTAAGAAAGGAGATCGAAGGAAATGTAATAATTACCGGGGTGTGACCTTACTCTGTCAGTGTGCGAAGTTGTTTGAGAAGATAGTGGAACGGAGATTGAAGAATTATGTGGAAGAGGGGTTGCGAGAAGAACAGTATGGATTTCGGAGAGGGCGATCGACAATAGACGCAATTTTCACAGTGCGACAGATGATGGAGCAGCAGTGGGAGAGGGGGCAGGAAATGCATATGGCTTTCTTGGACTTGGAGAAGGCGTATGACAGGTTGCCAAGGGAAATAGTTTGGGAGTGTTTGGTGAAGAGAGGAATAGGCAAGGACTTGGTTGAGCGGATCAAATGTATGTATCAGAACAGTGTGAGTTGTGTGCAGTCGGGAGTGGGGAGATCGGAATGGTTTAGTATTAGTGAAGGGCTTCGGCAAGGGAGTGTGTTGTCACTAGAGATGTAATATTACCGGTGATATTACCGGTATTACCGGTAATATTACCGGTAATATCACCGGTAACGGTAATATTACGGTAATATTACCCCCATCGTTGGTAACATTGTAACTTTCGGTAATTTTAGAGAAAAAAAAACGGAAGTGTTCAAATTTTGTCACAGTACACCACAGTGTAAAAAGAGGATGTATAGAGATTTGATTATATTTTTATAAATCAACAAGTTATACTGTAGGTACCGACATCTAAACATTATCAAATGTAATATTTTCCACGTTGGCTACTTATTTTTTTTAAATTTACTTTCTTTTACATAATATACTAGACTACCTAATTATAATGAAGGAAGGGTCTTTCAGAGTTCGCTCTTTGATTGCAGGATATTTCACTGCGACTGTAAAAGCATGATGTTAAATTTCGTAATTTATCATGCCCATTCCAACATTTAATGAAAATTTACCTCGACTCGAAGTCTTTATTTAAGCAGAAATAGCTAGGAAAACGCTCGGTGTATAACGCGCTAATGAGCGAGCACCCAAACGCGCAACATCTCCATCCAACCGGAATATCGTAATGCAAAGAAAACATATACATCCATAGGACGGTCATTCCACGGTAACTCACATTACAATCAGAACAAAATTTGCTCAAAAATTTGTTATTTTTATTGCTCAAATAATTAGAAAAGAAGTTACCAAAAATATTAATTATACCGTCTTGATAATATGTGTATGGTACCATTAAGACATTGGTGCAAAAAAATTTATTGGGTTTGAAATTAATTAAAAACATGTTGGTAACTCACATTACACAAAAGTGACACTCTGAATGAGTCCACATACTATTAATGAAATTTGTCTCCTCAAATCAGAGCTACAATATTGCTTCGTCTTCCAACACACAAACCATAGATTTTAAAACACTATTTAAAAAAGAAACTAAATTAATGTGGGGTTGTTAATTAATAACATCACTTTATGTTGGTAACTCACATTACAGGATTAAAGTAACTCACATTACATTGTGATTTAACATTGGTTTCCCTATACCAAAATAACATGTAAATATTTTGGATTTTTCAAAAATTCTAAAAATTTTATGTTTGAATTTTTTTATTTGTTATTTGGTTTGTTTTTGACAATAATATTGCAAATTTAATTAAATTCCTTAAATTTTAAGGCCTTAAATTAAATATTTAAAAAAAAAGCTCCAAGATATTTTTCCCTACTTTGGTGGAATGACCCAGGAATTGAAATACGATCAAAATAAAATTACACGACTTCACTGAAAATGAGAATAGCCATCACTAAGATCCATAAAGAAAAACAGATGTAAGTTGAACAGGCAATTAAATGACAATAAAATACCTTCTGGCATTCTATTTAAATATCAAATGAGTATACACGTTATCTACCGATTAGGCTGAAAACTTATAAAATAAGAGAAAATGGTAGGTAGTAGTCTTAATGTCCAGGCAAAATTTGAACTTAATCGCAGCATTTTGATTTTTGACCAATCGTGAGATATTTTCATTTTTACTCCAATCGAGGTACGCTCACAAAAACTATACACGATTAATCTAGAATGAATTTTTATGTACTATGCAAAAATTTTAGTTCGATCGGAAAAGAATGAGACCTTGTTTAATGTTTGGCGTCGGGCCAAACAAACAAACACACAAAAAAAACAGAAAGTGTCCAAAAGTGCAGAATGGAGTCGCTTTTTACGCTCGCTCAATTAAAATCGCTATTGTTAAATTGAGATGTATACCTATCCCCAATCAATAAATAGTAAATACTAGGGGTGTTCACGATTACGATTTAATCGAATCGATTAATCAAATATGACATTGAAAACGATTAATCGATGTTAGCAAAAATAATCGAATTATAAATTTGAATTTGCTGCCTTGAAAATGATTGCACTTTACACATCTAATTATGTGTGGCTGGCGTCATTCTGTCAACATTTTTCTTTGTGTGCGTAATATTTTAGTGATAAATTCATGTTTTTGTGTATTTTCCCAAGTTTCAGTGTGTATTTCTCATTCGCATTACCAAGTGATGATAGAATGATGAATAAATTCGGCACTTGACAGCGTCTTTGAAGTAAAAATGAATGACTTCCTGGACACATTTCATTGTTGAGGTTAATATTGCCTTAAAAGATGATAATATGATGACCACCCTGAACATGATGACATATAGTTATATCAAAACGATTTAATTCGATTATTTAATCGATTTAAATTACGAAAATCGAATTATTAATCGATTTAAATAAAATAATCGTTGAACACCCCTAGTAAATACACAATACCTATGTAAACTAAGTAATATGAAAAAATTAATTAATTCACATTCATTAATTTTCTTACGCCATATAGTTAAAACTGCGCAAAAAATTCAATATTACCGTGCTCGGTAATGTTACCGGTAATATTACCAATTTCAATGTTACCGGTAACTTTACATCTCTAAATACCCCAGACAGTAATTCGTCAGTTCCATTGAGAATACCCATTGCTGTCTTTTTAGACACAAAGAATATGCAGATATTTTTTGGAAACTTATGAACACTATCTTGACGACAGTGTCACAGGCCACGGCACCACAAAGCAGGGACCCGAACCGGAACCGGAACCTCGAACCGGTATGAATCTTTATAACTTTGGAACCGGAACCGTTATACTTTTTTCCCCAATAACCGGAACCCGAACCTTTATAATCTATTAGGTTCTTAAAGGTTCCATCTTTATAAAAATGAAAAAAATCTATTTAATTTTTAACACTTTGATAAAGATATTATCAAATAATATTAATCACAAAAATATAAAAAGTTTATTTTTTGATAAAATTTCCTATTAGTCGGTATTTTTTGTAGACATTTTAAATAATTTCTTGAAAATTCTTCATTTGCAAACGCTGTTCGAGTTTTCAATTTTTGAATCTGGCAGCTGCGATGAGAACTGCATTGCTGACAATTTGAATACGATGGCTCAGACAAAATGAATGGTTAACGTCGTCTTATGGAGAAAATTGCCGCCACTATACTGTCTCGTCTGTTAGTCTGCGCACCATCCTGTGAATATTATACAGACACTACCAACACCAGTGCTTGCATTCATAGGACGAAATCCAAATCTAATAATTCCATTAAATTTGACATAATTGAAGTTTTATAATAATACTGATTGATTTAAAATTTGAGAACCGGAACCGGAACCTTTATGTAGGAACCGTAACCGAACCTTTAAGAATATTTGTTTTAGAACCGGAACCCGAACCTTTATAAAATAAAATTGTGGAACCGGAACCGAACCTTTATAAATAAAGGTTCGGATCCCTGCCACAAAGTTTCAGCAAAATCCTCCCAGTGGTTAAAATTTAAAACCATCATTTCTGTGATATTTGAAATTTAAACTAGAAACGATTGACCGATCAACCATATCCAACTATCAACTTAAAACTTCCCATGGTCATTGGGACCAACATTTTAGGTATTTTTGCCAATTTAAAGACTAATCTGTCGTTATTTTCAAAAGTTACTGTAATTTTAAGAACATTTTATTATTTAATCTTGAAATATTTGAAAAATTTATAGGTTGTATGAAGTTTTTATCCCTGCCTTTTTGATGCTTCAGTTCCCAGTGCTTTAGAGCAGCCGCTCATCAATGCGTTACACCGAGTGCAGTGCAGTTACTCTCACACATCTAATTTTCAAGTCACACCACCGGCTTTAAAGTAGGTAGCGGCAGACATGCGTAGTAGGTACTATAGTAGTTACTCACCTAGTAGTGTGATACCGAACGGCCTAAACAAGCAGCAATGTTGGCAGTTTCCATGTCTAGCAGATAGATGTATTTGTGTAGTAGGTAGGTAAGTCAGAAGTCGTTCAGGATGCAAGGCAAGAATGATCGAACGGCTCTCGAGGACTGTCGAGTAGGTAGTAAATGTCGCCCTCGTAACAGATTTGTTTGCGGATGTAGATCTGCATTTCTGTAGGCTAACTGAAAAGAAGATGCGTTTCTGTATTATTGTATTGGTCAATATTTGGACATGAGTTTAATTTACGGTCCGGGACACGCAAAGATGAACCAGGTCTAGCATAGGCACTCCGGTCTGCTCAACTGGGTTCTTCTTTGCCTGTCCCCGACCGTGTAACAAATTTTGTACATTAACACTGTAACATTCTCTAGCATTAAAACTTGTTATTAGCCAGCCTAGTAGGTACTACCTAGTAGCTCAGATTCATCAGATTGAATATTATAACCATAACCTACCATTGAGAAACCTCCTGTATAAGTTCACAAACATAAGGAAAATATACAAGTATTCATAATAAAATATGTCTACTTACCAAGAATAGCAATAGCAGGAATTAATATCTTCGTGTATTTTCACTAAAATCACTGGAAAATACGTTCTTGCTATTACAAAGACTTTGACATTACCTTTGAGTTGAAGCGAGCTCATGTTTTTATTGTTTAGATGTTTACTGTTTAGTTCTCTACTCCGCCGTTGTCAGCCCGCCAGCGCAGAGCAAACTGACCCAGCTTGTGGCGGGAAATTATTTGAAATACTCTAGTCTACAAACTAGAGAAGATCCCTGATTTGAAAAATTATAAAAACAAACGGGTTGGAAAATTTAACAACTTTACATTTAACTCTTAACAACACAACACTTAATGTTTGCTTTTAGGTTTTAGGTTTGGTTAAATACCTTCCGTTATTTAACTAAACATCGAAATTGTTTTTAAAAGCATAAATCTGACAGAAATCGTTCTTCTTTTTCTGACAGAAAAATCTTACTCATTATGTCATCGGAAATGGTATAATATGTTTTAAAGGCATTAAAAAATAATTTGTCCATTTCCTGTTATCACTACTTTTCAGTACTGAAATTATTAGAATTAAAACACAATAAATACCAATAAATAAATTATAAATTATCTAGTTATAGCCATGCTATTAAAAACAATTTCAAATGCTGTACCGTGATTCTAATATTTTTTGCTAAACAACGATGGATAATAACATAATAGTAGGATCACGGAACTGTATGTAATTTTGTTTTAAGCAGAAGTAACTAGATAATTTTTTATGTCGTCTATTTAGTATTTTTAGATTATTTTTTGGACGTAGGGGTTGTCACTTTGGCAAAATAAAATCATCTTGGTAAACCTATACCGAAGAATGTTTTGAAATCTTCTCTTCATTGCCGCCAATCACGATCCTCTCGGCAGAAAATTGCAACACTGTACTGTGCAAATTGGCTTCGTGAGACAGACTACATCGCACGTAAGTGAAGGTATTATCCTCTTCAGTGCGCAACCCCATTAAGAGCATCTATTGAATTTGCATATCGGGTGAAAAGTGTTTAATCGTAGTGTCAGACGTCTTGAACATTGAACTGTCATGAAGAAGTTCAAAGGACAGAGAGAAACATCTGAAATAACTCATTTGAACGGATTTTCATACTATAGGAATGGTATTAATCCTAGCAGCGGCACACGGTAAGTTTTAAATCATTTATTTTGTAATTATTTAACATGGCATGCTAATTTTTTTCGATATTTCTTAAATCACTGTCGGTGCTCTGTTGTGACTTCCCCGCAGTGATGATTTCAGACATTTTCACAAGAGAGGGCAAACCAAATTTTAGGGTGGGCACAACAACTTATGCAAACAGGTAATACTTATAAGCATAACTCTCTGAAATTATAAAAATATACAAACATTAATTCCACATTCACAAAATACACATGAAAACAATAAGGGGACTGGCCTTATGCGGGTCCGGGGCACAAATCCCAGGGAAAATTTTGAATTTCTGGATTGGATGTACGAGATTTGAAGCATTTCTGAAGTTCTTCGCAGCATTATTATTTAATTTGTTGAAAAACGAAACATGACCAATGCAAAACACCGATATTTCGGAGTTTTTTTTAAATAAAATTTTGATTGAAGGGACAAATATGTACGCATTAAAACACTTTTTCACGGAATATTTTATAATTTAACTTCATTTTAAAACTCTCCAAGGGGGGGGGGGGGCACTGATAGGTCCAAGGGGTGGCTTTGCTCCCCCTTGGGTATGCCTGGAATTATCACTGCTTCCCCGTGCGCCAAATACTCGAGCGCCAAACCCATTCATTACCGAAACTATTACCTGTAGGGCCAAAAACAATACAGGTTCAAAATACAGGTCTGGAGAACCGAATTCGAGAGAGTAGAAACTTTTTTTCTCCAATTATCCCTGAGCGCCGTTAATAAATCTTGTAAAAATGATATACATAATGTTGATCAACATACCAATTTGAACTTAATCAGAGCAAATTGTGATTTTCGATCAATCGGAAGATTTTTTTAAATGTTATCCAATTAAAGCATTTGGATGAACCTTTGTAAGATACGAGAAAATGTTGATTGCAATGACTTCGCAAAATTCCAAATTAATAGGACCTACCAATCGAAAGATATTGAAAAAAAATGTAAACCAATGTACGGATTTCAAAATAATTAGGATCTTAGTTCGTACATGAGTGCCAAATTTTAGCTTTATCGAAGAAAAAATGGGACTTGTACATACGACTTGTATCGTCAGGAACAGAATTGCCCGAGTTTAAATTAAACGATTGTTTCTGAAAAAAACAATAAAAAAAGTATAAAAATGGGTCAATTGGTGAAAGGCTGGGGAGAAGGGAGGTCTCTTGAGTTCTTTAGGAAGGGTGTATTATAAAAATATACCAATACACTTATCTACGCATACTGCAAACGTTTTTTCAAGAGTCATATAAATACGACACTTTTATTGCAGTCCTGAGAACTTATTTTGAACGTTAATGTGGAATCGCTTATCGTTTGCAATTACCTAGCTTGCTCTATATATTATGCTCGAAGAGCTTGCTCAGGTACTTGATACTCCTAGTCTATTGTCGGTATTATCAGATATCAACGAAGCCTACAAGAAACTCTTTGGTATTATGAGACTACTAGATACGCATACATGTTACAGGATACCCAACAACTGATTATTACATTTAAATTTCATTGTCGGTACACGTTTGAGCTTCGCATCAACAATTAAATATATCTACGTCAGCCATTTACAGTCTACAAGCTAGGTACAAGTATGCATGAAATATTATCCGCATGACAACTCAGTAGTTGCGTGGTAGTGCGCCATGGCTTATACAAAGCAATTGCGAGCCAATCCCCCTCCTCCTCCCTGCAGTCAAAATAACGCGTAAACTGTTCAAAACATCCTGCAAACCTAGCATATTATTAAATTTCTTGAAAAAGAAATCCATTCCCTATTATTATTATTCTAGATTATTCTGGATTATAGGAATAACAAATTCATGGCTACTTAGACAAAATAAACCACGGCGGACAGCAATAAAAATTGTCGGTGACTATAGGTTATTATGCAGTAATAAAGACTTCTGTAAATTAGATGTCAGATTATGTGTTAAAATATGGGGCAATTCCATTTCAAAGCACCCAAAAAATCACGATTTCTTGCGTGAATACTTTTGATTTTGACCAAACTTGGTATGATTGTTCCATATAAAAAAAGCAGCAACGTTTTTTATTTTTTTATTTAGGGCCTAACTAACACGGGGTCGGCTCTACAACCACATTAAAAAAATACAATTTTGGCTGAGGGTGGTTTATATAAACAGCCATAACTTTGTAACAATATTTTGTAGGTTGATGATCGTTTTTGAGAAGTGTACGTAATAACACCCTCTTTCAGAAAATTATTAATTTGTATTTTTTAAATTATCTTCAGGGGTAACCAAATACAATTTCGACTGAAAAGGGTCCTTGCCCCAAATGGGTCACATTTAAAAATCTAAAAAAAATTTTAAACATCATAACCATGTGTAATATATAGGTACTTGTGCCAAGTCGCTTAGTGGGCAGACTTCTAGTGTTCGAGTTACACGTTTTTGATTCATGCCAAAATTATTGCCAATGCGCAAAATCAAGTATAGTAAAGGAAAGTATAGTCTATTCACTGTTATTCCATGAGCCAGCCAAACGAAATCCTCCCCCCACTGCCACGGAAGGTCTGAAAGTGATATTTGGTACCTCATACCTCAAGATATACCAACATTATACTTCGACTTCTTTGACTTTTGCGCTTTGGCTGTAACTCAGAGGTAAAAGGCCGGAAGTCAATATCAACAGTTCTTGATGTGAGCTCAATGACCATCATTTCTGCTTTCATACAATCATATTTGTAATGGTGAATGGTGACTTCAATACACCACCGTGGTTGGTGACATTAGACAAATGGCATTTGAAAGGGCTTGATTGAATGACGCCAAATGTTTGTAATGCAAAATCGAAAATGGACTACTAGCTAGTAGCTCTTGCTCCTACCAAAAATATAAACTAGGAAAACGCTCTGTGTAACGCGTTGATGAGCGAGCACGGATACACGCGACACCTCGAACCGAAATTATGTCTATCGAATGTCATTAAAAGCCAATAATTCTTTAGTTTCGTCACATACTTGTATAAAAATCTCCAAAATCTCCAAAAATATTGGTGCCAATCCTTGCTAAGTTTTAAGTTGATCGATTAAACCTTTATGATTGAACGGTTCCTTGTTAATTTTCTAAAATCACAGGATCTCGTTCCAAAAATATACCTGGGACCACCCATATGATATGATATGTAGTGTGAGTACACTAGGAAAACGCTCAGTGTAACGCGTTGATGAGCGAGCACAGAACATGCAACATCCCCATAGTAACGATGCACGACACGGCACAAGACGATTTTCTCTGCAATTTTTCAATCTCCATAATACTCTGGATGAATAACAGATCCATTGTGTCTTGAAGTCTTACCTACATACCTTCTCCAGAATTCTCTTGTAACATCCCATTCTAAACTCGTAAAATTACAATTAATACTTGACTGATTGGGCTTACAATATGTAAAATTTAATATTAAGTTGGTCTTGATCACCATGCAAAATTTGAATTTAATGTGAACATTTTTATTGTCGACCAATCAGAAGACATTATTTAAACTTAAACCAATTAGAGGATTTGTCCTTTGTACTGCATCCGATTTTATGCGCTAGCTCAAAATGCTTTCATTTTAGTTCACATTGTGGATAGCTTGGCTGCTCTACAGGCCGTGCCTTGGAGCAGAAGGCAGGGATGACAATTTAGTATAAATTTTTCAAGATTACGGAATAAAATGACCTTTAAATGACAAAGCTTTTGAAAATAACGACAGATTAGACTGAAAATTAGCAAAAATACCTCAAATGTTGGTACCAATGACCACGCGAAGTTTTAAGTTGATCGGTCAATCTGTTCTAGTTTAAATGTCAAAAATCACATGAAAAATGGTTTTACATTTTAACCAATAGGAGGATTGGCTGAAACTTTTTATGATTGGGTACAATGTTGGTTGCAATGTTTTTGCTAAATTTCAAATAGATCGAAGCACCCAATCAAAAGATAATTTTTTTAAAAATTGAACCAATCACGGGAGCCCGTTCAAAAACGATCCTAGGGATCTCATAGATTACGTTAGTATGTGTACAAAATTTCAGATCGATTGCTTGAGCGGTTTGACCTGGGCTGTGACCACAAAAAAAAAACACACAGAGAAAGTGCCATAAGAGTACCGTGGTGACGCTCGCTACGCTCGCTCAATAATTTGCAAAAGTCATGTGATTTAAGAATATGGAATCTGATTATAAATATCTTTCACCCTTGGCCCACAATAAAAAAAAAGTTTTCTAAAATTGCCCTAAAATGACAAAATTTTTAATATGTGTGGTATTTTAAAACACGCCGTATTATAGATCAACAGTTACTGCATTAGACATCTCATAACTGTTGAGTTAGGTTATTGGTTGGCGTTGGTATAAGCCCCATAACCTCGCCAAGGTACCAACTAATGTATGAGGTATTTTTTTTTCAAGTTGAAAGGTTTAAAACCACTGTTCTGAATCCTGTTAATTCTGTTAACTGTTAATTCAACTGTTATGGGATCGTTATGTCTAATGCAGTACCAGTTGATCTAAACTCGCACTCGTACCTTCTTGAAAGAGGATTTTTCTTTGTTTATCTCAGTTGAGAGGCAAATGCTGGGAAGGTTCCTAAATAATATATAGACAACGGCCATCTCCTTCAACCATCCATCCCTTTCTCATATTGACTTAAAATTGATCACAATCATTCAATTGTTGCTATAGCCTATTTGCAGAACAAATTCAGAGCCTATTTGTTTGTCTCAGTTGAGAGGCAAATGCTGGGAAGGTTCCTAAATAATATATAGACAACGGCCATCTCCTTCAACCATCCATCCCTTTCTCATATTGACTTAAAATTGATCACAATCATTCAATTGTTGCTATAGCCTATTTGCAGAACAAATTCAGAGCCTATTTGTTTGTCTCAGTTGAGAGGCAAATGCTGGGAAGGTTCCTAAATAATATATAGACAACGGCCATCTCCTTCAACCATCCATCCCTTTCTCATATTGACTTAAAATTGATCACAATCATTCAATTGTTGCTATAGCCTATTTGCAGAACAAATTCAGAGCCTATTTGTTTGTCTCAGTTGAGAGGCAAATGCTGGGAAGGTTCCTAAATAATATATAGACAACGGCCATCTCCTTCAACCATCCATCCCTTTCTCATATTGACTTAAAATTGATCACAATCATTCAATTGTTGCTATAGCCTATTTGCAGAACAAATTCAGAGCCTATTTGTTTGTCTCAGTTGAGAGGCAAATGCTGGGAAGGTTCCTAAATAATATATAGACAACGGCCATCTCCTTCAACCATCCATCCCTTTCTCATATTGACTTAAAATTGATCACAATCATTCAATTGTTGCTATAGCCTATTTGCAGAACAAATTCAGAGCCTATTTGTTTGTCTCAGTTGAGAGGCAAATGCTGGGAAGGTTCCTAAATAATATATAGACAACGGCCATCTCCTTCAACCATCCATCCCTTTCTCATATTGACTTAAAATTGATCACAATCATTCAATTGTTGCTATAGCCTATTTGCAGAACAAATTCAGAGCCTATTTGTTTGTCTCAGCTGAGAGGCAAATGCTGGGAAGGTTCCTAAATAATAGACAACGGCCCTCTCCTTCAACCATCCACCCCTTTCTCATATTGACTTAAATTTGATCACAATCATTCAATTGTTGCTATAGCCTATTTGCAGAACAGTGTGACGTGAATGGCGCGCGATAGCAGCAAGTTTTTAAGACAGCCGTGAATAATAACATACTTTTTTGTGAATTTTGAAAATTTACTTTATTTGAATTATTTAATAAATATCAGTTTCCTTGATGCCGCCATTTTGAAAAAAACATTTTGTACGAAGTCTACTTGAATGACTAAATAGTTTGTCGTCAACATCCTCTCTCTTTGTAGAGAGAGAGGATGTGGTGGTGGTGGTGGTTGTAGTAGTGGCGGTGTAGTGGCGGGGGGGGGGGGGGGGGGGGGGAGTCGCTTAGCGTTTTGGAAGTTTTTTACTTGCTTTATTGTTGGTTACAAGTATGCAAAAAGGCAAAGTGTTCGCACTTGTTTACATGTTTTGCTATTATGTATCGGACAAAACCATTGCGATATTGAGTTAATCTTCAAACTTTCAGGGAATTCGAACATAGATCCACAAATATTTTTTTTCAGAATTTTAAAAGTGGCCCATTAGGGACAAGATCCCTTAAAAGTCAAAATTGGATTTGGTCAACCCTGAAGATATTTAAAAAAAATGCAAATTAATTATTTTATGAAGAGGGTGTTACTACATATGGCTGTTTATATAAACCACTGTCAGCCAAAATTGTTTAATAAGTTTTATTTCCACAAAATTTAGTACATGTATAATACATAGTTTATTTATAAAATGGGGGGGGGGGGGGGGGTGCATACTTAAATGTTTAGGTTTAGAGTAAACACAAAATGTTATTGTCACATTACAAATGTACAATTACAAGAAAATAAGATAACAAATAAAATATAAAATGCCAGGAATTAAAATACAATGTTATGATAACACAAAGTCATACCTGTTTACCGGATTTTAGCTACAGCCTACTACTACTTACTACCTACTGAAATTATAAGTAGGTATACGTAGCATTCTGTTAGGTACTTGAAAACTATTCATCCCACAATAATAATGTTTTGTATGTCTTCCTTTTAATATTTCAGGTTTTTCCATGTAACTATAGAGAGAGTTCCCTATTGTAGATTCATGCAATTGTCTGCTTATTACCATTATTTTTTATAGATACTTCAGATGCACGCTGTCAAGGGAATCGAAGAAATTCTGCCCAGGGACTATGATATGGTATTCAAATGCCGCGGCCCCTGTTCTGAATCATGACCACAAGAACCATGCACCAGATCACTCGGAGGTTCAGGTCGCCGAGTTAATGGAGGCCGTCCGCAATGCCATAATTGCCGACGTCAGGAACGAGGATCCGCATGCCATTTTTGACCGGGTGTGCCTACGGTACGTAATAATTTCAAACTATTTTGGTACTATTCTGGTCGCAGATAATACGAATAAATTATTATGTCTCGATGCAAGAGAAAATTTTGGTGAGTAAAATTGCAATGTGGATATAAATGGCAACACTGGTTGATTTGTTAAATTCACTTCCATGTAGGGTACCTGTGTACTGATGAGTCTAGACCGTATGACAATTCAATCAATAACAATTCAATAGATATATAATCAGTGTTGTGACTAGATAATTTTATTTTTATCTAGATAAAGATAATAGATAACTGCCAAAAATTTATCTAGATAAGATAATAGATAATTGTTAAAAAAATTATCTAGATAATAGATAAAGATAAAAAAAAATTATCTAGATAAATATTAAAAGATAAAAGATAATTTTCTAAAATCTCGTCTAATTTCATTTTACATAGGTATTATAATAAGGTATCTATAAACATTTACTTTATAGGCATATCTAACCAGATTATTGATGTTCCTACTGCCTGTGATTAAAATTTACTAAAAAGGAAGGGACTATTTTTATTATACGGGATTATAATTTTAATTTTCTAATGCGTAAATTTGGAAACGTCGCATATGCCTCATTATCTATCACAGATTTCATTATAACATTATTTTCTAACAAATGTTTTGATAAGTATTGGCGGATAGGATACAGTATTTTTGGTAGGAACGATGAGGTACCTAAGTAAGTAAATAGAATGTAAGACATAATATTAAGTTAAGCTTCTTTCCTTAATATACCGGGTTGCGCAAAAAAAAATCACCCTGATTGAGAAGTCAAAACTATTATAAATAGGATTCTGAAATTTGTACACATATTAGAAAACATACCAAAATGTAATATGTGCAAGTTTCAAAAACGTTTCTATAGTAGGAAAAAAGTTACAGCTGTTCAGATTTTGGTTGTCAAAAAATTAATTATACGGAGCTCAAATAGCTCGCGTCCAGAAAACTTCCAATGGCCGGGACGCTGTTTCTTCAAAACTACGTACGATATCTAGCTGAAAATTTCAAAATATATCGAAAATATAAGATCAATTGTGTACAAATGTCAATCAATTTAAATGAATTGAACGAAAGTTATGTGATCTTGAAGTTGAGCGTAAAATCAGAATAATGTAGATTATTTCTAAATTTTACACACGTTATAAAAGTGATTTTTCCCCCACTATTCTGTTTTCATGCTCAACTTCAAGATACAATAACTTTCGTTACATAAATTGATATTGATTGAAATTTTTACACAATCGATCTTAATCTATTTTGAATTTAATTTGAAATTTTCAGCTTGATATCTTACGTAGTTTTGAGAAACAGCATCCCGGCCATTGGAAGTTTTTGGCAACCAAATTTGAACAGCTGTAATTTTTTTCCTACAATAGTAATGTTTTTGAAACTTTCACATATTACATTTTGGTATGTTTTCTAATAGGTATGTGTACAAATGTCAATATCCTATCTAAAATAGTTTCGATATAGTGACGTCTCAATCAGGGTGATTATTTTTTGCGCCACCCGGTATTATGAATTCTAATCTAGTGGAGCGGTCGCTCCACCCAGCCAAGTCGTACTGTACACTCACAGTTACTCAACATACCGTAAAAGACTATATAAACTGAGGAGCAGACCAACCACTTTTACTGTAAGCAACAACATAGCATTTTCGGCCTACTGGATCTCAAAATTGAAAAATATCACATTGTTGCGAAATATCTTAATTTCGAGCTTGATTCAGATGTCAGGAAACAAACACCGCTGTCACCACCGCA
Organism: Leuctra nigra; assembly: GCA_934045905.1. NCBI lineage: Eukaryota > Metazoa > Arthropoda > Insecta > Plecoptera > Leuctridae > Leuctra > Leuctra nigra. The sequence continues at coordinate 27,582,503 of OW203761.1, read as the reverse complement.
GCCTAAACGGCTGAGCCGATCGATCTGAAATTTTTACCACATAAGCACTTTTGGCGTCTGAGGTGCCTTTTTATAAAACCAACCGGAAGCCGCCATTTTGAAACCGGAAGTGACGTCATATCTCAAAAACGGCTAGACCGATCGGATTGAAACAGCGCCAAATGATTCAAACGGCCATATATATGGAATATCAATAGTTGAAGTAGAAATCTACTATAACTGAAACCGGAAATGACGTCATAATAATGAAGAATCAGACTTTCATAATCTTTTACTAGAATAACTACATATTTAGAAGGCTTATAATGATGCATATCATTTATATAAATAAATTCTAGGTGGCAGTTATTTCAGCCGCCATTTTGAAAACCGGAAAAGATGCCATATCTCAAAAACGGCTGAACCGATTCGATCGAAGCTTTCGCTATACTTCATGTACTATCATTAATAGCATTATTTAGTACCAAACGCAACTTTTCTTAGTTACCAAATCGGATTGCTTATTATTTTTAAAGAAATTAGTCATTGTTGCCCCGATAAGTGTTACACGTTGTGAGAATAATCTAAAAAAGGAGTGATATCCCCATAAAAAACACTCCGTGTAAAAATACCAGCCAAGTCTCTTCAACTATAAAAAAATAGAAGAAATCTAAAAATTCAGCACTGAAAAGTAGTGATATCAAAAAATAGGCCAAGTCAAAACTTAATTTTAAAAACCAAAATATACTTGGCCATCGTTTTTTAAGGCATTATAGGTATATTATATATATTTAGGCACAATGATTTTTGGCACTTCTATAATATACACGATGCGCCAAGTATATTTTGGTTTTTAAAATTAAGTTTTGACTTGGCCCATTTTTTGATATCACTACTTTTCAGTGCTGAATTTTTAGATATATAAATCTAATCTATAAATAAATCTAATATATATATATATATAATTAATACCAACTGCAAATTGAAAAGATTTGCCTCCTGTGGGGATCGAACCCACGTCCCTGAATTGCCGGTCCAGTGCTCTAACCACTAAGCTAAGCAGGCTATTCAATCTGCAGTGGTTTTGTTCCATATAAACTGTATTTGTTTATATGGAACAAAACCACTGCAGATTGAATAGCCTGCTTAGCTTAGTGGTTAGAGCACTGGACCGGCAATTCAGGGACGTGGGTTCGATCCCCACAGTAGGCAAATCTTTTCAATTTGCAGTTGGTATTAATTATCATCACCCTCTCTGAGGTCATCAGAAAAAACCATGTTAGTCATATATATATATATATTAAAGACATGATACGGTATTATGCTACGTAAATAGTTTATTCAAACCGACGTTTCGATAGGCGTCCGCCCACCCTTATCAAGGTACAAACCAAAAAATCAAATACTAAAAATGTACAGAGATATACATTGATTGTTTGACGTTCTTATGGTTTTCGAGAGGGCTGTTTTTCCAGAGCCTCATAGTATTGTATAATATGTTCTGTTTCTGGCATTGTTTTTTCTTATTTGACAGCTGACATATTTCTCTGTACATTTTTAGTATTTGATTTTTTGGTTTGTACCTTGATAAGGGTGGGCGGACGCCTATCGAAACGTCGGTTTGAATAAACTATTTACGTAGCATAATACCGTATCATGTCTTTAATACCTAGTGGCTACGAGAACTTACATGAACATATATATATATATACCGGGTGGCGCAAAGAAATCACCCTGTTTGAGAGGTCACTTTATCGAAACTATTATAGATAAGATTCTGACATTTGTACACATTTTAGAAAACATACCAAAATTTAATATGTGCAAGATTCAAAATCATTACTATCGTAGGAAAAAAGTTACAGCTGTTCAAATTTGGCTGTCAAAAAATTGATTATATGGAGCTCAAATAGGGCGCGTCTAGAAAACTTCCAATGGCTAGGAAGCTGTGTCTTCAAAAATACGTACGATATCAAGCTGAAAATTTCAAATTATATTGAAAATAGATTACGATTGATTGTGTAAAAATTTCAATTAATTTGAACTAATGGAACGAAATGTATGGAATCTTGAAGTTGAGCGTAAAATCAGAACATGTAGATTATTTCTAAACTTTTATTACACACGTTATAAAAGTGATTTTTTTCTCACTATTCTGTTTTCAAGCTAAGATCAAGGGTCCAGTCTTGTGGTAAGTACTGTCGAAGCGAAGTTTTGAACTTGTTGATATCCTTCTCATTAAGTAGTTCTAAAGGCAGACGATTGTAGCTTAGTGATGTCCTATAGCAGAACCCTTTCTGATATTGATTGTGTCGTTCTCGCAAATGGTGGCTTCAACATTCCAATCAGATTAGTTCTTGTGGCCAAATTATTAACAGTTATTCGTTTCGATAGATCCATATCAACAAAATTCAGGAGAATTTTTTTATAGTTTTTTTTTATTTTTTTTGTGAGTTTTGTTGTTTACAAAATGAAACTAGCAATCACAGCATGCAAAATGAATTCTGATGATATGATGATCAATTTTTGAAATGTAAAAAATTACTGAAAACAAAGACATTGACATCCCTTAAAAATTTTCACATAAATACATTCATTTCATACCTTTTGCTAACGAACCATATCAAAATAGTTTTGGTTTTCTGATACAAGTAAAGTGACTTTTTACCACATTCAAGCGGTCGACGGTCATCCCTCGGAAGCGAGAATATTTCTGGCAAATACTTTTTCATGGGAAGAACAATTTAAAAGAACAAAAAATCTAAAAACTTACTCGATACAACAATAAGAACTCTCATATTGAAGTATATAATTCATGTTGTTCTGGCACTTGTTATTGCCATTAATTTGCTCCATTTAAAAAAACTACTTTTAGGGATTAAAGGATATTCATTTTAGACATTATTTTCATAGAAAGGTGAAACAGAAAGGTACGTACCTACCAACCTTATTTTGACTCTAAATTAGAAAGCAATTGCAATTTAGTCAGTACAATTTTTCTTCTCCCGCCTGAGAAGACTTTGCCAGAAAAATATTCGTCACCCGGAATATATAGACCGTTTGACCATAGAGATGTTTGACTATATTAAGGACATCGTTCCAGATATCCTGAGGCCAGCGTCCACGTGTCGTGGAGAGAGGTGGAAAGTCAGCTGAGGGCGCTGCATAGCGACGGGACGCCAACAATCCCGGCGACTCTACTCGATCTCAGAGATACGCTGCAGAACCCTCGCTGGGGGACGAAATATGGTTCCACGGTAGACGGGAAACCGTTTTATCAAACAACACTTGTAGGTCCCGGCGACTCCGTAACAGTAATCTTTGCCAACAAAGATTTTGTTAAGAAGATCATGGAGCAGCCGGTGGTGGAGTTACATGTGGACGGGACATTCAAGGTCGTCCCAAGGAAACCAAAGGCACAACAACTGGTGACCATACATGCCATGAAGATGGGACATGTAAGAGATGTTTCGTAATTTGTACAAAATATTCATGTGGAATTGATTATTATTATTATGATCCTTGATTCCTTGCATACTGTTTGAATTCATTCTGAATATG